>CM029114.1:13090000-13370000 GCA_016859345.1 Istiophorus platypterus | reverse complement strand
ACAAATGAACTAACAAATAGACAAGTGAAAACATAACCTCCCTGGCGGAGGTAATTAGAAGTCATTATGACATGTTGGATTTGTTTTACTTCAAATCATAATATAAAGCACATTCCTCACTGAATTCAGGAAGTGTTTTAATCAAAGAATCAGGCCAACCAGTACATTGTCTTGCTCCTCAGTTTTTTAGATTAGTAGAGCTTCATATTGAACCTTAATGCTTTTTTGGTTGGGAAATGTGTCTGCGGTATTGAGGGTCTAAATCTGTACTGAAGTCTGGAATTTAATCACTGGTGACTTTGTACTCTTGTTTTACTTATTCTTTGTTTAGAGGGTTTCTGTTTAAATCACAACTTTGTCCAGGAACACTTTACCAGTATTTTAGTTAGGCTGAGTTTTATTATAGCTGCTTGTGTGTTTGGACAACATCTTAACTTTTGAAAACTTTGGTTTCATTTCTTAAATGTAAAAAAGTGTTGAAAGACATGGTTATATTCTTCTAGGTAAGGATGGGAAAAAAACAGTTGTTTTGGTATCATTATCTTATATGCAGTGGTATCAAAAATTGATAGAAAATGATAGTGATTGTTTTATTTTTATTCATTTGGGTTATTTTTTTATATTTATATACAGTATATATTCTTTTGTTGGGTGCTTGTTGGCAACATCTTGTAGTTTTCAGGCTGTGTACACAGTTGCTTTGAGATTTAAAGAAGTGAACTAATTACTTATATTTCTTTAGGGGTTAAGGGTTAGAATTGTACTACAAAGAATCTCCTATGATGGTCCATAAGGGACAATGTACCCATTCACACATGAAAAGTTGACAAGTCAGTGAAATAAATTTGAATAGGCTGAAAAGCCAGAGAGGTTACTCCTAATTACTCGGGGCATTTTTATATTCCAAATTAAAATATCATAGGCATTTTCTGAACATTTAAGTGCACTTTGTTCTGAGCTCTCTTTAATTTCTGAAACTGATGTGTGGTGAGGAACGATGGCAAAGTTTCAAAAGAAGTACGTTCAAGAATCTCTTTGCAGGGAGTTTTGCAGGGCGCGGACTAAATTAAAATCCCTCCAGGTCAATGAGTGGAAAATGTGTAAAATCTAAAAAAATGCACTAGATTCTATTTGTGCTCCAGTCATACACCATGAGGAGTATTTTAAATTATCATTGTCATGCTATTGTGTCCATTCCTGTGTTTTTATATTATTTTATTTTATTTTATTTTTTTGGTATTTTAGTTACTTATGTGAAAGGGCTAAGCATTAATAGATAGATCAGAATAATAGAATTGTTTTGATCTATTTGGTGAGCATCAACTTATTGATCATTCTCTGACCTGTTGACGTGAAGTAATGCCAGTAGGCTGATTGATTAAATGTTAATTGCAAGTTTATGTGTGTGTGTGTGTGCGCGTGTGTGTTCTCTGCAGGCGTGGCTGTGGAAGGAAAAGGAAAGGGACACCCGTGAAAGTCTTTGTTACACACACTGAGGAGGAGAGCGTGCTTGAACACAGCTTCAGCCCAGGTGTGTATTTGTGTTTCATCTCTGCACGCCAAATTCTGTTCTCTGTGCGGTGTGTGTGTGCCCGTGCTTTGTGTCTCTGTGTGTCTGTGTGTGTGCATATGTGTTTGTGTGTCTGTGTCATTGCTATGGGGGGTGGAGCACATGCAAGGCAGTGTGACCTACTTCTCTGAGTGTGTGTGTGAGAGCGAGTGAGAGTGAGTGTGTGTGTGTGTGTCTGTGTGTTTGAGTGACAGTGAGAGTCAGTGAGTGAGTGAGTGAGTGAGTGTGTGTGTGTGTGTGTGTGTGTGTGTGTGTGTGTGTGTGTGTGTGTGTGTGTGTGTGTGCGTGCTTGCCTACATATGTGCTGTGATATGCACCTGTATATGTGTTCTAGGAGATGGGGTGATGACCTGTGTGTGTGTGTGTGTGTGTGTGTGTGTGTGTGTGTGTGTGTGTGTGTGTGTGAGTGTGTGTGTGCGTGTGTGTGTGTGTGTGTGTGTGTGTGTGTGTGTGTGTGTGTCCCTGCATACTTGTATGTAATCCTTTTATACTTACTGTTCTGGTGCTCTCAGGTGATCGTAAGGAAGCAGCAGAGAATAAACGGCCCACAGTGGATGGACCTTTCTACAACACAGACTCTGCGCCCCACAACTGGTGAGTGAATATTTGTGTGGTTTTATATTGCTGTGAGTTGAATATTGTCTTTTTGCTGTTCGCATATAATGTTAAGAATTTTGTAAAGATATCAGTTTGTATCCAGGCTAATAAATGGCTAAATAGCTCCTAGAGGCCTGTCTAAAGGCCACTTACTTTTTTGCTCAACTTTTAGTTGGAGAAAAGAAGGAATGATAGCTGATCTTAACTCAATGCTTGAGGACAGCTTTGTCTGAGAGCAGCAGTTCTGAATCCTGGTCCTCCGTACTCGCCAACCCAATAGGTTTTCATTTTAGCTATATAATCATAGTGATTTATACCTTAGATGTCACAAGAAACACTTGACTAGCTAGTAGGATTAATAAATCAGCAACACCCTGTGGACTAGGATTGATAATGACTACCCTGAAGCACTGGCATGAGTTTGTATTTGTGTAGTGTTTGCTTTACAAACATTCAGGTGCAGTAGATCCCTACAGCAAAAATGGATCCTGTAGCCAGAAAAGAAAACATTAGAATTAAAATTGCACCACTACTGTTCATTTCACCTTGATTGGACAAGTCCTAATAGAGCAATCTGGGATGTCATGCAATAGGAGCAAACCAATAACCGTGTATTTTCAGTTTACAGTGAACAGAAACAGAGCAAAAACTCAGTCAAATCAGTTTCTGTCAATCATCTAGTCATTTTAGCACTAAAAATGCAGACAGAGAAATGGAATATCTTTCTTGTCAAGCATAAAATAACCATATCCTATAAATTGAACAGAAATAGACCAACAGCACAGGTTGTCTGATAAAGGTAGTGAATTTTACTTCCAATCCCCTACCCTCCTTACCTCCCAGTGGCCCATCAGAGCAGGCTCATGACAAAGTCTCCACCGGACCCAAGACCAGCCCCTGCTCCGCCTCTACACCAGCTCCAACTCCAGCTGCTTCCTCAGCCCCAACCCCAACACCGGTCCCCGCTCCTGCCCCGGCCACAGCGACTTCAGCTCAGGCCCCGTCTCTGACCCCTGCATCCACGGCTCCGACAGCTCTGACAGCCTCTGCTCCGGCCCCGACAGCCAGCTCTTTTCCTCCCTCCCCCAACTGCCGTATCCGAGAAGTCCACTGTGGCAGCCAGGTGCGGTTGGTCGTTATCGCAATCCGAGACATCACCAAGGGGGAGGAGATCACTGTGGACTACAGTCTGACAGAGTGGGGAGAGAACCTGGTCAGTGTGTTTGAAAAAAAGATGCAGTAAAACTACACACATACTGTATGTTTCTGTTATTACACTTTTGAGTGCCTTTGAAGACATTTATTCCCTCACCATTAAGTCAAAACTCATTTTAACACTGTTAAATGCTTTATGGTCTAATTTTATAGTTTAATTCATCTAACCCTTGTTTAATTCATAGCCTAACCAGAACCACACTTTTATTCAATCCTCATCTCTAAACTCAGTTTCTGATCCAAAACAAACCTTTCCAGTAGTTCAAAGCAAGGAAATTATCTCACTCCTCATTTTTCTTCATCTGTCTTTCCTTGGCTACTTGGTCCTCATAAGTACAAGAATACACGCATACACTGTGCATATCTCTGATGACTTTAGATAGGTAACCATATGTGTATTCACACACTGTTGATCAGCTTCACACACTCACTGTCTGGCACACACTTACACATGTGCACGCACTTACACACACACACACGCACGCACAGACACCACTGCGCACACATTCATGCTACACACACACACACAGTTAAGCAAGACATGGGGTTACCATGGAGATGGCTGAGCTCCAGCTCTCTCTCTACCTATAGTGCTTTAGCAACAGTAACCATGGTTATTACATGACATCTGTTCCTTTAATGGATCTCATTAGATTGGATCAATTTACTCAACAAAATGAAGAAACCAGAATCCATTTATGGAGATTAAATTGACAAAATTGAGAAATTGACATCGGAGGTCTAAGTGGGACCAGGGTTGCTCACAGTTCCTTCAAACATATATTTGAATATCTTAAATGTTGTTGAGATGAAGTCTGAATCAACACACCATTTCAGGTTTCTATTATTGGCCTATTGATTTGCTCTGTTTTTACTGTTCCAGCCCGGTAGATAACCCTGCGTTTATGACTGATGAGATGTTGACATTGCTTTACACACGTTCAGGTGCAGCGTATCCCTTTTAACTTCTTTTGTTTGGCTTGTTAGTAAGAAATTTGGATTCCTAATCAACCTCTGTGCTTACAACCAGCTGTGGAGGGGTGTCCTCCTGCTCTCTGTGTGACGGCTTAGGCTGATTATGATGACAAACATTAATGAGCAATGTGCTGGCTGCTTTAATGTGACTGCTCTGTATCCCACAGGGTTTCCGTGGTACTGTGTCTCCAGCGCAACACGAGTGTAACTCTGACACTGAGAATAACAACAGTATCAAAAAGGTAAGAGAAAAACAAAACCTGTTTCCTAAAAGCACTCAGTTTTATTATTTAAAAGGTGACAACTAGACAATAAACACCAATTGCCAAATTCAACCCTTCTTACGCCCGGGTTTGTGGAAGGTAATATTTTAAACTCTCCTAAATTACTTCCCTTAAATATTAGCTAGATATTTTGCAAAAGATAGGAGTCCAAGTTTTCATGTATAAAAAATTTGAAAAGAAAATATTATATAATATATATATATATTGATATAATATATAATATTGGTGAATTCTAATTATCAGCACACATGTAAAAATCAATATTATTATGATTACAGCAGATCTAATGACAGTGTGTAATGTGGAAGGGTTCACTCATAGCAAACCTACAGAAAATTAAGAACCCACAACCCCCTCAGCTTTATTTAGCTTAATATCGGGGTCATTGTTAGCTAGCTGATCCACAATTTTACCTTTTTGGCTCACTGTAATCTCTCACAAACCTTTTTTGCCCACAGCAGGCAGCTGTTTTCAGTGAGGAAGCAGTAAAAACTCACTTTACTCTACCTGCTCAGCAGGTTGGTGAAAAATCGATTTAATATCATGATTCGATATTCCTCTCAGAAGTTAGTAGAGCCTAAAAAAGAGAGTAAAAGAGAGTAAGTATTAAATTTCAATTTACCTGGTGGTGGAATCAAGACTCCAAATGATTTATAGTTTTGCTCTGTCCCTGTTGGATGTGTAAACAGGCAGCTGTTTGCTAATAGGTTTACCATATTACTGGCAAACTTACAACTTATAATGTGATAATAATGTAATTTTTGTATCCACAAGTTGTTTCTGCTGCCCCCAAGTGGCCAAAAAGTCAGTTATTGCAGAATTGAGACAGAATTTCCCCAAAATTCAACCTAACAAATTTCGGATCTTTGGAAACATGATCTTTATTAGATTCTAAAATAAATCTGCACAGAATGGCTTTGTACTGACTGCCCCACTGCTGAAACAGTGGTATTTGGAAGTTAAGTAAATTAATTTTTCTGTGGAAAAAAAAATCTGATCCACCTAACACTGACAGAACCTTCACTTAGTGAGGGAGTTGTATTTTGAATACATAGTGTGCATACATGCATGCATTGCATCTGATACTTAATTCTGCTCTATATTTCATTTCCGACAAGTGTTAATGTCTAAAATGAATGTAATCTAATCAGATTGACGATGCTCATGTTGGTAAGTCATCAGTGACATTGTTTTAAATAATCTTAGTTATAATGCATAAAACAAAGAAATGAAATGTAAGATTGAGAAAGTAAAAAAGCGAGTGGTGTCAGTGGTGTTAAAACTTGGAGTCATAGAGCTGTTGCAGAGAGTGTGCCAGAGGTGACCATGGGAAAATGTGGATTGCATTTTTAGTAGAATTAATCTGATTCTTTAAAGAACAATATCTAAACAAGAGTGCCAGGATTCTGGCAATGCCGTCACGCTCCAGGTTTGTAAGAATTATTTAGACAGCAAAATGACACATGAAGTACAAGCAGGTGATTGTCTATTCCAAAATCAAAAAACAAGTGAGACTACAAAAAACACAAAGCTCAAGAGCAAGACATGACCTTGAGCTTTCACTGTGTTTATAGGAAATGTAATCAGTTTACATTGGGGTAGTAAATCTTTTTTTTTTTTTTGTCCTCCAAAAGAGGGCATAACAGTAAAAGTTGGAGAGCTACAACATTAAGAAAAGTAATCTAAGTTTTCCTAAACTTCATCTTCAAGTTTTTCTTTCTAAAACATTGTATAAATACTGCACATACTGCATATGGTTTTGGGACAACAGGTGACGTTTTTTTTCGTTCCCTCAGGAGGATGAGCCCCTCTCTCTGACAGCCCAGCAGCAGCAGCGTCAACAACAACAGCAGCAGCAGCAGCAGCAGGACTACGTCACCCCCTCTTGGTCACTTTCCCCTTCCTCCTCCCCCATCTCCCACTCTGATGCCAGTGACTCAGACGCTGGGGATGAGGACAACACCAGCCCCCGCGGGCGCGCACTACGTCGACGCAAGAAACGCCGGGGCACTCCTTCAAAGAAAAAGACCCCAAATCGGGTCCCGCCCGGGCGGCCACCTCCAGTCTCCCCAACCAGTGTTCCTCATCACAACCGTCCACTCACTTCATCCCACCCTCAGGCGCAGCCCTCCCCTCCCTGCTCGTCTTCCTCCTCTTCGGCCAAACCTGTGTTCAAAGCTCCAACTCCGTTGGGCTCCAACAGCACAAGCAACGTCAACACGAGTGTCCCCAGAGGAGGAGTGTCCATAGACTCCATGCGTCAAACCTGTGAGTACTGTGGACGCCATTTCCGCTCCCTGGGACGGCACTTAGACAAGCACCACGCCCATCAACCAGAAGTGTGCTCTGCCCTTGTTGAGCGCTACACACAGATGCCCCGCCTGCATGCACAGAACACAAACCCCACCACAAATCAGACACACACTCATCAGCACTCGAGGTTATCACAGGTCACGGGGCAGAGCCTCAGTTCAGATCTTCCACAGAGTGGTGTCCAGGACCTTTCCATGTCCCCGCCCACTCTCACAGCAGCCAGCCAATCCCCTGCCTCCGCTGGAAGGAACCTCACCCCACCTGTGCTGACTCCTCCGCGAGGACAGAACGCAGTACCAGTGTCTGTCTTAAAGAGGAGCCCGCCCCCGGTGGCTATGACACAGTCCAGAAAGGGAGCAATGAGAAGGCTTAAGAAAGACAGACATGAGCAGGAGGAAGAGGATGAGGAGGATGAAGATGAAGATGTGGAGGTTGTAGAGGTAAAGAGGCCCAAAGAGGAGGAGGATGTAGAGGTGGTTTGTCCTCAGTCCTTCAGCAGCAAGTCGGCCAAAGAGATAGAGCCACCAAAGGAAGAAGAAGATGAGGATTATGAAGAAGAAGAAGAGGAAGAGGAGGAGAATGGAGTGATGGAGGTTGAAGATGAAAGTGGGACGGAGGATAAGGAAAAGGACTTGCTGAGGTAACTTAAGTTCTTTGTCTGCTATATGAGAAACTTTGTGAGACTATGAATGTGCAACATATGGAGCAGATGTCAGGGAAATTTTTGATAATTCCTTAAAACAAATGAATAATTTGTACCCTGCTATTTCTTAGTTTTTTCTTTTTATTGCACATCAATTTACAATTTCTCCGTTAAATATATTTGAGAGATTCCAGACTTAAACCATGAGGTATAGCCATGTATTCTAGGCCAAAATCAAAGAAATGTAAGAGTGACATTTATTTTAGATTGTCTATTTCCTGACAAATATCACTTTATTTTTCAAAGATGACCAGCAAACTGCTGAAATCATGTAGCATTAAAATGGTATGGGAAAGTGTTGACAAACAGAGTGTTATCGTGCTTACTTAACCCTTTAATTTGAGGAATTTAGTTCAGTGTTTTTTGGGTACTAGCCAGCTGTTAACACTCACTAACTGACCAGAGTAGACACAGCAAACTTTAACTTAACCTCCCACAGCCACAATAACTAAAGCTATTTGTTGAAATTATTTCCTGAAATTACTTGATTTAAGGGCACAATTTAAAATAGTTGATAACTTATACTCACAATGTATGAATTCAGGGATATGAATCACTAAATCACTAGAACAAGTTAGAGCTGCAACAGCCAAACATTTGTTGGTTCCAGCTCCTCATAGAGTAAACTGAATATCTTTAGGTTTTGGACTGTTGGTCCGTCAAAACAAGACATTTTAAGACATCACATTGGGTTTAGGAAAACTATAACAGCTTCTTTTTCTCCATTGTCTGACATTTTATAGACAAAACAATTAACTGAGAAAGCTAATTTATCAGAAGATAAATCAATCATGAAAATTTCATTTGTTATTTGCAGCTCTAGAAGGGAAAAACTAATTTATGAACACAAATAATCTGAAAGGTCACCTGTGATGCCTGCCTGCCTCTGTATCAACATGCCAGCTGCTATATTAAAAGTTCGATTGTAGGATACTCTAACAAACACATTGTTAAGTTCTTGTAAGGTAACTGAAACCATTAAAAAGAATAAATGAACTAATCCCTCACTGTTTGTCTTTATTTTCAGCAGTTCTGGGCGTCACCACATGCTGCCCCTGCTCTCCTCCTTGTCCTCACTAGTGCTGTACCTTCGTCGGCTGCAGCACTCCGCCTTCTTGTCCCTGTCTCGACAACTGCAGTCAGCCGAGGCCTGGCGCCTTCTCTGCCACTCCAGCCTGGCTCTCCTAATCCTTTACAACCGACGACGTGAGTGTGAGGTCTCCAAGCTGTCAATTGCTGAATATCGTGCTCGCGTCACTCCCCAGTGCCCCGTTCCTGTCCCGCCTGGCGCCCCTCCAGCTCTTACCCCACTGGAGGCCTCCCTGTCCCCCTTTGAACGCCTGGTGCTTCCTCATCTCCCTAGAGTTGGGGTCCAGGGTAAACGCGGACGCGTCCAGCCCCTCATCCTCCCCCCTCACTGTGAGCCATGCCTGGAACTCCTACTGCAGACAAGACAGGATGTAGGAGTTGACCCCGCAAACCCATATGTCTTCGCTAGGCCCTACCACTCCCCTGCCACACCACTTCGTGGCACCGATCTCCTCCGTAGCCTGGCCCGCTCCAGCGGTACCCGCAATCCACGTGCCCTGACCCAGACAAGGGTTCGCCGCCAGGTAGCAATCCTAACCCAGCTGCTGCTTCTGGGGGAAGGAGAGGAGCCTGGACAGCCAGGAGGCAGTGCTGTGGAGAGGCTGGAACACTTCCTCGAGAGGGAGTACCATGTGACACAGAATTGTGCCGGAATTGGCCAAGACCCAGGCCTGATGGGCAGAGTGGGCCGAGTCGTGCTTTGTGGGGAGAGAGATGGAGTGCTTTTCAGAGGAATGAGCCTGAACCACATCTGCCTGGAACTGGATGGTGAGAAGGATGGAAGGCTGAACGAATGAGTGAGACTAATGTTTTGTTCTGTTGTCCAAGACAAGCTGTACCTTCCCTTCCTCAATGGTGTCAAACAAATCCTGGAAAAGGATTATAACCCCCCCACCCCCCAGCCCCTCTAGTTTTTGTGTATGTTTGTGTGTGTGAGTGAGTGTTATTGGAAACATTGAGATTTGTAACAGATGAGACTAATGGAAGTCTTCTCTCTGCTCCCAGTTATGTCAGGAAACTCTGCAGACTCGTACTCAGAGGGAGAGTCTGAAGGAGAGCAGGCGAAGGAGAAGCCAGAGGTGCCCGCCCCTGCGCCTGCCCCGAACCCTACACCTACTCTACTGTATGTCAGGAAGGGCAAGAACAATGGCCGAGTGGGACGACCGAAGAAACTCAAGAACACCCAGCCTCCCCCTCCGCCTCCTCCACCTCCACCCTCAAATCGCAGGAGAGGCTCAGGTCAGCCCAAATCAGGTTTGTTTGTGTCTCAAGTATACAGTGAGGTGCACAAGTTCTTAGACAGTGACACAATTTTCATAATTTTGCCTTGTACGCGAACATGATCAATTTGTACCGAACGAATGAAGATGTAATTGAGGTGTAGACTTTCAGCTGTAATTTAAGGGGTTTGACAAAAAACCCCACAAACCGCCGGGGAATTACGGCGATTTTTATTTATACATGCAACAACATTTTCAACATGTTGCCTTGTCATTCCCGACAAATTAAGCAGATTAAAAAAGGCCTGGAGTGGATTCCAAGTGGTGAATTTACATTTGGTAGCTTTTCATGGGAACTCTTCACATACGTTCCAAAGAGGTGTTGATGCAAATGAGGGAGGCTGAAAAAAACAAAACAAACCCAACAGACAGATGGAACGAAGTGGGCAAATCAACAATTGTGTAAATTCTTAATAAGAACGAATGCACCAATGAGCTCACCGACACCAAAATGCCTGGAAGACCAAAGAAGACAACTGAAGTGGATGAAAGCAGAAATCTTTCCAAGAAACTCTCTGGGAGTTAGGCATATCATTGTCAAAGGGTTCAATAAAGAGACGCCTTCAAGAATGTGAGTACACAGGCTTTACCACCAGATGAAAACCTTGTCACACTCAAGAGCAGAAGGGCCAGATTTGACTTTGCCAAGAAACATCTAAAAAAGCCTGCACAGTTCTGGAACAAGATTCCTTGGACATCTGAAACCAAGATGAACTTGTACCAGAATGATGGGAAGAAACGAGTACGGAGAAGGAAAGGAACAGCTCATGATCCAAAGCCACCGCATTATCTGTCAAACTTGGTGGAGGCAGTGTTATTGCATGGGCATGTATGGATCTTTACTGATGATGGAACTGCTGAGTGAATTCTGCAAAACTGATGGTAACGGGGATGAGACCCAAAACATGGAGTGAAAGCAACCCAGGCACCTCTCAAGGCAAACTGAAATATTCTTCAATGGCCATGTCAGTCACCGGACCTGAACCCAAATGAACATGTTTTTTACTTACTGAAGACAAACTTAGGGCAGAAAGACCCACAAACAAGTGGAAACTGAAGGCAGATTCAGTAAAGGACCAGCATCTCAAGGGAGAAAACTCAGCATTTGGTGATGTCCGTGGGTTAATGTAAAAGTTTTGTAACATCCCTTGAGTTAAGGGTTAAAGTCAGATCGTGACTCCTTCGTTTCTAATCTGTTGTGGTTGTGTGTGTGTGTTCTGTTGTGTAAAGCAGACACATTATGAAAACCGTGTCACTGTCCAAATACTAATGAACCTAACTGTAACTGTAAGATAAAAAAACACAGAGTAGGAAACAGAAAGGAGAAAAACAAAAAAATAAATTAAGAAAAAAGGCAGCTGAAATAAAAAAAAAACATCACAGTCATAACTGAGGAGCAAAAGTTAAAAAACATAGACAATGACACAAAATAAAGAGGAAAAAAAACAGGAATAATAATAGAATGGAGCATAGTTGTCCCTTGTGTGTTTGTGCATACAAGCTGGCATTAACATTTGCATCAAGGTAGAGAGAGGAGAAAAAAACATTAGAACAAGGGCAGTTCAAGCTGTTTGGTTCATCAGACAGGCTCCAAGTCAGTATTTGAGGTCGAAGCACAAGGTTTAATGGTACGTGTTTATGCCAGCAGGGAAGGCTCACTGGTCAAATTGCAGGACATGCACACAGATGGAGATTGAATTAGAATGAAACTTAGCTTTAAAGCCAGTATGGACAAGGAGTCCTTAAATTGCTCAGAAGAAAACATAAATATGAATATCTATGCTTCCATAAAAGCCGGACAAACTACCTCTGCTAATGAAGATTGTGTGTTATGATCAGAAGCTAATGGAAGACTGAAAACCAAGTTATACGTTTTTTTTGAAAAGTGCTCTTTACACCACCATTTCCATCTTTACATTAGCTACATAATTGCAATTTCTTTTGGGGAGGCTTGTTCATTGTGACCATTTGTAAATTTGGGAGTGGAGGGTTTCACCACCCCTCGTGCCAAACGAGAGAGGCTGTTAAGGGACGTGTGATCTGTAACTCCGTTCATCTCTCCTCCCCTGTAGGGAAGCGAGGAGTCCTGAAGCGTCCCTGGTCGGAGGCGGAGCGCGCGGCAGTCGAGGAGCACCTGACCCGAAACATCAACGAGCTCCGAGTCCCCGCCAAGGCCGACTGTGAGCGCTGCCTGCAGCAGTGCCCCCTACTGGTCAGCAATCACCGCGACTGGCGAGCCATCAAGTTCTATTGCCACAACCGCATTCAGCTGTTGAAGAAAAACCAGCGGCGTGAGAGCGAGCCACAGCCCCTCACCGTCTGCTGAGAGGGGTCTGGAAGGGGAATGTCTATTGTGGTGCAGCTGATCAGAGCAGATTCTCAAATGGTACCCCGCTGCCCAAGAAGTGCACTAATTTTGAGAGGACAGTCATAAATTTCACTCTACTCTTCTGGTATCGTGGTTTGTTTTTGACATTGTTTCTAATTTGACACCTGATGGCATTTTCATTTTGAGCCACACAAGAACATAAATTTCGATTAACCTTTTGCGCTGGTCTACTTCAAGGTCTTAAAAAGAATTACACTAGAGTCTTTATGGCACTGCTGTTTTGAGGGTTGCAGTGCAAGTCTTGTCAAAAGCAGTGTGCTTGGATGGGTGCCGTTTGAGACATGCCCTGGTGGACTTCAGAGACTATGGCACTGGCCACAGCCTGTGTTACATTGTAAATGGACATTTTTTGTTTCTTTTTCTCCTTCCAAAACAGATACACTAAACAGAGATGTAAACAAGGGAGGCAACTGAGCCCTACAGTGTTGTTATATGAACGTCGTGAAGTAGCATTAGTGTTTTATGCACTTGGAGACGTTAATAGGACAAATGGCCTGTGATTGGGCCACACTTTTCTTAATAGTGGCTTTATAATTAGAGTAGGCCTAACTAATGCTTACCTAGAAGAATAGCTCAATCTTTCCTCAAACAAGCTAGTTCTTCTTTTCATACAGCTGACTGTGCAATTTTGACTATGGTTTCATTATATTTGGACCTTAATTTATAGTAAGGTACTAGGTGATGAATGAGTTACGCTTTTGCAGTTACTATGAAGTTTGTTTGTTTGTTTTTTATCAAAATGGAACACAATATTATTATAATTTTTCGAGTTGTGGGTTTCATGACAGAGAAAATTAAATGGCATCAGAATGTTCGGAAGTTACTTTTGAATACCTAAGATGTTAAGTCAAACCACAAAGTCCAAGAAACTTATTCTAAGAACTGTTGTCCTTGTCCTTTTTCCCATAAAAAGACACACTCAAGATGTCAACAGCCACCATTTTCCCAAAGGGAACAGTGTGTTTATTTTTCCTATTGTTGTTTTTTTTTTTGCCTGTTGCACATTTGTTACTCAGAAGTAAAAAAAAGGTGCTATTGGCAAACAAGCTGGATATCACTTTATATGTGGAGAGAATATTCCCCATGGTTGTGTTAAAAGTTTCTTAAAAAGTGGGCATTTATCAGAGAAGTGATTGTTGTGTGTCGCCACGTCTGTTGCGTTGTCTGTGTCGTCTTTTCCACCGGCTAGAGCTCGTCCTGTCCTTTCCCAGCCACACTACATGGTTTGCAGCTCAACCAGATTTTTTGGTTTCTCTTCAGTGTTTCTGGAAATCTGTGTCCATCGGACTAAAACCTCCAGGAAACCTCAAGACAGATACTTGAAGTTATTTAAACCTTTTGCAGAATCTTTATGTTCTTTCTTGCTCTAGCCTTGCCAGTTACATTGTACATAACAAATATATTATCATTATGCTAACTGGTTGTTTGTGCTAGACTATGTAGCTTTTTTCCATTTCTGAGTTATTGCTATCTGTACATAAGCCTGTTTGTAAATACTCCTCAGAGAAACAAAGAAAAAACACAATGTATGACATGCCTTGGTTATTGTGTTATGTTTTTTCTTTTTTATAAGTCTTATAAAAATTTAAAGTGCTACATTTTGTGTTTTGGTTATTTAGTTTTGTGTCTTCCTTCACCAAATGTGAAATGTTTCTTTTTTTTAGCAATTTTTAAGGGATTTGTAATTTATTACTTAAATGTTGAGAATTCATGTTCTTTGAAAATTTGTCAAAACGATGCCATTAAGGCCAGCATTTACAGCTTTGAATCCCACATGCAGTTCAACATTAAAGCCACTAGATGGATGTCTAGGTTCATAAACCGTAAACCGAATTAAGAAACCACTGTGAGGAATAGGTCTGAGAGTCCCAGTAGGTTTTCAGGTAGTTAAAGAAAATGTAGTTCTCTCTGGGATTTAAAACAGTTCAGTGGATATGTGTATGCTTTATCTATAGATCCCTTAGAGAGCAACACAAGGCTATTCTATGACTCAGTTGACTGCTCATGTTTTTAAAATTCAGTTGTCTTAACTTTCAATTTGGGACTTCTCAATTAAAAACTAGAGAAACCATGAATCTGTCATCTGCAGCAGCATCAAACTCTGTACTGTCTGTAGTTACTTGACATTTGTTATCTGTATAGAATTATCACAGCTCTGAGTGAGAGTATGTTCAACTGTCACTCACCAAGAACATCTCAGCGTGTGAGTGAAAATGATTTCTGTGCAGACTCTCAGACATCCAGTTCATGGTATTTTTCCGTTCTTTATGAAGGCAGCTGGTTTGGCGTGAGGTTCTTCCTAAAGGCTCCTTCAGTTCTAACTTACCTTTGGGGAATCCCAGGCACTTAACCTCTTGTAGGGTTGTTAAGAACTTGAGAGATGGTGAGGTCACATTTGAATTGTTAGGGTCACTTGAGTCGTGGAGTGAATCGATGCTCATCTGACTGGGGATGGATCTCAAGACTTAATTGTACACTTTGATGTCACATCTAATTTCTTTATTCTTTGTGAATGCAGTATAAGACAAAACAGATATGACAATCTAATAACTGGCTCGTCCAGCTGCAGCACTACATAGTGACTGACATATTCCGATGAACCATATTAACATAGACAAAGCTGAGGAGCTCTTCCGTTTCCTATGGTATATGAATTTAAAACGTTCATACTGTCAACAGACAGATTTACGTCAACAGTGAGCATTGCTAAGTGTTTACAATAAAAATAATAACTCTGAGCTCCACCTAGATATTTGCACCATTTAAATCATTTTAGAGCATTGTAGGTGGCAACCGTATCAAATGCATTTTCAAAAAGAATGTCAATTTAGAAAATGCCGAATGAACTGATATTTTTCCCTTTGTCCAGAAGATGGTAGTAAAGGGACAAAATGGGCCATCATCTCATCAAAAGGATTATAATTTCATATAAGACAGAAAGCGTAGGTTGATATTTGCCCACTTAAAGTGGGACTGTGTGGCTGCACAAATTAGAGGCTGCAGGCCTAAAGTCTTACTTTACACAAAACTTGACATTTAATGTCAGGTGGACTGGTTATACATCTGAGGTCTGATATGAGTGAGATACGGATTTAAAAAGAAAAAAAACGTCTCCACATGAACAGTGGCTAATGAGTCGCCGTTCCATTTCTAGAAGGAACATACTGTGTTCTGACTGTGAGTATAGGTAATGGGAGGCGTTTAAACATCTTCCCACTGCTCTCAGGAGAAATATGCTATATAAATTCAGGCATTTTACTATAATATATCCACCATAATACAGCATCCAAGGTGCAGTAACCAAAGGGGATCCAAATAAAATGAAAATTAACTATCTATTCAAAGTAAAAGGTCAAAGCCAGATAGTCCATCTTTAATTAAAGCATTCACAGAATCAGGGTTTTCATTTAACCGATGGCCAGCTGTGACTGATTGAAGGCTGAAACCTATGAAAATCTTCCTCAGATGTGGACAGAGTAGGTCAGCAGGCAGTCATTCACATATCACAGCGTGTGAGAAATCTGTCAGGAAAGATATGTGGACTGGTAGTGGTTACATCGGTGTCATTGTCAGTCACACGCGAATTCTGGATTCAACAAGTGTGGCTGTCTGATTCAAAATGTTGGCATGATGGTGGCGCTAGAGGAAGTCTGAAGACGGAATTGATTACAATTCATTCCTCGTGCCAAATTTCATGGCAGTCCCCAATTCAGGAGATCAACAAAATCAGTGAGACGTGATTGTCAGTACAAGATCTCAGGGCGATCTCACTTCCACTGACATTTCATTGTGGACCAAAGTGGTTGACTGACCAAACAAATAACCACCCAGGATTGCAATCCCTAGAGGGACCACGGCTCTTGAAGGAATCACTGTTACTCATCAGAAGAAGAAAGAAATCTTAACTACTGCAAGGTGTAAAAATCATCCCTGCAAAACGTGCTCCTATATATCCTGTCAGTCAACAATGTAAAGAATAAAAAATAATTTCTCTATAGCCCAAATTTAGCCAACACTGTGCAGGTCATTCTGCCATTTTGCTGATAAAAATTTCTCTTATTTACCATGTCACAGAAAGAAGTTCCTTGATTTGAACCCCACCAGCTTGGAATCTTTTTCTGTAGACTTTACACATTCTCCCCCTGCTCACATCAGTAAATCCAAACGCATAAATACTGAAAATATGGATTCGGTTTGGCCTTGAAATGGACCTGTCCAGGGCATCTTTCTATTTCCCAGCTGATGCATGCTGGGGCTAGCTCTAGGTCCTTGGGATCCCGACCAAGGAAAACTAGTTAAGGAAATGGACTGAGTGGCTCGGCGCATGATAAAACACATTAATCGACACTTATGTTGCTTGGAATAAAATATACTGTGTATGAGGGCATTGGAAAGTAGACATGTTTTTCCAGTTTAAAGAGCAGCTTGAAGGAACAGTCTGAGATATATGCTTACGTGCTTTCTTGCAGAGATTTAGATGAAGAATATCGAGACATTCTCGTGTCTATACAATACACATGAAGGTACAGCCAGCGAGGTTAATGGTTGACTAAGCTTAATATAGGTTGGAAACAGGGGGACACAGGCAGCCTGACTGTCTGAACTCTGATCAACCCACCAGCTCATTAATTAACAAATCATCTCATGTTATGTGCCAGTCTGTTTATTACTTCTGGACCCCCCCCCCACACACACACACAAACAATCAGTCTGTATGCTATATGATAAGCAGCTGCCAGCTCCAGCCCTTGATGTACTTACTGTGAAACTTGGCCTCCACATTTCAATGTGTTTAAATGATTTACCTCTTTTAGAAAATGGGTTTACTTATGGTTGGTGTTACCTTTACATTTGAATTTTTATAGTTTATTAACTTGAAATTTTATCATCTATGCTCCACGTTTCATTACTGTTTATCTTCACTCTTCACATTTTTAAGTGATCAGATACACTTAAAATGATTTTACCTGACGCTGGAAATCAGGACAATGAGTGTAGACGCAGGGCGGCCGTGGCTCTGGAGGTAGAGCTGGTCGTAGCTCCTCTTGTCCGTTAACAAGATACCGAACCCCAAAATGCTGGTACCATCAGTATGTGTGAGTGTGTGTGTGAATGGGTGAACGTAGCATGTAGTGTAAAGCACTTTAATTGGTCGATAAGACTAGAAAAGCGCCACATAAGTGCAGTCCAGTCGCCTTTTGTAATGACAAACTCTACATCATAGAACCAAAATTTTTCTATTAAAACCACTAGAGAATTTTCTTTGCTGCAATTGAGATAAGGAGGAACAACGGTAATGTATGGACCAAGAGATGTGCTGTGCATGCCTCACTGACTGAGATAACATTTCGGCGACTTGTCCAACGTGGAATTTCTTTTGGAACTTTTGATTCCGTGAACCACAGTGGCTTCCCCTAAGCAGGGCTTTTTTGTGTTTGCTCACCATCTTCGAGCTTCAGAGCAGCTATCCTTCACTGACTGACAATCCTGCAGGCCCTGAATGCATTCTAGTCACTTCTGTCACAGTTTCAGATTCACACTGAAATACAGAAGTGGATGTATTTCATGCTAGGAAAAAATGATTAGATCACGGTCCTCAAGTAGCTGTTTGTTCTACTCCCTCATCCCCTCGGTCATTTAAGAGATAACATCGTGCTGTCGCCCTTCTTATGCCTCTTGGTTATGTTGATGTTGCGCTTCAGCAGTCAGCTTTCGTTCTAACTGTTTTCCAATGCATCCAACTGGGAAAAAACACAACTGTTTATTTGTGATTTTCTACTAATAATAAGTGCTCCTAGGAGGGTACTGTATTTCAACTGTTGAGAAAATAAACTGAGGTACCCTTAGATACAGTTAAAGATACATTTTCATGAACACAGACACAGTCACACAAGTTGTGTCAATTAGCCATTCTGTTTGCTGTAATTTCGTTAGTATTCCCCGTGTCCTTTCCTTCCCTTGAGCGAGACTGTGGTCCAACAAAATTAACATAATCTGCTGTTGGTATATGTAGAGATGTATGCAATTAAAAAGAGTTGTAAAATGTATATTTTGAAATCCTGATACGGATTCCAAGTTAAGCGATATAAGAGGTTGTTTGGTTGCACTTAAAAATGCAAAGTTACGCCAGTGATTATATCCCTTTAGATCAGACAACAGACGGAATAAAAACACTAACACTTATCAAACACCCAGCTAATACCAGGACTCTGCTCTAACACTATAATCTCAGAAACATGACTTCTCCGAGGTAATACAAATGTACCATATGTTCATCGTAACCCTTATTGAACAAGTGGTGATCTGACATACGTCATCGTTTATCCATATCGAAACAATTAATATCTAAAGTTCAAAAACTGCTTTCTGATGTCATTTCAAACAGTATCTGAACCTGTTTGCAGTCTTGAGTCATAGCTCTGTGTCTCGAGGAGTGAGGAGGAGTGAGCCCTCTTCAGACACAGTCTGAATTGCAACGATGACATTTTCAGTGAAGCATCGAGTCTAATATGTTTTTTGTTTTTTTTTTTATTTACATTCAATGAAGTCTCCCCATTCCTGAGGAAAGTCAGTTTCCTATTTAGAAAGACCAACTAGCATTTCATGGACTTAAATCTAACATAAATCTGTACTCTTTTTCTTGGAAGTAGGCATTACATCAAACATAATTTTGGTCCAGTATCCCTGTCTACAGCTACATGTCATTATCGATTGACATCAGTTTTGTTAGGGCCATATTGTGTCTCTGTTATGTATCATTGTACTAGATATAATGAACCGATATAATACAATAATGTGAGACCTCTACCACCCAGTTCAATATTTGATGTTTTATCTTGAATAATTAAATTCACTATATCTAATTTTGATGTAAAGTTTCTTTTGGTCAACTGAGTTCAGTGGAAACACTTTTTCCACAATCTAAGAAAAAAAATCACACTGTCTGCTAAGGATAATGAGGAGATACAAACCTGAAACGAGATGACACCTACAAAGTATGAACACTGAAGTTCTTTTAGTTTTCATACGCAGTCACAAACATCATTACGACCGGGGAAATATGTTGATCCCTATGAATGCAGTGTCACCACTGATCAAATGTTGACTAAACCTGTGTGAACTGAACAACCTCACCTCGTGTGGATATGTGGCATATTGCCATATGCTTAAACACTTGCAAGCACACGCACGCATGCACGCACACACACACACACACACACACACACACACAAACACAAACAGCGACAAAAAGAACCCAGTAGAAGAACAACAAAGCCTAATGACTTTAACCAGCTTTCTAGTGAAAGCCGCATGAACCAACGATGCAGCCATATTATTGCTCTCATCCCCCTAAAGCTCCTCATTGTCCTCCTCTTACTGTGAGGACTGGAACAAATTTGCATTCAAAACAGACTTCATTCTCCCTCTTGCTTAATCAATTGCTAGCCAATTATGCTACCTGCAGTATGAATGGATTTGCTAAGTGAAAAAAGATTCCTGGCTGAGATGCTATGTAAACTATCCAGAGCTTTCCAGTTGAAAAAAAATCTTTCGTCCGGCTCTGGCACATTGTGTTTGCCACTTTAAATCTCTGGTTTATCTATCTATTCCCTGGTTCATATATTGATTAGATGAAAAGAATTTGAAGCTGCCAGTGAATGATTATTAACCCTGCTTGCCCTATCCTTCTACAAACATTATGTAAGAGCTAGCTTCATAAATTTCTAAAATTGATTCACAGTTATACTGGATAACTGTTCACAGAGCTTTCATATACACTGCCTGCTTAAATGGTGTTAAACCATGAGAGGGAATAATTTGTTGACTGCGGTGATTACAGTAAATTGGGTAGAAAGGACATAATAGTCTGCATTGATAAAGAAAACTGTCTGTGATCATTAATATGGACAATGATTAATTTTATTTGCTGTTAACTGTTTATATTTAGCTATAGGCCTGTTGATGAGCATTTAAGCTCTTGTGAGGCCACAGCTCCTATCAGGTCTAAGTCTCTGCCATGAAGAACAGAGACATCATTCTAACGTTTTTACGGAAAGAACTGCAAAAAGATAACTAATAAGTTTGTTGTTTGCAAATTCACATAAACATATTGGAGGCAGCAACTATTGATGAAGAAGGAAATGCAATGTTAAGTAAAAAAAAAAATTGATGAAGGGCTCATGGTGACAGAGATGTGAAGAAATAGCTCGATCTCCTGGTGTTTAAATAATACAAACTACCTTCAATGTTCAATCAATACTAAATACGATACACCTTAAACCTGTCCTTCAGAACATGGTAAAATTGATCTGGCTTCAACAACTCTTTTTCTATGTTAGAAGTGGGACTCTCGCTACACACATTCACTCCGTGCAATAAAGCCAATTATCACAGACATCTTTGACAGCTGTGAACTGTGGCCGTGAAGAGAATGATAAGAGACTTAAACATATCATTTATAATCAACTTACTTTCTTTCCATTATTACCTGGTTTTAGAGAAAAGCATTTTCAGCCCATTTCAGTGGTGACTATAATACAATTTATGTCATTTATGTAAACTAGTTTTAATGAGGCCTAGGCTGTCTGTATACCCATTAAGTGATTTTTTTTTGTTTAATTGGCTGAGAAACAGCAAAGGCTACTCTAAAGCTAAATTGCATGCCAGGAAAAAGCCGTTTTAAAAAAGAAATCTTTGTCTTACTTAGATTATGGTTCTACATGCATAAGATGGAGACGGAACAAATGCTCCAATAATTATGTGCAGGGGAGTAACAGATAAAACAAGCACACTGCTTCACTGGCTTCACTCTGCTTTTCTTAACGCCTCCTGCGTTATCAGTATGATGTGGTGTCAATACAGTGCCTGGAGCTGCAGGTGACAAAGCCCAGCTATGTGATGAAGTTTGAGCCAGAATAAGGACTAATTTGCGATGGGTGAGGGGGCGGGTGAATGCTGTGGCACAAAATCACCTGCCGCCTCACTGATTAAATGTTAAACCATTCATCAACCCTCTATTTTCCCCAGAGTAAATAACTGTATAAATGTACCTAATCATTTCCTCACCAAACGCATGTTGCAGCTGTGTTGGTGGCTCGAGGTCGGGGTTCCTTTGCATTCAGGCATCTTGAACTACCTTGCCTTATCCAAGCTTATCAAAGCCTGCGTTTACCTGCTTTCTATAGATTATTTTGGACGTGCTTAAATGTGTTCTTTTTGTTTATATGTTTACTGTTTTATGTTTATTTGGTGTTCAGTTTTTTTGTTTTTGCTTTGCTTTGCTATGCTTTCACTAGAGTGGAGTTTAAAATGTTTGCGCTTGGTTGTCTTGTTGAAGTGGCACTAATCAATATTTTAGTGCTGTAGTGCTTTTCTAGTCTTGTTAACCAATCAAAGATGCAGCTGTTTTTTGGGTCAATGTTCTGCTGACAGACCGAAGACCTTTGTCTCAGAGGGTTTTCTGACACTGGGTAACACATTTTGATTTAAAATGCCTCGGTGATCTTCTGATTTCATCTTTCCTTTGATACATTCAGAGCCTCCAGTACCAAAGGCACTAAAGCAGCCCTAAAACATGATAGAGCCTCCATCATGTTTTACTGTAGGTAGGATGTTCTTTTCCTTATGGGTTTCATTTCATCACCTAGAAACAAACTGATTCCCAAAGAGCTCTGCCTTGGTTTCCTCTGTCCATATTAACCCAGGAAGACTGTGGCTTATTGATCAAACTTTTTGCAAACATTAGTTTTGCCTTTTTATACCTTTTTTTTCCAATAGTGGTGTCCTCGTTGGCTTTTGTTCAGGGTTTGTTGCCCAGGGAGTTTGCAGTGTATGGCACAGGTAAGACCACCACTCCAGATTGCTTCAGGTCAGCCTGAGGCTCTTTAGACATCTTGTGTTACCTTTCTCATTGATTTTCTTCTTAGTAACACGTCCTGGAAGAGTCTTACCAGTTTTTTATGACTGTGAAACTTCTTGATAAAATTAAAAACTGTTGAAGCATGAATTCCAGGATCTTTGGTGACTGCCTTGTAGCCTTTGGAATTATTCTGTTTTTTGATAATAGCATTTCTGATGCTCTCTTGGCTTTCCCACTATGAAAAAGACACTGGAAACAATCAGCCCTTCTTATGCTGTATAACCATCATCCATTGGTTAATTCAGGTCATATGAACACTGAAAATAGAGCAAAGGTGAGTTTTATTTATTTTTTATTCTGATGTTAAACTAATTTAAATTCATCAACATGTTGCCAATAATTGTGTCTGGGGTACATTTTGCGTTTGTAGTTTTTTTTCCTCTTTAGTTCAGTAACCTTAGACATTTTATAACAATATTTTGATTTTTTCCAGACCGTACATGACCCCAGGTCATCCATCTGCTGGCTGGCACGCCTCTCTGATCTTTGAATTATACTGAGAAAGCAAAAGGCACAAATCAAACTAACAAGATAACAAACTTCTCTGTATATAACATGCAAATCTTTCTTAGCCAGTCACTTTTTTACCATTTACTACTTAAGTAATCAAAGAACAAAGTCACTACAAGGTTATAAAACAATATACAGTAAAATCCAATGATAACTCAATCCCATTATGTTTCCTCAGGAATTAATTTTCTAGGGAGGCACTCTCGTTTGATACAATATTCTAAGCCAGTACGAAGGACAAAGAGCAATTTTAGGCTAAATGAAAAGTGAACTGGTAGAAACTAACAAATAAATACAGAAAAGAATAACTACTTTACTAGTTGTGTCAAATGCATGTGAACAAAAATTCAACTTCACTTCTTAAATATGATTACAGATTACATGAAATTAAAGCAGCCTTTGGCTACTTAACAGGTGCTTCCTGCAATTTTGTCTTTGGCATTAACTTTGCGAGAGAAGAGAGGGTGCATTAACTCCCCCACAGGGTAGTTCCCCTGCAGGTAGGGATGTCTTTATTCTGCTTTTCCATTACCTATACTTAGATATTCTAGCCTGGCGTTTGCTTCTGCCTTTCACTTAAAAAAGCTTTTCATTTTCTGAAGTTTTTGAAAATTAGCTGCAGGCTGACACTGCTGGCCAAATAATCCATTTTTTTGCAGGCTTTTTTTACTTAAAGATGCATTTTGAAATCATGGGAGTCATGATAAACAACTCAGAATTACCATTCCTCAAGGAAAGATTACTTGAAAAAAAACTCAAAGTACAGATCTTTGCCTTTCCTCTTGGTATATATTCTCAAGTATAAGCTGCAGTGCCTTGTGACTATGTGATTGGTGACAGTAGGGACACAGGGCCATGAAGGGCCAGTACCCATCTATTCAGACTAAGCTGTCGTTCGTACAGTAAACCGTTTTGCTGTTGTTAAAATGTTCATGTTACCCTGACAAAAACACTGACCCAAGCAGCAAAGAGAATGGATGATGAAAATCAGCTTCAAATTAAGGGGCAGGCACCCTGTGACCAAATATCTTTGTTCCTTGTTGCTATGAAAATCACAAACTAATAGAATAATTCAGTGCGCCTTTGGTGACCCATGAATAAGCACATCTCTCTGACTAAGCAGAACACTGTGGGAGCTTTCCAATTAAAGGAAAAGACATGATGATCTCACACACCGATCATCACCATATCTCTGTTAACACAGAAATCTTCTCATAGGGTTTGTCAGAGTCCGTGGACAAGAGGAAAATGTCATAGTAACCCATCTCCAAAACCACATAATTCATTTCAAGTAGACATTTTCATCCTGGTCAAATCTTTGTCCAGTCAAAAGTGCCAAATGATTTTTCATTTTCTTTTAACTCTTATATTTGGGCGTTTCTTGACCAAGTTTAAAATACAAGTATACACAGTCACAATAAATTTGAGCTGAAACTTTTAGCTGATTAATTCATTAGTAAATCAACAGAAAATTATTCTGCAGGTATCTGGTTATTTATAAATGATTTAAGTTTTTCTTCAAGCAAAAAATAACAAAATTTGTTCTAGCTTCACTAATACTGTATGCAGATTTGATAGCTTTCTGTGCCATATCCTTGGGTTTTGGACTTTTAGATGAACCAAAAAACAAAAAACAAAAAAAACAAACAAAAAAGGTATTGAAAGATGTCATCTTGACTCTGGTAAAGAGTAATGGATTTTCCACTGTTTATTCAGTGATTACATTGTGGCCTAATTTAAGGCAGCAAAATTGGGGCTAACTTTCCACAACAAAGTTATATTTTGTGGGTGGCATTCATGCCGGTCCTCCTAAGAGTTCAAATTCAAGACTCATACAGTAAAGCAACAGTTTTACACTAACAAACCCCTCAGCAGAGGAGGCTGAATGTGTTTCAAAAAAAATGTGGTGTTATGCTTGATACTTAAAAATGTTATGACATTCATCTGAGGACAGTGACCATTTACTCTGACAAGGTCAGCACTCACTAAAAAAAAATCCTTAACCTGACATCCACGAACCCTTGACAACTGAGGTGTGGAACTGCTGCATATGTTTCTCCTTCGAGTGCCTCATTGGAGTATAAGAGGGATAGACACAGGGTTATCTTTTTGGTCATGCCTGAAAAGGTTACAAAGAATTGCTAAATAGAGAATGTTATGCTCAATGCATGCACATAGGCATGCATTGAGTGCATACTATACTGCAGCCTAAGGAAAAACTCCAAAGAAACCCTAGGTATGAAAACAAATGAAAGTCTAGTATCAGAAAGAGCTTTTCTTTTATTATTATATATAAGTTTATTATTAAGCATTCAGCAGCACATCAATGTGAAACACAACAGCTGAAAAGAAAAGCAAGATGGTATTGGATTTTCAAGATCATTGATTCAAGATAATAGAACTCTGAAGACACAGCATTTATTTACAATGATGCTCATTAACATTAGCACAGCTTTATTTTTAAGCCAAATGCAGAATGTTTGCTGGTTTCAGCTTCTATAATTCAAAGATATTATGCTTTTCTCTGTCATACATGATAATAAACTGAATATTACTGGGTTCTGGACTGGCTCTCTGACAAATCAATTTGAATGCACCTGTGATTTTGTTCATGAGACTGGTACCACACTGACACAGTCCTCTACAATCTCAAACAGGAAGTGATGTGGGCCACTACGCCGGGCCACCTCACTAGCTGTCTCTCTGCTGCTGCTGCAGAGCCCCGGCTTCAGGTGTCGCTGAGAGAGGAGCAGCTCTAAGGTGTGGGCGGAGTCTGTTTTTGAGTAGCTGGTGTAGGAAGCGGCCAGGTGTAGTGGTGTGAGCCCACCGTCGGTCTGGGCATTCAGTTCAGCCCCGTGCTGCAGGAGGAAACTCACAACAGCGACTCGGCTCCAGCGGCAGGCACTGTGAAGGGGCGTCCAGCCGTCTATGGTGCGGGGATTAACTTTAGAGCCGGCAGCGATTAAAGCAGACACAACATCAACATGGCCGCTGTATGCTGCACGGTGCAGTGGAGTGTAACCATCCTCGTCAAAGCAGTGCACCAGGTTAGGATCAGCAGTTAACAACCTATGGACTGTTGAAAGCTGGAAGAAAACCACAGAAATTCAGGAAACTGCAAACTAATAGTTTGTAGAGTTATGTTTTACCTGAGGAAGTCATGCACAGGGAATTATTACTTATCACCCTGATAATCTTAGACATGTTCCAGCCATTCATATGGGCAATTTTTTTCCCCTCTCTCTAAATCAAAAATTCCAGACTTCACTATCTGCCATTCTGAGGAACTCCTTGGTCATCCATGTAGACACATACATCAGTACTTTTAGAGCAAAGATTCTCTCTACATCTGTATGAAAACTGCAGTTTACTAAAAACTTAACCAACTCTGAGGGAGGCAAGTATCAACCCTTGTTGGAAGCAGTAAAAAGGCTCACATGGATGGACTTTGTCACAGAATTACAGAGGAGCCGATTCTGTGATATTTAACCAGCCATTACTTTCTTGGTCAATCAACTGGTTACTGAATATCAGAAAATGGTGAAAACCGCCCATGAGAATTTACTAAAGCCTCAATTTTCTCAATCAACATTTTGTATGTTGAGTTAAACCATTACATAGAAACAAAGTTACTATGTATGTCATCAATAGTGATTAAATTAGGTTTGGGCTAATATTTTACCAAATGAACTGTTTAATTATTCACAAGGCGAATTTGTTTTTCATGACATCAGTGCATCTGAAAGGTTTCAGGGTGCATACGATGTGTTTGCTCTTTGTCAACTGTTCTCCTTGGGTGTTATTTACTGCCACATGGTACACAAAGTCACAAGGCTTTTCCATTCCTCAGTCTAATTCCTGCATTTATTTACGACTAAATGTTGACATTGCTGTAAGGGGCAGCTGTGTACTTTTATTTCTGACTTGTCCTGCTCAACATGTTCATTTAGATTCAGTCACACTAGATTGCATTTTTTTTTTTTATTGTTTGAGCCCAAATGATCATTCAGTTATTGAATTGGCAAAAAAAATCAACTAGCAACAATTTTAATAATTTTATTAAAAACTCAAATCATTCTCTGCTTCCAGCTTCTCCACTGGGAGTATTTGCGGCTTTTTGCTGTTTTACATCTTTGAGTTTTGGACTGTTGGTCAGACAGATAAAGAACACATCTGAACACATTGCCGCGAGCTCTGAGGAGCTCTGGGTTAGACATGTCGTAAATCTTTTAAATCAAATTATAAATAATCATCAGAACAGAAACACTTCAACCGTGTAAAGACTCAAAAGAGAAATGCTGCATACTACATTCCTAATCAGCATTCACAGCAGCCAGTCCCGCATGTTCAAAATTATTAAGCTCCAACGGTGCTTCATTAAATGTAACAAAAGGATACTATCAAAAAAGCAGGCAGCAGGCACACAAACAGCCTGCTAGTTACTGACAGTAGTACATAATGACTTTATGTGGTTTACACACCCTTGCTCTTGTTGGTGTGAGTGAATGAGGGAGGGAGGGAGGGAGGGAGGGATGAGGGCTGTACAGTGCATCCTTGTGACTGGAAAGCTCCCCCCTTTTAATACAGCCAACATCTTCATACAATCTGCTAGGTCACGCTACAACTTTGAGTATTACATGTGCACATTCCAGTGGGTGATATCACAATATAGTAGATACCATGAGACACTAGAACACCATATAAGAGCCACCATTTAAACCAGGGTAGAAATTCTTTTAATATTGCTGGGTGTATTAGGTGATTGTCAGCGATGCTGCAAACCAATGAGCAGGACAACTTTATGGTAATACTGTATTATAGTAGGTTTTTGTGATTTTATTCAATTGAGTCAGCCAGCAAATTAACTGGATTAGCCAAAAACAGGCATTCCTATCCGGTTATTTTATCAGTCAGCGGTTTTGTTTTTCTAGAAAATCTACTTTTATCACAATACACATATTGCTATAAAAAAATTCACATAGCCTGTAGCTGTCTTGATTGTGTGACAGGTGTAGAGTGAAACTGATTTCACAGAAAAATACTGCTGCAGATCATAGTGTTGCTTTAATGGAACCCATCAGAACTCAGTCATGAGGAGAAGAAGAAGATCACAATTTATGCAAGAGCAGCGTCTGTGATCTTTTTTTTCTCAAGACTGAAGTGACACTTTCCTATGCATCTGCATTGGGGATTGTTGGATGTCTCCCCTAAAAATATATCTTTCCTAAAAAAAAGAAGGGCTGCCAATAACATTGAAGGAAATAATGGAAAAATGCCCACTGTAATTTCCTACCGACAAACAGTCCAAAGTGCAGGGCGAGCCAGTTCCCTTTAATGTTAAGACAAGGACAAGCACCCTGTCCTCAGCTCTGAGAAGCTGGAAGCATCAAATGCTTAGCACAAGCCATAATTTTAAACACCCCAGCATGGCAATGAAGCTTTTTCTTTCTTTATTCTCATATGTGAATGTTACATCAATGGCACGTACGATCAGTTTTCTTTGTACAAAAACAAACACATGAAAGATTAAAAACACAATTAGAGATAAACTTGTGTGAATATAGGAATTCAGTTTGGGTTTTTGGCTTCAGATGGACTAAATAATATAAATTACAAATGGTTAGAGTCTTGCTCTGATGCATGCTGGAAATATTTATGCGTGATCCTACACCCTCATATATTCACTGAAGGGATTTCTGAGGGACCTGGTTCACTTAGCTCTTTGACAAAAAGCTGACATGGCACAAAAAGCTCAAAGGCTTAATGACTTAAATTATTTAAACAACTTACGTCATCACTAATGAAATTCCTCCGATCTTGACCTATCGGTCAGTCATATAAATTCTCTCTCAATTATATTCAGTTCCGTCTACTGTCAAATTAATCTCTATCATTTTTTTTCAACAAACATTTAGATCAACTTTGTCCTGTCAATGTGGCTGAATTGTTAGTAATATTAGAAGGTCCTACATTCATACACTACCGGTTCTTGCCAGTCAGCATGTGTAATCTTTGTGTGTGTGTGTGTGTGTGTGTGTGTGTGTGTGTGTGTGTGTGTGTGTGTGTGTGTGCGTGCGTGCATGTGTGTGGGTGTGTACATGTGTGTGTGCATTTCCTCACAGCTTAAAATTAATGCATGTTAGGTAACTGTCCCCACAGGAAATGAAAAGTCTGTGAAACATTGCTTAAGACTTGTGATCTCTGCAAATTTAAAATGATCAGATTTGTCATTGTAATGGACAGATGTCCAAATTTATCTCCCTCTATCAGTGGCAGATGCGACAGATCATAGCCGAATGCTTTGAGAAGAAAACAATGGGAGGGGAACAAAAAGAAAAAAGACAGATCATCTGAAAGGTGTTGATGATGCTGAGAATGATGAATGATAATGATAATATATTAAAAAACATGGAGATGCAGCAAGGTATTAAACGTCAATACTTTTTGGTACAGACTGAAAAGTTTCTGTAGTGCTCAGTGTCAAAAACTGTGATCAGCTAAAGTTCAGTATTAAATTTCTGTTTAGATTCATAATCTCACTTACTTTTTCTTTGACCAGATGAACCTTGATTACTTAAAACAGTTTTTCACTGAGTTGGAATTTTTTTTTTTGCCTTGAGCTGCTAGCCTCAAGCAGAGATGATGAGCGGGCTACAGCTGAGCAATCCTGACTTCCCTCCACTTCCCTGTTGCTCTTCAGATCGATAACTAAATTTCTACTGCTTACTTTTAAGGCCTTGAGAAGCCTTGCCTCAAGTTATTTTTCTGACCTTCTATTGCCCTATGTGCCCCCTGTTCCCTGAGATCCAAGGATGCCACTCTTCAGAGGCCGAGGAGTTACTGCTCCAAGACTTTGGAATGACTTTCCTGAGGCGATTATACAGTCCACGTCAATATTACAGGAACCTCTGAATTTCAAGTTATGTTGAACTTGAACAACAGTTAGGCTCATAAGTATTAGACAGTGACACAAATTTTGCCCGGGCTTTACTGCAGCCACATTCAGTTACTGCTTGTTTGTGGGTCTTCCTGGCCTCAGTTTTGACTTTAGTAAAGTAAAAAAGTAAGTAAAGTAAGTAAAAAAATGCTCATTTGGGTTAAGGTCAGTTGACTTGGCCATTGAAGAATATTTCAGTTCTTTGACTTGAGAAGTTCTTTGGTTGCCTTTGCAGTATGTTTTGGGTCATAATCCATCTGTACTCTAAAGCACTGTCCTATCAGTTTTGCAGCATTTGGATGAATCTGAGACGATGGTAGAGCCCTATACACATCAGGATTCATCCTTCTGCTTCTATCAGTAGTCATATCATCAATGAACACCAGCGACCCAGTTCCACTGGCAGCTATACATGACCATGCCATAACGGTGCCTCCACCATGTTTGACAGATGATGTATTTGCTTTGGATTATGAGCTGTTCCTTTCCTTCTCCATACTCTTCTCTTCCCATCATTCTGATACAAGTTAATGTTGATTTTATCTATCCAAAGAATCTTGATCCAGAACTGGGCAGGCTTTTTTAGATTTTTTTCTAAAAAAGTCTAAACTGGTTTGCAACCTGCGGTAAACCCTCTGTAATTACATTCTTCTCTCCTCCTCAAGAGATTCCAGACTAGACATCGTAAAGAAGCTTTCCTTCGTCAAGGAAAGAATTCTTTGATCACCACCTTTGGTTTTCTTCCATGGTCTTGCAGGTCCTTGGTGTTGCTGAAATTGCCAGTTCATTCCTTCTTTTTAATAGTGTACCAAATTGTTTATTTAGCCACTCCTAAAGTTTCTGCAATCTATCAGATTATTTTTTGTTTGTTTGTTTGTTTTTTCAGCCTAATGATGGCTGGATCAAATCCCAATGAACACCTACAAAATGCAAATTCAACATTTGAAATCAACTGCAGATCTCTTGTTTGATGAATTTGTCATGGAATAACAAGGGAACAGTCTATTCCTGGCTATGAAACTGATCAACTGTGAAATTACTTTTGAGCCACTGAAAAAGAGGAACTATGTATAAAAATGGATTAATTGTCTCTGGATGTTAGTTTTTTACATTTGTATTTTAACTAAAGTTAAAAGTTAAAGCCCTACTGTTAAATGTTAGGCTGCTCTTTACAGGCCAGAAAACAAAACTGTTAAACTGATGAAAAATAGAGGCAACTTTTTTAACCCTTATCACTAGGGGTGTCACTGTCAAAGTTTTTCAAACCAAACCCTTCCATATTTTATATTCCTTCATATTTATACTTCATGTGAGATAAATGACATCTTTCACAGCTTAGATAATTAAAGTTAAGCACTTTTAGATCCTAATATTCCAGATACAATCATATAAAATATGTTGGTAGCATAAAGTCTCCCTCTACTAACTAGATGGTCACTCCCACTAAATGGTAATAAACATATTCTAAATATATATTCTGAATCTTTTCATAAAAATTGAAGTCCTTTGCTGGGTAAGTACTTTTCATGCATTAATTTACATATGTTAATTTGGGTTATTTTTCATTTTTTGAGAGGGAGAGCAAGCAAGGACAACAGCTAAGAGAGAGCATATGAAACACTGGCCTCTAGTTTTGTGGCAGGATGTGCTCAAGGAAAGCCAGCGGCAATGTAGGCAAATAGACTGGAAGAGTTGGGCTACCTTAAAATAATGCACTTCATGGGTTGACTCTTTAGCATTCATCTCAACCTCCTTCAAAATTTAACCACTGATGGGGCATAACAAGTAAAGTTTTGTTCACTTACACGGTTGTTTTCTGCTGCCCACAGAATTAACTCTGCTGGTTTGTCTTTGAGAGTTTCCTCTTTTTCTAGATACCACTCCTCGCTATGTTGCTCCTCCTCCTCATCCTCCTCCTCTTCCTCCTTGTTCTTGCTTTCGGACCACAGGCTGCAGGCGCCGCGGGGGATCAGATGTCCATGTGAGTTCAGAAGCTCCAGCTGATTAAAATCTTCTGGAAATTCCATCACTGCTCTTTTGGTCAAAGAATCCAGGTGCAAAAAGAGAAATCAGACAAAACTTAACTCATTAAAAGGAGATTGAAATAAGAGATGGATGAGAGGATATGAAAGGTAAACTAATGATGAAAACTAAATAATTTAGAGGAGTATATTCAATGTGCAAGTTATTATTTTCTATCCAATATCATAAATAAAACAGTGCATCAAAGGCATTTTGAATATTCACACTGCCCTTGAAAAGCAATTGCCCTCAGAATGTCTTGTTACTCTGGCACTACCTTAAATCTAAAAAAGGGGATTAGTGGTCTTTTAAAATCTAGTTTTAAAACTTTCATCACTGCATTTTTATTGCCTTATATTTAATTTTTCTAAATTATCTGTGTATTCAATCAAAATGGCCAGCAAGCTTTCCTCAAAGCGACAAAAAGTGTGTTCGTAACATCAAATGCCCATTTTGTATTCATTGCCACGGCCCTAAAATCTGAAATTCCTGTTCTTATTTAGCTCCAAATGTGACAGTTACTCCTCAAGATTATCAAATTACAATAAGCCTCCTTGCTTCTTTTGCTCTGAAGCTACTGTATGATCAACATGTAGACTTTTGTTCTGTTTTTTTACGTTTTATTCTATATTGAAAAAAGAAACAAAAACCGTTTGTTAGGTGGAATAATACGAAATGACAACATAACATGCCTATTCTAATATTTTTGTGAACTCCATTTACATCGGGATGGGGAAGACAAATTAGAAACACCTGTCAGTATAATGAAATACACTTCAACAGCCCCACAAACAGTACTGCATCCTCAAATCTTAACACAGAGCTAAATCGACAGCTCTGTTCAAGGTCTAAGCAAAAACTCAAGATTATAACTTTCATGGCATGATGATGTTTGAAAAACACTTATATATATATATATTTCTGGAGCGTTTCTTATCCTAAGTCGCAACCCTGTTTCTGAACCAAAGCGAATATGGCTGCCCGCTGCCTGCCTGAATAATAAAGAGAATCACAACTTGTGGTTAAAAATCTTTTATCTCATTCAGCGGAAGAAATATTTCACCCCAGACGACTGAAAGCCTCATTCGGTGATTCTGTAATTATACTCAAAGCGGCTGTAAGTGTTGTTAAACAACCCTGTGCGTTTTACAAACATCGCCAGCTAATTGATGCCGCTCCACGATGCTGATACGCGAAACGAACAAACTGGAGCTAACTGGCCTTGTGCCTAATAAACTGGAAGGTATCGCAAAGCAGGACGAACAGATTAACGTTGCGTACTAGAAACGTTCAGATAATTAAATACGATTTTCCACCTTAACGTTACGTTACACCTGCCTGTTAATTTAGTTGTAGTGATGGTCGGTGTTTATAGGACTGGTGGCGTTTATGTTACTTACTGTCCGACGGTTCTGTGTATGAAATTCACGTTGACGTTACATGCAAATGTTGAAGCTAACGTTTGAGCGACATTTCTCGTGTCTGAACCGTATCTATTATTCGGGATATTTAATTCTTATTACTACTTTACGACTGAGAGGAATAAAACCAAACGCAATCTCACCCTCACCTTCCAGTTTTGCGGGTTCAAAACAAACGACGGCCTATGGTAGTAAATACACATGGGATATGTAGTTGTTTTCCGGGTCGGGCTCAGTGAGACTTGCTGATAAAAGACGCCACTACCCATAAGTACTTGCAACTTCAGGTTTTCTTCTTCTTCGTTGACTTAATTCCCAGTAGTCTAGACGCTGTACCCGCCCGTTTCTGCCATCTGTCATCCATCATTTACCTTGAACAGATCCTAAATGATGTTTTTGCAGAAAATTACATCAATTATAGTGCCAAGTATCAGGAGATGTCTATGGACCCTCCACCTCCGAATTCAGGCTTTTAAAAAAACAATGTCCATTAAAACACATTTGTCAAGAGGATATGTGGTCTTTTGTTCATTTGTTTATTATGTGTCACAATTTATAACACCCACTCCCACTAAAGTGGTCCTCAGGGATTTGTATGGAGAGCAAATCCATTCATCCGGAAAAAAAAGAAAGACACAGGCCCAAGCTGCAATTAGACAACATTATGCTACATTAGCAGCAAGTGTACTCAGCTGGATGGAACTAGCTTGGCATGTTTTAGTCAGGAAAAAAATACAGCAAATTCATAATAAGAGGTCCATAATACAGCATGTGTTCTTGTACACGATACTCTGCAGGGGCTTTTTTCCTAATAAATCCTACGTTTTCACATATATGAGATGTGTTTTACATATAAAAGACTGCAAGCCCTGATGTGATTGATTTTCAAATTTCTGTTTTTTTTTGGGTTTTTTTGTCATCATTGTTAGGACTTCCTGAAGGATTTTATTGCAATTTATTGCAACAAATTCAAATAAAATATTGTCAATATTCATTTATTCTGTGACAAATATGTGTTCATGTATTGCTCATATAGAGCATCTTTGGTCTAAAAGGAACTACATTATAAACATTGCACAAACCATTTATAGTCTAGATATACATGTCGCTGCTTTATGTCCATCATACCAAATAAGATGCAAAAACTACTCTGTGCAACTAATTTTTAAACCTAGGTTGTTATATTTTAGCAGCAGCTACAATAACTACTTAGGTTGACTCGCCAGTAGTAAGAAATCATTGTGGTTAGTAGTGCTGGGTAGTGGTTGTTCAGCTGTTGAGCACCGTTAACCCTGATTAGATCCAGTGTAATAACAGAATCTATTGAAAAAAAAAACCCTCACTGACAGAAGCTAATGAAACCATTTGCAGTGTGCACAGAGGGTCTTTTGAAAGGCTGCAGGGGAAAAAGGACAACTTGGATTGCTGAAATTTCTGTAAGGGATTCACATCCCCAGAGAGAAAACACATCACAAAATTAGTCACTGCGTGAGCCACATCTCATTGCTCTGTCTGGGAAGTAAGCATATCATCTCGGTGTCTATTCATTACTGCTATGAGTTAAACATGGTGCTCAAGATGCTTGGTAATCTGGTGCTTGGTTGTGCTTAAGCTTATGAAACCATATAAAAAGCAGCAAGTATAGAGCTCCATAACAATACATAAGTTGTTTTGATGCAGTTCTAATGACACTGCTGTTCCCTCTTAAGGTAGAGTCTTGTTTTTTTTAGTCAGAGCACAGACCCGGCATTAATGTATCACAGAGCAGCCTGCTAATAGAGACTCAGAGACATTTCAGGACCAAGATGCTTCCTGATCTTGGGCCAGATGTCCCTTGCTGAATTAAAGGATGTATATATGAAATATGCCAACATGTTACCATATACCTAAGCAGAAGGTCTAAAAGAAGATGCAAATAACAACACAATTGGTATTGTATCAATGTAAAAAATAAACAAAAAACTGAATTATTTATATGATTATTAAAGAACTAGTCTCCACATCCTCACACTTCCCACACTTTCCTGTGTGAACAAAGGTACCTTTATTATTATTATTTTCTTCATCGCTTTTGGATGAATATTTCACACAAATGATAAATTATTCACTTTTCTTCACTGTTTTAAAAATTATGACTCAGTTGCTGATAAGAAATGACGATCAGTGATGAATGAGGGACTCATTAGTAATTTTGAATAACACAATTTTTTCCACATCATATCTAGGGCACCTTGTTACAGCATATAATGTTTGCACTAAATAAGTAAGCAGCAAAGTCCAGTTTGATCATCATAATACTTCTGGAAAAAAAGATGTTTTGTTAAACAACCTGAGCTCAGGATCTTCCCTCAAAGGAGTCTAGAATATCCCCTGGAAAAATTCATTTTGATAATTCTCTTTTTTATGTGAATATTATAAGACTTTCCAAATGTTGATTTGCAGCTCCACCCTGTCCACCAGATTATAAGTAGACAAATGTTGCAATTAAAACCTATACCTATGAGATGGCTTCTTGTTGACATTGAGAATGAATTAATCAAAGACTGTGCAACTGGTTTGCAAAACCTACTCACATGCAAGTGCAGCTGCTGTCTATCAGGGCTGGATCAAGTCTCTTTGGGGCCCTGAGGTAAATGTGAGCATGAGGCTCCTACTGACTCTTCATTCTGCCCATTTTCTGTGCCTTGTGTGTCTATGTAATAGTTAGTTATGAGTAATTCCTTTGTATTAACTTTATTAACCATCCCAGATCAATGCTGTATACCACATCAAAGAATGTTGTTTACAGCAGATTAAATATCTTGGGAACGCTTCATGCTAGAGACTTCTTTTTGTTTTTATTTTTTTTTTTATAATCCCATGACGCCTTAACTTGAATCTGTTGACCAATTACAGGCTTTGTTCCCACAGTGCTTTATAATAAAGAGATTACATTAGTAAGAGCAGACAAAGCAAGACCTCTGTAGCCCACTCCTCATCTCAGCTTGAGGCTGGAGGCTTGAATCTACATTAACCACCACTAGCACAACACATTTTGATCCTTCTAGAGCTGCCTGTCATGAGTCATGTTAAATCAGGGGAGTACTCTTCATATATTGCAATTTAGTGACACATACATAATTATTGAACACATCTCGAATTATTCAGATTATGGAAAACCAATTACTATATGTTGAAGCTGGAGCCTAGAGGCCCATTTTGCTGGTTGGCAATCTAGTTTTTTTTCTAGTTCTTTATTTTGCTATAGAGATGCACTCACGCACTCTGACATTGTTGTTGAGTCACTTATGGACATAGTACATTTCATAGTCCCTCACCGTAACGTAATTCTAACCTGAACCCCAAAACCAAGTCTTAACCCTCAAACAGCCATTTGAAATTGTGAATTGTGGCTTCAAACCAGAATTTTTCCACTCGACCACAGAAACCCATGTAACCTACATGACACACATGTCTGTTGGGAAACTCATTTGGTTGTCTGTGGCCAAAACAGTCTACAAAACATACCAGGGTCTCAATCTCCAATCCAGACAGGACAAAGTTTTCTCCATGTTTTGTTCCTGAATGGGTGCAGATTCTCGTTGGATGAAAGCAGCATCTTTCCTGGTTGACCCTGCGGCCAACGATACACTGCGCTGCTCTTACCCCGCCGGGTAAACTGAGTGAGATTAAGTTTTAGTAGTGTAAACCAGTAAGAGTTGACTACAAGAGGACGGTTCCTCACTGGCGATCACTCAGACTCCAGTCTGTCTTCACCTGTGGTCACCGAACTCCAGGTTTCTTCTCTCTGCAGTGTCCGTTATTGCGAAGACAAAAGGGACATATACAGATTTGTGTTTGTGTTTGTGTGTGTGTGTGTGTGTTTTTGTCATAGGCTACTTTTGGGGACCAGGTAATTGGGGGACATTTAACAATTGTCAAATTGGGAGAAAGCTGAATTATGGGTCAGAGGTTAATGTTAGGGTCTTCAAATGTGACCTTCATCAACACACCTGTTTGTGTGCCTGCGTATTTTTGGGGTTAAAAATCTCGGAGCCTACTATACTTTTGGGGTCCGAAATTAAATGGCTGTTTGAGGATTAAGATTTGTTTTAGGGTTTGGGTTTAGCATTCAGTTTTGATGGTTAATGTTAGAGTGAGGGGATAGGGTTCCCACGAATACAGTAAAACAAGGACGTGTGTGTATGTCAGTGTGTGTGTGTGTGTGTGTGTGTGTGTGTGTGTGTGAGAGAGAGAGAGAGAGAAGGCGCGAGAGGGGGATATTTTTACATTTTGGTTGAATATTTGACTTTAATTTCTAGATTACTTTGCTTAATGACTCAGTGTCACGCAAGGGATCTCAAACACGCACGCACACACACACACACACACACTCACACACACACACTCACACACACACTCACACACACACACACTCACACACACACACACACACTCACACTCTCACACACACACACACACTCACACACACTCACTCACACACACACACACACTCACACACACACTCACACACACACACACTCACACACACACTCACACACACACACACTCGCACACACACCAGCATAAGCACACCCGGTTTAAAACCAGCCGCCGCGCTTCTGGTTCGCGTCACACAACTTGTTGCAGGTGCCTGAGCGCCTCCGCGTCTCTTTCGTGACACGGGGGACGGAGCAGGTGCAGCCTGTCGCCGGCTGCCGCCCCGCTCATCAGTTTACACGGACAGAGGAGGGAAGGGAGAAGCGAGACCCCGACAAAGATGACAGCTGAGCGCGTCTGGCTCGGTGCCGCGCTCTGGATGGGCAGCTCCGTGGGGGCTGCAGCAGGTGCGGGACGGGGACTCAACGGCTCCTCTGTCCTCGGAGGGCGGGGGTTTTCTTACCGGGGGCATGTGCCCAACGTTTCGGGACAGCTGGATAACCGGACGTCGGGCTTCTTCCTCCTGGACTTTGACGAGGGGATGCTGGAGGACTGGCGCTCCCTGGCCAGCAGGGAGTCGCAGGTGGGGAGCGTGAAGGCGCTGCTGGTGGCCGCCTACGCGCTGATCATCGTGATCTCCCTGTTCGGGAACACCTTGGTTTGTCATGTGCTGGTGAAAAACAAGCGCACCCAGTCCGCCACCAGCCTGTTCATTATGAACCTCGCCGTGGCTGACATCTTCATCACGGTCCTCAATACACCCTTCACCCTGGTAAGACCCCTCCGCCCTGGAAAGTGTCGGGAAACTGTGGGAGTGCGTTGCTCGTTTATTTGGATCAAGGATCGACAGAGTCCATCAGTCCGCTCCTGACTTCACACGACCGGGAAACAAACTTTCACTTCTTGTTCGAGGATATAGGCAGATTGTTGAATATCAATGAATGAAAGAAACCCAGCTCTCTCTCTCTCTCTCTCTCTCTCTCTCTCCATATATATATATATATATATATATATATATATATATATATATATATATATGTGTGTGTATGGGGGGGGGGTTGTCCTTCTTTATTTCCTACTTTTTTTTTTTTTTACTACGCCCTTCTATAAATGTCGAAACTTTGCTAAATCTGTGCCATACCTGCCCTGGTCAAAGTATTAATGTACAACGTAGTGTTTAGATCGCTCACACCGAAAGATGGCGCCATTTGTATCACCACAAAGTGAGGGAGTCGCTCTCTCTCTCTCTCTCTCTCTCTCTCTCTCTCTCTCTCTCTCTCTCTGTCTCTCTCTGTCTCTCTCTCTCTGTCTCTCTCTCTGTCTCTCTCTCTGTCTCTCTCTCTCTCTCTCTCTCTCTCTGTCTCTGTCTCTCTCTGTCTGTATATCTGTGGAGACACAGGCTGTGACATGTATGGAACAAGAAAACTTTTAAATCACTTACCAACTTAAAATTGAATATTAATTTAGAGATTTCAGTAGAATTTGATCGTTTCTGTTTAATTAAATGTGTCAGTGGGAATAACAATCATCTCATGCCTGAACCTAATTTTTTTTTTTCTAGGTAAATAATTTCTTATCTTGGATGGATAGACAGGTTTGGGATATTGGCAGGTTTAGATGACCTAAACTGTGTGTGTGTGTGTGTGTGTGTGTGTGTGTGTGTGTGTGTCTGTGTCTGTGTTGTGTGGTGTGTGTATGTTGTGTGGTGTGTGTGTGTGTGTGTGTGTGTGCATGTGCGTGCGTTCCCTCAGGTCCGATTCGTGAACAGTACCTGGGTGTTTGGGAGGACGATGTGTCATATCAGCCGCTTTGTACAGTACTGCTCCCTGCATGTCTCCACTCTCACGCTTACCGCCATCGCACTGGACCGACGGCAGGTTTGTCAACATCTGGGGATCAAGCAGTGACACTCTCTGTCCTTGGAGAGGATTATAGTTAGACCTTTGGTTTTCTGTTGTTAGGGAGGTAATAACAGTGAGTGAAGCCTGATTAGATGAAGCAATGTCTCATAGTCTGGTATTGCTCTTATTAATGATATACTATATTATTGCAGATAGACTTAGGGGTCAAGTGTTCTCAAATCTGTTCCCGGGTCCCTTATGTGAAAGCCCATTACAAGTTACTAACAGTGACTACACTTCAATTTACTGCCACTTGGCTGGATAATAGAGCCTCTCACTGCTCCCCTCATAACACAGAATAATCTTATCAGTTTTCATGTATAATTATTGCTTCTTATGTGCAAGGAAAGGGAATTTATTCATCAAACCGCTTTTGAAAACAAAATATGGAAAATATGCTTTCAGGTTAATGTGTTTTCTGTGTGTAAAGACATCTTCAAAGGTGTGTAAAATGGAAATTTTTATCGGAAATCTGCTCTGTTGTAGCGTCTGACTATCTAAAGGTAAAAATGAAATCGTGAGCCAGACAGACTTCCCGACTGTGCTACTCTCACCAGAGCTGTAGTCCTAGAAACATTTAAATCTAAAGCACTGTTAATGAGAGTGGAGATACCTGAAGACACTATTTAGGTTATACTAAGCTAACTACAATCTTGCTTCATAACCGAGTCTGAAATTGCTTCCTTGTTCATTGACATGAATCAGAACAATTGACTGTTCCCGATCCTAGAAAAAAAAAGGATCACAACCAAGCACTCCCTATGTGATAAGCCTTCTTGGTGTACTCTGCAGCAGTGACTAGTAAATAGAGACTTCAGCCTCTCATGGATCATCATGACAGGAACGTTTTCTCCTCAGCTGGTTCCCACAGTGTGTTATCTCTCAGAATGGTCCTGCTGCTGTTCCGCCGCTTTGATTTAACTCCTCGTTTGTTTTAAATGCATAATTCACCATTGCATTTAGCTTTCTGAGTTTCTTCAGATGACAGTATAACAGCAGTGAAAGTCAGCCTCACACATGTAAACAAACTGGCATGTGCGGATGAATAGACAGGTTGATTAGGTCAGCCGGCAAGGTGCCCTCAATGAAGATCCCTGTAAGCTGGCATGATGGCTGTTCAAAGCAGTTACATCCTGTGGTTACTTTGGGTCAAACTCAGAGACAAACACTTGTAAAGTTTATTTGGAAAGCTGTAAGACACTCGGTCCGATTGCCCCCAATATACGTTGTTTAGCATGAGTCCTTGTTTCCCCAAATCTCAACAATGGGGGTGGCGAGTGCAAAGTCAGTGCGACCTATAGAGCCAGAATGGGCACATCTATACAAAATACACCAAGCTGAAATAAGCCATAATTATCCTTTAATCCGATAATAATTGGCCCATGACCAATTATCTTTTTGTTCCCATTTAACCTGAATCTGCTTGTTTTTGTTTTTTCACCACTCAACACCTCCATAGCAGATACCTCCCAAATCCACGTGTTGCTTTAACTGTTGGCGTGTATTCACACACCACTGTTTATTTCAGTTAATTTTAGCTTGATTCAGTGAAATCATTTAAGCAACGTAATTAACAGGCTCATGTAAATCCTGTTAATCATGACCCCGTGAACAACAAACGTAATCAGTCAATGGTGCCTCAAACACAAGCATATATCGTTCAATAACAGATGCTTTGTGCAGATGAAAATATTTTCCAAGTCACTTCCAAGTCAATTTTAATATTTTTCAAAACTCACAACTCTTCCAAACTCACATAATTACATTTTAAGCATAATGTGGGTATTTGAATATTTCAGAAATTATATGTGTATATTTATGCCAAATGAGTTTCACTTTAGCATAAGCTGCTGTAATGGTGTTAGCATTCTGTGTTTATAGGAAATATTACATCTGCCCTCGGATATAACGCCAAAACAACACGTTTTTAAAATAATGTGATTCCTTAAAGAAGCTGTTGTCAACAACGGGCAGTAGTTTACATATGATCTTAAAAGCGGGAAGCATTACAGCCTAAATTTGCTTTCAAAGAAAGGTTTGGGTCAGTGGACAAGGCTATGAACTGAACATACTGTTGGTGTGTTTGAGGTTAATTTTAGCTTTGGAAATCTCTGGATGCCACTGTTGCCACAACATATACTTCAATGGCAATGAAAGTATGAAGATAGCCTCTAAAAGGCAATGCAGCACCTGCAGTAGCAGGGATGTTTTCTTCTAAGGCTTCACTACATTTCATTACACAGTGTGTCTTGTCTCTATGTGCCCTGCTGGTCCAGCAGATGTCCCTTCTCTGCTGTACTTTGCTCTGTGCTTTACAGATCCCCCAAGGAAAATTCACAAAGTTGCGAAAGGACTACCTTGCCAATTCTATTCAATTCAGTTCAATTCAGTTCATTTCAATTCAGTTCAGTTCAGTTCAATTCAATTTAATTCAATTCAATTCAATTTATATAGCACCACATTATAACAGAGGTTAACTCAGGGCACTTTTAATACAATGAGACTCTATAGTTATTATTTACAGAGACCCAACATTTCTCCCATGAGCAAGCACTTAGTGAGAGTGTCAACAAAAATACTCCCTTTTAACAAGGAGAAATGTTGAATAGATCCTGGCTCATGTTGGGCGGCTGTCCAACTGGGTTGAAAATTAAAGAGAGAGAAAGAGGGAGGGAGAAAGAGCGTGAGACAAAGGGGGGGGGCAGGAGGGAGGAGAGAGAGCATAGCACACTAATGGGACTAATAGCAGAACTAACATTTATACTAATGGGGCTAATAATAATACTAATAGGAATAATTGAAATGGTAACAGTAGTAATCATAATAATTAAAGCAGTGGGTGTTGATCAGGCTCATGGAGCAGTAGCTGTTCTGTAGCCATGGATCAGAGGCAAAAAACCTGCAGAAAGCGACAGTGGGAGAGAGGAAAGAGACGAGAAAGCACAAAACCAAGGGAGAGAGAAAAATTTTTGAGATATTAATGCACACAGGAAGAGAGGAGGAGCTGGAAGAGAGAGGAGCACGTGCATCATGGGAAGTCCCATGGCCATCTAGGCCTAGAGCAGTATAATTAGGGGATTCAAGTGGGGTCTGAACCAGCTCTAACTATAGATTTTATCAGAAGGAAGGTTTTAATCCAGCTCTTAAATGTGGAGAGTGCGTCTGCCTCCATGACCCTAAATGGAAGATGGGTCCAGAGTAGAGGAGCCTGATAACTGGAGGCTCTGCCCCCAGTTTACTTGTGGAGATTCTAGGAACCACAAGTAGGCCTGGATTCTGTGAGCGTAGTGTTCTACTGGAGTAATAAGGTACTATGAGCTCTTAAAGATAAGGTGGTGCCTGACCATTAACAGCTTTGTAGGTGAGGAGGAGGATTTTAAATTGGGTTCTGGATTTCACAGGGAGACAGTGCAGAGAAGCTATAACAGCAGAAATATTATCTCTTTTTCTGGTTCTCGCCAATACTCTCACAGCAGCATTCTGAATCAGATGGATATTATTTAATGTTTTTTTGGGAGAGCTTGGTAACAAGGAGTTGCTCAAGCCTAGAAGTAACGAAGGCATGTACTAGTTTTTATGTGTCATTTTGAGAAAAGATGTGCCTAATTTTTTTCAATATTAATTAATAGATTGCCTTGTAATTGGATAAAAAATGAAAAACTGTAAATCTCATCTACATATGGAAACAGCCCTGTAGAATAGGGCTGATTATCATGCAAAAGTTAGAGGATTCATTTCAAAGATTTTATTCATTTATTCATTTAGGTCCAGATTCCTTCTATTAATAACAGTAACATATTCACCTGACCTCATAATTGAGGTTGGTTGCCCAGGTATCAGGGGAAAGATGCACGCTGATGTGCAGTATGTGTTTAAAATGAACAGATGGTTTTTGAAGCAGAGAGGATGCAAATCACGTACTGTCTTACCCATGTTTTGGTGATTGCAAGGGTCTTTTCATGTACCAGTACATCAAGATAATTTTCGCACAAGTAGCAGTCATACTTCCTCATTTTCAACCATAAAGCAAGTTAAAAGGTTGTATTATGTGAATTCAAAAAAAAATTGTCAGTGTGATCCCATGTGTGACAACAGATTAATCACTACTTTATAGCAAGAGGGATACCACAGTTACTGACTGTATCTGAGTTGATTGAATTCTGCACTGTCTAATCAAATCAGGCTCTGAGACAAAAAGAGATAATCCACACTTGTGAAGAAGTTTAACGTTTAACTGTGGGCTTAATTCATGAGAGAATTGGATCTGTTGCATGTTTAAACCAGACTTAAAGTCTATTATATTCATACAGATTAAGCCAGATTTTGCAGATATTTGAATAATGGAATGGCATTATGAATGGCAAGCGTTTGTCACATTCCTTGGAAAAAGGACTTGACTGCGCAATTCAGGAGGCAGATATAAAAGTAAAGAGTCTCCATTTAGAAAAAACAAAGATTACAAATATCCAAGCAGGCAAAAACACAAAGTATACGTGGTCGAGCTGACACAAAATCGAAAAAAAAAAAAGAAAAGTATTGACAAAAAACTTCCAGACGTCACAGTTAATGGCAAAGCAGAAACCGAGCAGCTCAGAGCCGGAGATAATGTAAAAAGTAAACCTGCAATTTTACTTTCAGAGGAAGATTTTGAGGAAGTGTAATGTGTTCTTCAAGTAGACCTCATTGATACAATAACAACTTATATGTTACACGCATCAGTGAGCCAGTAATACAACAGTGAAAGAGGCCATGCATGAGAAATGATTATTTTTACTTTCAATAATTCAAGAACAATTTTTGGCTAATACTTTGTGCTTTTACTTACACAAAATTCTGTATACAGGGCTCTTACTTGTAATGGGTCATGTTATAGTATTGTATTGGTAGTTTGACTTGATAAAATGATCTGAATGCGTCTTCCACCACTGCTCTCTTAAACTGCTTACATGTCATATATGTCCACATATACCCTTCCACATTACACTTACATGCTTACATAATCCTTACCTTTGGAAGAAAATGCTGGAAAAATGATAAATGTCGCTGGAAACTGGATAAGAAAAATTGACTGTGTTAAAATGTGAAATTGTATTGCACTGTATAAGATGCTAAAACAGAAATAAAATAAAAATACTGAAAAGAAACAAAAACAACCAAACCAAAACAAACAAAAACAACCAAACCAAAACAAACAAAAACAACCAAAAAAAAAAAAACAAAACCCGGCCACACCATGTGAGCAGACATTTTTGCAAAGTCCTCTAAGTCTGTATAATTAGTATAAAAGGGATGTTGTGTCTCTTCTTAGATGCCTTTAGTCATCACTAAAATTCACAGGAAACAAACATGCAAAGACCTTCCACTTTTGATGTTTTCTCCATGTTGTGTATTGAGATTAATGCAAAGATGTGGATGGATTATGTATTTTATGTGTTGATCCATATTATGTGTGTTTGGCCTGACTTTGGCCCGTGTAGGGTGATTTCTTTGTTTTTTTTTTCAGGTGATTTTACATCCCTTGAGACCTCGCATGTCCCCAGCTCAAGGTGGTGTTTGGGTTGCTGTTATCTGGATAATGGCCACCTGCTTCTCCCTCCCACATGCAATCTACCAAAAACTCCTGACGTTTAGTTACAGGTAAAAAACTACATTCTCTGTGTGAGAATGATTAGATCTAATGACGTCAGAATTACTGAACGGATTTCAAAGAAATGGGAAAGCAGATGCAGAGAAGATTAGAGGAGGAGGAGGAGGAGGGAAACAGCAGAAAGTCACTCACAGAGGAATAAATTCCACATTTCAGGACATGCTTGATTTGGTTTCATTCAGTTATAAAAAAAACTTACACAGTTTTACAAGTATTCAAGAATACAAGCAAACAGAAACGCAGAAACACAATACTAACAAAATAAAACAAATTATGAACAGCAAATAAAACAAAGAAAGGGTGTTGCATAAAATAGAAGCATGACAGGATAAAACACAAAGAGTTAAAGTAACTTATTCATCTTATTTTTTTCTTTGAACATTTTGATAAATTATACACTTAATTATGATTACTTTCATTATTACTTGTCACATATTAGCTGCTGTGCTTCATTTACAGTGGATATTAGATTCCACATGCTGACAACTGTCAAGGTGCATGTATTTTCTGGTATGACTGACTTCTGATTTCTCCTCAGTTTTAATTATTCCTCCCTCTCATATCCTCAACAAATATTTTAAATATTTATTAACAAGCTGAGTCAGTTATCGTTTTTCTTCATCATGCGTGTTGATACTGAACAAAACAATTATTGCTCACTGTGTAAGGTAATGTTGACCAGAGGTGCTTTTGTTGCCTAGACCGCAGACAGGTCACAGGATGCAAACCCCACCCTCAGGTGTGACATGCACTTCTTACTTTTTACACCTTTCATCCACCCTGACAACCTCCCAGGGGCTTTGGACTGTTGGTTGGACAAAACAAGCAATTTGAATAAGGCACCTTGGGATTTTTAATGATTTTCTGACATTTTATATACAAAACTATTACTAAGTAAATTGATCAACAGTATTATTGATAATGGAAATAATTATTATCTACAGCCCTACACTAACCTGTGACCTAATTCCTACCTTCTTTACCTTCTTGTCCTCTGCATTTTATTTCTTCTTACCAGTAAGGAGAAGGAGCGCAGCCTGTGTGTCCCAGACTTCCCAGAGCCATCAGACGTCTACTGGCAGTATATTGACCTTCTGACCTTCATATTACTTTACATGCTGCCACTCCTTATCATCACTGCCTCCTACTCCACAGTGGCCTGTCGGCTGTGGCGCCACAATGCGATCGGTGACACCACAACAGCTCAGCACGCCACCCATAGAAGAAAGCGCCGGCGGACACTCGCCATGCTGCTCCTGGTGGTCGGAGTGTTCGCCGTCTGCTGGTTCCCCCTCAACTGCTACGTGGTGCTTCTCTCCAGCCAGGCCATCCACTCCTCCAATGCCCTGTACTTCTGCTTTCACTGGCTGGCCATGAGCTCCACCTGCTACAACCCTTTCATCTACTGCTGCCTGAACCCCACCTTCCGCCAGGAGCTCCGGCTCCTCTTTGACATGTGCCGGAAGAGACGGAGGGTGGCAGTGGGGTTGGAGCCTGAGCTCCGCCCTGCAGCTATCTGCAATCCTTGTCACAGGACTGCCTGGCCTGACAACCACGAGTCCTCAAGGCCAAGGCATGACTTGCCACACCCGGGCCACGCCTCTTTGCAGTGTAGCCACGCGTCTTCCAGTCAGTCGCACAACCTGAAAGATACACATGTGCTGTTCACAGCCAGGCAGGCCCTCACAGGGAGAACTGACATTCTCTCAGTGGAGCCCATTGTGGCTGTGAGCTGATTGGAAAAACTACATCCTCCACACTGTAATGGGGCAGACATCGGTACTGAAGATTCTCAAGCGTATTTCAGGATATCATCATGCTCCAAAGAGGACAAGAAATCTGAAAAATCTCATTAGTGTCTGGCAGGATTTTGGCAGCAAGAAGAGATTGCTTTAAATAAGAAGAATTTGTGAGGTTTTTTCAACAGAAACTGTGATCATTACGATTTCTTCATGGATTCCTCTTTCAACACTACTTTTGACACTTCTTAGTCCCTTTTCAGTGCATTTTTTGTCAAGAATTAAGATCTTAGCCCTTAAAGAAAACAAACCAAATAATTTCACAACAAAGTCCATTTAACAGCTTTTGAGCTTTGAGCTTTTGATCATACCCTACAGTTTTCCTCATAGTAGATGTTGAAATTCCCATTTGTTTCTTCTCCTTCCAGCAGTTTAAGGACTCCTCCATGACTTGACAATTGAAACTTACATTTTCGATACTGGAAACGGCAGTTAAAAAAAAGTCTCATCACGAGATCCATTTAGTAATAGTAGCCTCTGGAGCTTTTGATCAATATTTAAAAATACTTCTAATGTTTTTGCAACATTGACAAGGCTATTGAGACTATCTTACATATTGAATCTAAGTCTTTTCCCAAATATATATTGTGAAATATCAGGCACTGATAATGATTTCCCGATGTATTTGTCCATGTCATTTCTTTCAAAAACATTCACAGTCTTGCACAAGTGTTGCATTAGGAAATAAAATCAATTCATCCCTCAGAATCCCTCTGAAACTGTGAAAAAAGGTGTGTCCGTCAGCTGTGATAGTTTTCTGCTCACAGAAGGTTTGCCTTTACAACTTTATAATACTACTCTACCTTCAAGGACAGAATCTCAGTGGGTATATGAATGCTGTGAATGAAATGATATTCATGCTGATTCACAGGCCACTTCAAACCTGTTCTGCTGCTCATCCTTTTTTTCTTTTCCTCTTAAAGCCAGTGGGTTTATTGAGTATACACAGAGAGAAAAATACATGCAGTAGACAAAATAATACAGCATTTTATGTGAATCATCACCTTCCAATCTGAGGCTGAGATTTCTGTTCTTGGCTGACAGTAGTGGAACTCAGCATGGTTCAACGTGTTGTTTATCCTGAGATACTTCTCTGCTCAGCACAGTCTTAAACATGGGCTATCTGAGTTTCTGTTGCCTCTCTGTTAGCTCCAACCAATCTTACCATTCTCCTCTGACCTCTCGCATCAACAAATCGTTTCCATCCATTGAATTGCCATTTACTGGATAATTTTTGTTTTGCACACCATTCTGAGTAAAAACGCTAGAGACTGTTCTGTGTGAAAAGCCCAGGGGATCAGCAGTTTCAGCAATACTCTACCAGTCCGTCTGGCACCAACAATCATTTTCTACATTCTAATGTTTGATGTGAACATCAGCTGAAACTTCTGACCTGTGTATGCAGGATTTTATGCATTTATGCACAGTGGCCCTATGATTGGCTGGTTGGATAAAATTGTGGCTAAACAGGTGTGTTTCCTAATAAAGTGCAGAGTGAATGCAGTTAAGGGTTTTTTTCATATTGCCCACAAATGTGACGTAATCAAACCTTGATAATACACTCTACTCTAGCCATTTGATTAGCTTTAAAATAACCCATTATTCTACTTTGGATGCTATAGAATTGGGAGGCAGAATGTGCATTCAGAACATTTTATTGTATGTCTCAGATACACATCAACAACAGTCTTCAAAATCTTGTGTTTTATGATGGTCATTATGAAGAATAGAACACAGACCAAAGATGGCAACAATCTCTTCCAATCAATGACAGAATAGAACCAAACAAAAAATTAAATGAAAAATGTAAAAATAAATGAACTTGGGTCCTGTTTTCAATATGACTAGATTTCCAACCATTCCATATTTAACCTTTTCCAACCTTTTTCATGTCTTGACAGATCTGATTCATGACGGGTGCATTTTCAAGTTTTGTGCAAGCGGTTACTTCACTCAAAATGTGTGTCGATGCAGTCAGTGCACATGAAAATATGGTTAGGTTGTTCTCACTAGCTGGCCATCTTTTGTGTTTCATTTTGAAAAGCATGGAGAAACTGAAAAGGAAAAACATACTTTCCTCTCGTAAGACTGACAAAGAGTGTTCAGGGCTCATTTTTACTGCAACATGTTGCTCCCATATCACATTATGGGTCTGAGAAACATCAAGTCAGCCAAAATTCTGATAGTGTTCAACGCATTGTTGAAAGGAAAACTTTAAATGTGCTACAGATGGGTTTCAAAACATCTGGGGTAGAGCCGAATGAAAGCATTGAACGGAGGAGGGGGAATAGCTGTACTATGTGTCATACCAGTTGTTTATTAAATAACTTGCTTATGTTTCTGGGTTTTCATACATATCCTCTGAGTATTTAATTGCAAAACCAGTGTTCATTAATCAAACATTGGACATGGATTGCACGACAAAGCACAGATTTTGTGCAATGTCCTAACAATTGAAAATAAGGACTAGAGTTAAGTGAAGTAGAACAGTTGACTCCAGTCTTTCTCTCAGGCTGCTCTTCATGATCATGCTTGACATACCCTTTACACATTCATGTGGTAAAAGCCAAAATTACGGTGAAATATACTGAAAATATATTATTGTGAATGTTGAGTATTTCTTGTGAACAAAAGCGATTTTATCTGTTAGTAGGTGAAAACACTAAAAATGTGTGTACATGTCCATGTGCGTTGTACATTTGCAGTTATGTAAAATGTTTTTGTCATTGTAACTTATGAATCAGTCGCTTGATTTTTGGTTGCCTCATGGGCAATAGATTAACTGATCTATAATGCAGAAACAAGATCTTTCCAACTTCATGTCATCTGTTAAGGTAGTTTTATCTTCCAGAAGTAACAGAACAAGAATGTCAGTAACACTGTGTGTTTATCTGTGCTTGTCCTCGTCTTAAAATGTTTGTGATTTGAAATATTTTGTTGTCCTTTGTGATTGTTTGCCATCATTATATCTCCTATCTTCTAAAAAATTAAATATATTAAATTAAAAAAGTAAACGTGATTTTAAATATTGGCTTTGAAAGGTCAGACTTTTTCTTTTCTTTTTTCTGTGACAATCAGTGGTACAGATTACACAATGCACCTTTAAAAAAAAGGGAAAGTGGGAATGTAATACAACAACATAGGGCATACTGCTGCTGTACATATCTCCTTATAAGAACCAAAGGGGCCTAGAATAATCAGAAGGATTCTTCTGTGTCTGCTGTCGTCCCAAATGTCGTCCCCTCAATAACCCTGAGGACACTTCTCTACTCATAGTACATGTAATAGCTTAGGGGAAGCTACCTTCAGGAAATTTTCCCATACACTTGTGACAAAAGGAATACTTTGCTTTTGAGGCTATTATGTTTTGTCCACTGGCTGTAAATCAGAAAATAGTGCAGTTTAGAAAAGGAAGGGTGATTAAAGAAATAATCCATGCAACAAATTTTAGCATGCTGAGATAAAGATATGCTTTTTCCAAAGGATGATTCATATCCCAAATATTTATCAATTACTGAAGTCAAATGAAGCACAGTCCAAATGTTGAACAACTGACGGATTATTGCACCCTCCCATAACCACATTGAACATTTTAATCTTTTCATTGAAAAATAATTGAAATAATTCATATATGCATATACTGAAAAAGTTCTTTATCATTAATAATGATATTGGCATGGAAATATATTTTCTGTGAGTGTCCCCCAGAAGACTTAAACCTACACAACTTGAAAAAATCTCTAGCTAAAAAGCTTGATTACAAATATCATCAAATCATTGCCTGAGGAACTTTCATTGCGCCTGCAGGACTGCAGGACAATTCCAGATGCTTTTGAACACCAGGACTTGAATGGGTATGCTAAAACTGTAGACTTCTCTCTTCTGTTGACAATGTCATGGTTTGACAAGCGCATCCGAGTGTATCCAAGCCAGAAGCCATGGATGACTAAGGCGGTCCAAATTCTTCTTAAGGACTGCAAATTCCCTGGGGGTCTGGGGATAGGGCACTGATCAGTGTGGCCAGAAGCAATATAAAAAGAAGCATCAGAAAAGCCAAATCAGTTTACAAGAGGAAGATCAATTGAATTATTTCTTTGCTGCTTTGAGGTAGAAGCTCCAGGGGCAGTCACAGCACATTGCACATTAAAGGAATGCACAGACCAGCTCTCCAAGGTCTTCACAAAGATCTTCAACCTGTCCCTGTCTCAATCCATTATAACACCGTTCCTGAAATCAGTCATTCCCCTACCGAAAGAGGCAGCCATCAGCAGCCTTAATGACTGCCACACAGTCACACTGATACTGTTGAATAGAAAAGCTTTGAGAAAATGGTCCATTAATATATCCTAACATGCCTCCCAACCACCTTTGACTGACAGCAGTTTTCACACAGGGCTAACAGATCTACAGATGATGCCAAAGCCACGTGGCATTGACCCCTCCTGAATGCCAAGGAGCTATGCAAGGTTGCTCCTTCTAGACTCCAGCTCTGCTTTTAATCATTCCTACTAGGCTTTCCGCCATACTAAGAGACTTAGGTCTTTCTTTAACAATCTGTGACTGGAAAAAGAGCTTCCTGACTCTAAGAGTTAAAGAAGGTCCCAATCTCTCCTCTGCCCTCGGATTCATTATTTACTCCCCCCGCTTTAAACACTCTACACATATGAGTGCACCCCCGCCCACTCTTACAATGCTAACCTCAACCTCGCAGTGTTCGGGCTCATCTCAGGCAGAGATGACAGCATTTAGAGTTGTAGTTCAAAGGCTGACAAGGTGGTGTTCAGAGAACGACCTACCTAGAACACGTCCATGACCAAAGAAGTCATCTTAGACCTCTGGAGGAAAAACAGTGATCTAGAGCCTCTCCAAAGGGGCAGCATTTGGAAGGCCTCTGATTTCTGATTTCACGTTTCTAGATGTCCAAACAGTTGACTTAGGACTACCAACACTACTGCAGTAGTCAAGAAAACCCAGAAGCCACTCTACCTACTGTGGTTCTTAGGAGAAGAACAACTTGCTTGATAAAAAGCTGGTTCGACAGCTGTTCCATTGAGAGTGTGCTGAGATAATGCATTTCTGCATGGTTTGCCAGCTGCTGCCTCAGCACAGCCGGAAATATCATCAAAGACACAGCCCACCCTGGACATTACCTCTTTGAACCGCAAAAGGTGAACAAAAGAGAACAAAGAGTCACAAACGGTTTGTATTACTCAGCGACTGTTTCACTCTAGTCTGCTCACCCCTGAACATGATGTACTTATGCTGTAAACTCAATTTGTAGCATTATTAATGTGCAATATTCTCAAAAAACTAACTTTTAGGGCAGGTAGTGTGCAGTTGTTTTTTTACAGATTTTTATGAGAGAACAGCTGCCTGCTGCAGCTGAAAATGATGCTACATGAGAGCGGGGAGAACCAAAACTCTAAAATTGTGAGGATAGGAGTAGATTCAGATAAGAATTTTCTGAATGTTCCTCACCATCAGTGACCCCTTTCACATTGTCTCATGGTTTTCATATTTTCATCCGATACACCTTTATTATTAAAAATATAGAGTAGAGCACCTTTAATATAGTGAATATAAACATAGCATTAAAAAGGATTATAGATCAGCCACCAAATCATTCATCCATTTTTAAGCAGCTTTCAGTCTCTCAACAAAATACCTATATACAATATACTTAGGTCACTTTGGTAGCCTTGGCTTTAAGACCTACGGACAGCCAAAACACACACATATCTACCTTTTCCTTCTTATTTACTCCCTCCTTAATTCCATAATATAAACCTGCCATTTCTCATTTTGTAAAAACTGAAGACATTTTATTTGCTTCAAAGCCTGCCAAATCCATCTCATGCCTCCAGGCCTCAGCTGTTTACTCACCATATTGTGTTGTACAAAGAACAATATTTTCATTGCTTTCTTTACATTCTCTTTGTGTTTCAAATTTCTAAGGTGCACTCTTTATTTCAACTGAATAGTACAATTTGTTTCATCATTTCTTAACTGAAATATGTAGGGGATTGAGAAAGGATTTCCAAAAACTGTCACCATTGCTGTCTGTTTTGTATCAAAGGAATTAACCTTTTTCTAAATCTGCTGTGGATTAGAGTAAAGACACTTTTTTGTTGAATATATTTCTATAAAACACCTCTGTCCAGTCTTTAACGAGAAGTCTCGAGTTCTTAAGGCTGTGACCTGATACTCATTTAAATCACTGAAATGTGGACAATTTGCATTTTCAGTAAACAAAAGACAAACTTTGTGCAACAAATTAAATTTTGAAATCTCAGAGAGAAATTAAGGTTGGATTGCCATGATACTACCAGTCCACATCTTTGAATCTTGAGGTTCTTTTTGTGTTGATCAGATGCTTGTAGAATTCAAGTGAAATCTTTGCATTCTACAGGCACAATATTGTCTTGCCTCTCAGTGGAAAAACAAAATGGGCATTACTTATTAAGCAAGTTACACAACCAGTTATGTACTTTTTGATAAAGACATGCAGCTTGTGTATGATCATATGAGTAAATAAAAACAATAGGTGTTATTTTTATTATTATTATTATTATTATTATTATTATTATTATTATTATTATTATTATTATTATTATAGATTAAGTCTGATGTAGTTTTATCATTGTATTATTATTATCAAATTCCCTAGATAGACCACAATCAATTAACTTGGTGCAAACAAGTATTGTCTGTGTGTCCACTACAAACTTCTGGACACTGATAATTCTCATTTAACAGCTCAAAGCATCACAAACTAAACTGGAAAAACTGTCAGTCGAGCACATACCTGTGCCAAGGCCAATGCCAGACAACATACACCAGACTTGAGAGGAAAAAAGTCAAATTTAATGTAAATGATACAGATCTGCTGTAAGATTTAATGGGTTCTTGCCTGGATGATGTTTGGTGCGGATCAGTTCAGTGGTTTTTGCGTAATCCTGCAGACAAACACAAACAAACTAACAAACACAGCTCTTTTCATAACCTCCTTGGCGACGGTAACTAGACTGCTACTAGGTAGAGTGCATACCTCTGGAAAAAATGCCATATTCCACAGTTAAAGAAAATGATCCACCCCTTTCACTGGATTCCCACCAAAATGTAAAGGGGTCTTCGCTGACCAATGTAGATTTTGTGTTATCCTATAGACATAAATAAATAAACAGAAATGGGTGAAAAAAATCACCTTCTTGGTGGAGGTAATTTTTATCTGTGATGTTAGTCTCACTAGCGCATGCTTATATTGGACCACAACTTGGTGGATCTGCTCTACCTTTCGTTATAGATTGTGAAAAAACAGTATAAATGTTTTTATATTCTTCTGTACTGCAAGTGTAACACCTGCTGTGTCTTTCAAGACACACCACAAAGCTCAAACCTCTTGCCATTGCCAATTACACTACGAGTGTTCCATTGTAAGATATGGAAAATCAAAATGAATGCTTCAGCCCTCAGTATTATTATTGAATTCTCTGTTCTTCATTGGATTTTTACACTTCTGTGAAAAATTGGCAATTTTTTTTTCCCTTCAACCTAGTCCAATTTTCTTCTGCTTTTCCAGTGTCTTATTAGAACATCATTGATCTTTTCAGAGAATCCTTGCCTGTATTACTGCCCCACTAAATTACAGAGTAAATCGGTTGCCTTGATAAAGCTTATGTGATAATAGTTTGAAACCCTCATACTATTTTGTCCAAGGCAAAACATGTTCTCCTTCTCAAATTTTGTTAGCTAAGATTCCTTTGGTGCTTAAGATATTTTATTTACCATTTACTGTTTTGATCTTAATTTGGGAGCAAAGCAGTAAAAATTTATACACATGTATATTACAAGTAAAGCTATTTTAGCTGTGATCTTATATGAAAAATGAATGTTTGGAATTGGTCCAACACTTTAGATAAACAGTGTTTATGAAGAAATCTGGAAGCCTTTTAATCTTAATTTGAAATACAGTGATGTTGGGAATCTCATGAATGAAGAACTAAATCCTTCTTGTGCCCCAATAATTGATCAAAAATGTATTCGATCATCTAATTTCTACATCACTGATGTGTTAACATATCAATAATAATAATGGACCCTCTTGGTCAGATATGTGATCAGAAAGTAATCAGAGTAATCTAATGACTATGTCATAGTAACCCATTTCCTGAAATGGAGAATCAGTATTTCTACTGGAAAACTCAACTTAATATGGGTATGAAATGCATTTCATCACTGGAGTAATATGCAATTAAGAAAATCAATGCCGGAGGAAAATGTCAGGTTAAGCCATTTTCTCAACCCTATATATGGCTGTTAAAGGAAACAGAAAATATCCAACAGTCAAATATAAAACGTTAGATGATGCATGGTGTAACTTTACGTTACCATAACATAGACGTTGCATAAATTACATGTTCCTTCTGTTAATAATCCTAATATATCAAGCTTGGGTAGGGAAAAAAGTAAACAAAACAGTGCTGTCATGCTTTTGCTGCATCTTAAATAATGCACTTCAGGATGCCTTTGCTTCAGATGACCATTCACAGTTGTTGTACTGCTGTGATTAGCCATTTCTAATTTGTACAACTTCGGTCTCTGTCTAAAATGCTCCATCATTTTATATTATTCTCTAAGAGGTTTTGTAGCTGCAGCTGGTTTTCCGTGGACTCCACACTTTGACCAGGCACAGCCATCTTTGCAAAATGCCGTTTTCATAATGAAAGCTGTTGGCTGCGTCGATGAGTCACCCCAGCCCTAACTGACTGTTGTTTAATATTTCCCCTCTGATATTACTTGAAAACCATCCAAAAACATTTACAGTTGACACGGAACTACCTTGTGTCCTCAGACTTGCAAATGAAAAATTTGAAAAACAATCAGATGAACAGTTGTCGAGGACAGACAGACAGAGATTAGGGAAAAGTGGGAGAAACTGGAATTATATGTTGTTCAAAGATACAGTACTGTGAAAAAGTTGTAGGCAGTTAATATGTTTAGATCCCTAGCCATCATTCAGTACAGCCAGGGAGGCGTTGGATTCATCTCAATGTCATTCTTCAGCAACACTAAACATACAGCAAAAATCACAAACAACTATATTTAGAGACAAGAAGCACAAAGAGTCCTCCACCAGATGGTCTGGTCCCAACCGAGTCCTGATCTCAACATCATGGAGTCATTCTGGGTTTACATGAAGAGACTGAAGACACTTAGACAGGAGAACTGTGGCAGGTTCTCCAAGATGCTTTGAACAACCGACCTGCCAAGTACCTTGGAAAACTGTGTGCAAGTGTACTGAGGAGAACTGGTGGAAAGGGGTGGTCACAGCGTGTTTTGATTTGATTTGGTCATTTTCTTTGTATGAACTTAACTTGAACTGAACAAAAAACTATTTATGCCATTAATTTTGAAACCTTCCTCACTTTGCCTAAAATGTTTGGACAGGTATTAGGCTTTCTATATAATTCAATAAAAATAATAAAAAAAACCCCAACAAATAAAAACCTTTTGCACAGCATTGTAAATGTTGGAAAAGGATGCTCTAAAAGCTGGTAATACCGTATTTGGTTTCATATTTGACTTTGGACTGATGGTCTTAAGTAAACTGCATATATTTATAAGGAGATTGTCAGAACAGTGATGTACGACCCAGTGGCATATAAACATTACAAACTTGGCCTTAGTGCATTAATTGCAGTAATCATAACATTCCTAGTGCAAGTGTCACACTGTTAACCTGTAAGTCACAATAGCATGAGAACTGTTTTAACTGGAAGCCCATCGTGGTAAGACTTCGTTATAAAAAAAAAAATCAATGGCAGTAAATAACCTGCTGTGATATGTGTTGAACTACAGTCTCCTGCTAGCAAAAGATTGCCCCATGAAGAGAACAAGAATGATGCTTACCTTCACTGTCAAATCCTATGTAATTTTTTTATGCATTTCTTGAAGCACAGTGCAACTGCTGCCCAAGAGACAGCAAGAGACATCTTTTAGGCACAAAGAAGTGTGCGTTTAGATCATGTTGTTAGGGTAATATTTCTAAAGGCTAGCAATAGGAGTAAGTGGTTTTCATGAAATACAGTTTTGCACCCAGATGGTATGTGTATATTCCTACAAAACAAAAGGCATTAATACATGCCTGTCTTCATATTCATATAGACCAATCTAAAGTATTTACTTGTGTAACATCGGGGCCATTACTAATGAAATCCAGTACGTGTAATTCTATAATTGTGATATACTTATAATAATGTTGTGAAAAGTTTTAAACATATGATGTATAATTATTCAACTTGCTAAGATCTGATGATATTTAATAAATAAAAATGCAATGCATCAGAGAAAATGTCAACAAAAGGTAACCAGGATCCAACCTTTTACACTGCACTTCACTTAGGCTTTATACTGTCATAAATTTCTATCTTTTCAAATAAAGAAGGTACAGATTTCCCAAAGCACAGCCAGGGAGCTTGTCCATTATCTCAAGTGCATGTTCAGAGCAGATTATATATAACCGATGCAACCTTATATCCAAGGCAACGACACTATTTGTGGAGATGCATTTTCTTTCATTAGACACATAAATATTCATTCTCATTCAGGCAGGTACATCTGATGTAATATAAAGTTAAAGAGTATTAAAAAACTCAATATATACAAATATTCATGGTACATACTGATACATTGCACTATTTACATTCAAATTTCTGGTTCTCATTTACTCAAGTAGTGTACATAAGAACAATTTTGAGGTAGTTGTACCTGAGTATTGAGTATTTACACAACTTAAGTTTTTACATTTATTGCTACTTAATAATTCCACTCCACCACAGTTCAGTGGGAACGATTATATTTTTTTCACTGTACCAAATTTATCTGACAGCTGAGGTTACTAGTTACTCCCCAGATATCATCCAAAAGATAAACATCTTCAATAACCCAAAGACCAGTTGCCTGTAACTTTGCACTTCCAGAGATTGGGGGAAAGACCAAGAGTATACAGATTCTTGCAGCTGAATTTTTGCTCATTTGTTGTTTCTTTTTCCCTCCCATTGATCATCACCTGACTCCTCAGATTCATGTTGAGACCATTAGACTGGGGCCGAGACCCCTAGGTTGGGAACCACTGAACTAAACGACCAAACTATGTAATTATAGTACTTAAAGCTAGCCATAACTGAACCAGTTACAACATTAAAATGTTACTAACACATTGTTGCATCAATATAAACAATCTAATAATGGCATCAATAACAATATATAAGTCACAAAGGACATTTTTTCTGCCAGACTTTACTTTTTAAGTAAAATATGTGAATACTTCTACAATAGAGTCTTAACCATCAGTATTTGCTCATTTTCTTACTCACCTCCATGTCTCCTTCACCTTTTTAGAGTTGAACCCTAATCAAAGTCCAGGTAGCACCATAAACATGTGACTGTTAAAGAACCAGATCTATCAATGACTAGGACTGTGGCTTTCAGTATGGTACTTGTAATATCACCAGAACCCTGCCTCCTTCCCTGTTAGAGAGGTTTTCATCATTCATCAACGTTTTGAAATGTCTCCCCAGCCTGCAAAATTGATTTAAATCAGTTGACCTGATTTAGACAGACAGCCAGGTACGTGTAACATTTCTCGCCTGAGTTTTTATGATCTCCTCCTTTCTTCTGTTTCTTATAATACTACTAATAAAGGAATTTGAAATTATTTAGACTTTGCTCCCATTGTGAAGCTTCAGAGTGAACTCTCTGTAATATGAAATGTTGGAATTCTGAGTCATGGAGGTTGTCTGGTTTTTAATAGGACACATCTTTCGAAGGCTTTTATGTTGTCAATGCCCAAAGGGTGGGATCAAATACCTGTCTGTGATGACGAGGCAAAGGTCTGCTGAAGTAAATCTGAGGAAAACCTTGAACATCTTCCAGCACAGAGGTTACTGCTCTATATAGCTGAAATTCTGCATGGATAAGGACTGTAATTTAGAAACAATCAAGTATGTAGAGTATCAGATCTAAAACTACATATCACTATGTATCAGGCATTTGTTAGGCAATGTAGACAATGGTGAAAACAAATTTATTTTTTGTCCTATTTAAATCAAAAGACGTCAATCGTCTTTTTTTTTCGGTGAAAAAAAATCATGTTGGGTAAATATCATAACACACGGCACATTTATCAGATATTCTAAAGCCAGGCCAAAAATGACTCAAATCAAGTCTAAAAATGTTAAGCATGTGACCAAGTGACAAAGCACCAAATTAAAACCTTTCATTCAAACAAGGCGGTGGTGAATATGACATAAATTTCAGTCATTTTGCTACAGGACAAGGGGCTGGGTCATGCTGGGTTGAATATTTTTCCGACAAAGTGAAAAGCGGCATTCCACCCTCAGGGGTCAAACAAAGAACATTGTGCCCTCTCTTGTTTACTTTGCTTGCAGGTTCCAGTCCAGTCGGGAAATAACATTACAAAAAGAAGCGCTATCAAGGACCAGCTACACCTCGTCGGGGTAGTCAGAGGCACACCACTCCTTCCTTTCACACACCTGGCAGCCTTCAAGAGAGTTATGAGGTGCCACCTTGAGGACCTGCTGAATGTTCTTGGAATACACTCAGCAACAAAATACGTGGGGAGAAGTGTCTTCTCTTTCTGTCTCTGCTGTATGATTTCCTCTGTGGCTGATTGCATGCACAGATGAGGAAGGCTTGCTACACGAAATAGTTTAGAAGTGATTTCCATGCTACAGCAAGAATGTTATCTAAGTAACACTTGAGAACTCAAATGATTTACTTAAAGATAATTGACCTATTTTGATGCATCTCAAAGACATTTTATCTTTCATTGTATTCTGTCAAAATGTGGAGATGTCACTGAGGTGCAAATGGCATTTCTGCCCTGCAGTCTCTGGATCTAGCAGATCAGAGGGCTGCCATGACAACAGAGTGACAAAACCAGTAACGGGAGATGCCGAGCAAAAATGTGCAGATAAAAGAAAAATGTTTATAGTTTTTGAGATCTGTGGTACAATAACACCAAGAACGCTAAAAACTGAAATCTGTCACTTAAATACGGAATAATATTTTTGGCTTAACATAAACTGATCATCATTTTATAATCTCGGTACCGACTTTAATTTTAACCATCCATACCTGTTTGCTGATATGCGGAGTATTACTCAGGTACTGTTGGGATTCTTTAATAAGTATAATAAATTAAAAAATTAAAACTTTTATAATCCACTTAATCTTAAAAGTATAATTCGATTTTTTTTTTGTTTTGTTTTTTAAAATCCAAGACCTCAAGACTCCCTTGCTCTCTGCTACATCTAATAATTTCTTTTCTCCAGATATATAATCATATTTCGTCTTATCCAACACCTGGGTAAAAAAAAAAAAAAAAAAAGTAGAGATTACTGGCTAACAATGAGACGTATCCTGAGCCAGAGATTCTCTGTGTTTGATAACACGACCCTATATAATATTTATAATATTTATCATTAACCACGAATATCAATGTTGTCTTTGCAATAACATTTACATTTTTATTAATTGTTGCTGCGGTGATTCCCAGTGATGTCACCGCGCGGAACAGACCTGATTGGTTGCTCCGGCAGCCAATCGCTGTCGCTGTTAATTAAAAAAATAAAAAGCACGGTACTACACTACGCTCCTCTACTGCGCAGACTCACGCACAGAGGAAGAGCCAGGGCTCGCGTCCGCGGAGGACTTCGACTCTCCTGAAAAAGGTAGAGAAAATACCAGTCTTTGAATCGCTCCCGGTCTTTTCCGCGGCGGGGAGCGTAGATAAACTATCCATCGTCCGCCCCCCGTCTCCAGAAAACCGACGCTGCAGCCGGACGATTTTTACGCGTTGTACTTTTGATGTTATGCTAGCCGGCAACGGCTAGCTAAACTAGCTAACGTTACCAGGTACTAGTTAGCTCAGCCACCTTCCTCTGTGGCTAACGTCGGCTTTTGTTTCATTCAGTGCAGCCCGGCTCCCCCCCCCCTCGTTTCCCTTTTATCGCATTCAAACATCCACGCTCCGAAAGGGTTTTGTTTTTTTTTTTTGTATTCTCCAAACTAATCAAGTCTGATATCTACCAAATTTGGATGACAAGTTCACCCTGTCTTCATTGAAAGGTTGTCAGTGCTAAACCTGATCAGTGAGCACTTTATTGGGAGCACCACACTAATACTCTCTAATACTAATACGAACTAATACCAATGCGCCCAGAACAGCCTCGGTTCTCCGTAGCATTGATTCCACAGGACGTTGAAGGCGTTCTTTGAAGATTCTGTTCCATGATGTCTTGACTGCATCGCATGATTTCTGTGATCTGTCAGCTACATCTTCATGCTGCCAGTCTCTTGTGCTACCACATACCAAAAAGTGTTCCACGGGAACAGACTCAGATCTGGTGACCGGAGAGGCCACGGAAATACAATGAACTCTTTGTCTAAGTCCATAAAACCACTTTTAGTCAACTTTTGCTCTGTGACATGCTTGAAGTAGCCATTAAAAAAAGGGTCAATTGTAATCATAAAGTGATGCATATAGTCAGCAACGATATTCAGAAAAGCATTGAAACTATGATTGATTGGTATTAGGGGGCTAAAAGTTAGCCAAGAAAACATTCCCTACACCACCACCACCACCACCAGCAGCCTTCACTGTGGACACAAGGCAGGTTGGGTCCATGCATTCATGCATTCGTGTATTCATTTGGTTGATGCCAAATTGTGACCCTACCATCTGCGTGCCTCAGCAGAAATGCAGATTCATCAGGCTTTGTTTTTTCAGTCTTCAGCCATCCAGTTTTGGTGAGCCTGTGCCCACTGTAGCCTCAGATTTCTTTTCTTGGCTGACAGGAGTGGAAATCTGACTTGGTCTTCTGCTGTTGTTGCCCATCTGCCTCAAGGTTCGATGTCTTTTGCATTCTAAGATTTTTGCCAAGATTGCAGAGTGGTGATCTCAGTTACTGTAGCCTCCAACCAATCTGACCATTCTCCTGACCTCTCTCATCAACAAGGCATTTCCATCCACAAAACTACTGCGCACAGGATGGTTTTTGTTTTTCACACCATTCTGAGTAAAAACTGTAGACTGTTGTATGTGTGAATATTGCTGGAGATCAGCAGTTTCAGAAATACTCAAAACGAGCCCATCGAGCACCAACAACCATTCTGAAGTCACTGAGATCATGGTTTTTGTTTTTTGTTTTTTTTTTTTAGTTTAAGTGAAAAACATATTCAGGGTTGACCATTGCTGTTACATACTGAGCCGCCTTTTTAGATTGTTGTATATCCTACAAATTGGCATGCTGAGAAAAAAATTAAGCCAAAAATATTGCATACTCAAAACTCTATCAATATTCCCTGCTTTGATGACGGAAAGCTGTAGCTTCTGTCCAGTTATTCCGAGGATGAATATAAATTTGATACCAATTGCTTTTATTTGTGTTTTCATCGCATCAGCTCTGAGGAGCTCATCACCACCAGTAAAGCTGTATAAGCACCGGGTCGACGGGACAGAAGGAAGTGGCGCGTCTTACGGGGAATTGCCTGCTGACATCGCCATGAGTTATAAACCCATTGCTCCTGCGCCATCTGGCTCCAACCACACTCCTCCAGGTACTCTGAGATCACACAGCTCTAATGTTGTTCATGCAAATATTGGCCAGTTGCCATTTCTCTATGTTATGGATATAAAACATTAAAATAATTATTAATCACTGGTAGCCTAGTTCGTATTTTAGTGCAGGTAACCACAGCAACAATACAGCATAATCATTATCCTGCTATGATAATAAAACGGATATTGGATACTCGAGCCAAAGATACTTACCACATTAACTGAGAGAACATTAAAGAAATTGATGATTATCCTCAAACTTATTTGTGGTAAGTGGCAATGGTTTAGAAGTAGTAAAGAAGTCTGAGGTGTCTTCAGTGTAAAAAGTAATGGCCTTTGCTTATGAAGATGAAGGTACTTTACTGTCAATTATTGCTTACACCTTGCAGAGATTAAATAATATATTTCGAAAGGCAGGTTCCCTCTCACTGCTTTTTTGGTTACACGTTGCAGCTATGGTGTTTTATATCTTTTCTACTTTTCTGTCCAGGCTCTTCTGTGCCCTCTCCATCTCTCCCCTCATCTTCCAACTTTAGGCCAGCTTTCAGTGACTTTGGCCCACCCTCCATGGGATTTGTTCAGGTATACCTGCTGTACAGTTATCCCTGTTGTTCTGGTGTCTAATACTTTGGCAATTCCATTTACATACATACTAGTGCTACATAGAAAACGTGTTCTTTATGTAGGTAGCCTCCATAAAGAAACGAGACTCTATGTAGGTTAAAAGGATAAAGTTGTACTTGACATAATGACTTTGTCAGACATTTTGTATAAATGTCTGTACTAGAGTGGAAACTACACAATACCTGTAAAGAAAATACATGAAAGATGTCTCAGAAAATTGCCTACTTGCATACAGAGTACAAAAGTTTCAAACAAACGTTCTGGTCAGGGATGGGCTGACCACACCTCCAGATTGTTATGTAAAAACAGCCTGGAGGTGCTGGAGTGCTGGAGGTCACAATTAACAATGGTTAATTGTGAACCTTTTTTTTTCCTAATCTTAGGGTGGTTTTATGAGGGGGGCCTTGCAGCAGCACCACTATTGTTAAATTTTCTTTGTACAGGGGTTTCATTCCAATGCACCAACCAACAAAACACAGGCTCAGTCAGGTTCATAGGGTTTATTGTATAACATAGAACAGTTGAGTTGATCTTGTTATAACATTTAGATGAAATTTATATGACAAGATGGAACAAATAATCTACTTCAGTTAATTCATCTAAAAACAACAGCTGCAGCCAAATATGCATTTCTAATTATTGCTCCACATCTACACTGTACTCATGAAGCACAGTAAAAGTTGATGGTGGTTGATGTGTTGCTCTGTTGAAAAGCATGTAAATCTAAAAAAAAGCTTATTTTTTGTCACAATGTTGTTGGAATAATTTGAAACAGTGGTAGGGGTGAAAAGACTGCCACAGCTCTGAAACCATGACAGTGTAAAAAGAACTAGATCGGGAGAGTCATATTACAGTCTGTCAGATAAACAGATTAATGAATCATTTGAGTGGTGGTGTTGGTGTTTTACATGGTATTCATTTACCTTGAAGTTAAAGATACCCAGGTCCTGTGCTTTCCTTCAATGAGTTATGGTTACAGTTTCCATTACACTACATCATATATACACTTCATCGTTCTTTCTCTTCCCCTGTGCTTTGAGTCCTAATGGATTTTTTTTTTCTCCCCCATTAATGACGTGTTTGTCAAAATACACAAACAGCCTGTCAAAGTTTCTCAAGGATCCACCTACAGTGAACTTCTGTCTGTCATTGAGGAGATGAGCCGTGAGATCAGGCCTACATATGCTGGGAGCAAAAGTGCAATGGAGAGGCTAAAGAGAGGTATGTTTTCCTTGTCAAAAACACACATCTGTTGTCAGCACTAGTAATGATGATTTGGTTTGTTTTTTTTGAAAAAATCAACTGTCACTTTTCCTGGTAAGGGGGCAGCCCTGTTGTTACCTTAGCAGCAATAGCTGTCTTTGATGCATAAGAATTTTGTAGCTGCGGTAGATGGAGGCAGAAGACTGTAAAATTGCTACAAAATATTTTTGCAGTTGAATTAACAACTCTTTGCACCCTCTGTTTCTCTCATTCAGGTATAATCCATGCCCGTGCACTGGTCAGGGAGTGTCTTGCAGAGACTGAAAGAAGTGCGCGCACATAACCTTTTGGAAAGACCCCTTAACCCACTCTGTCCCTGTAGAAGTCTGCCCTCATCATTGTCTGTTTTACAACCATTTTTTGTCCTCCCACCATTTGCGCTGCTTCCTGGCTTTTTATAATTGCATATTCTTCACTGTTCCCTGCATTCCACGACACCCGTTTTGTTAATGACAAATTACCTGTGACCTGTGGGTTATATGCAACATGCAGTTTTTTATCTATTTTGAAAGAGTGTGGGGAATTTCCAATACATTTTTAAGTAGAGTTGTGGGTAAAAACCTTGGATGGAAATGTTTATAATATTATTTGTTCAATAATGGCAGGTGACCAAGAAAATTGGCTTTTTAAAAAAAATGGTGTATCAATGTTCAAACTGCTATTGTCCTTAAGTTTTATCTATTCTGAACATCACCCAGCAACCAATTAATATTTTCTGCACATCCTGAACATACAGATTCCATTCGCCCTGGCTTTTTATTCATATTTTGTAGTGTAAAGTGACATTAGATGTTTCTCAATCCCAAGAACTCTTCATCTCAAGTCAATTTGTTAGGATGGAAATTTTGTAAACCAGATTTTTGCAGTTCAGTATATATATATATATATATATCTTAATTAAATAACAGGAAAAGTTTGTTCATGTGTTTCATGTTTATTGGTGACCTTGGAAATAGAATTTTGACAAAGAAATTCTTAGCAAAAGGCTGATGGACTGCAAATTTTGCAGTGCACTGAGCTTACTGAGTAGACTCCATCTACAGATGAAGGCCACAATATGAGAACTCTGACAATTTGCAGCAAGTGGACTTTGTGCTAGAATTTTTTTTTTTCCTAATCTATACATTAAATCGTTAACTCAGGATTATCTGTCTACAGTACAAGAGGACACTGGTCAGCCTTGTGTTTCACTTCTGTCTGCAGGGATCAAATATGTTTAAAAATGCAAAGTTGAGGGTAAACAAATTTATTTTCAGTTACATAATCACAGCCTCTAACATCTCACTTCAGACAGGTTGGGCCTGATGACCCACTGCTATACATGAAGAGTAATAAGTAGCTCTTTGTAAGCAAGTGAAAGAGATACTGAGGGTTTTGCGGAGTACATTTTGACAAAAAAAAACAACGTAATGGTAGTATTTCTTAAAATATATGAAATAAGTACAAAGGATAAAGCAACAATAACACAAGTTCATGTGTGTTTATATAACGATTGTCAAAGACAGCTCTGTTTACCAGTTGCATCTACCGGGAGATAATGGTCTCCTATTCCAGTGCCTCCGCTGTGACCAAAATAGAACACATGGTCTGACGGTGCAATTTAGGGGTGTGCATCTAAGTAAAAGATGTTCATTGTGCAAAAAAAAAAAAAAAAAAGAATTGAAGGGAGAGCATTTCTGTTTGAAATTCATTGCAAATTTTCCTTGCTGAGCTACAGTAACAAGTAATCGTGTAATTTCCTTTTACCATGAACGCCATCGCTAAGCGTATCATTCGGAAGGTAGCCCATTACTTAGACCAAGATTGTTAAAATTTCTGAAATCTTAACAGGCTCAGTAAGAAACTGGAATTCATAATTCCATCCAGATTGAAGACCGCAACCCACTGAATTACTGGTGCTGCGGGCCAGTAAAAACCTTAAGTTATGACGATATTTTGAACTTCCATTAAAGTTAACCTGAAAATGCCATCATGTCCTAATCAAAAATGGAAGTTTACAAATAAAGAGGTTGTAGAGGAATAAGGCAGGAATGCAAGATGCACCTCGGTGAATTGTGGGTGCATGTGTACGACGTGACTGTGAGTGATTCTGTGTGTACCATGGAGGGCAGAGTGTTTGGCTCGGGTGCATCATGGATAAAACTAAAACACCAGCAGTGTCTGTTTCTCCTCCATCTTGAAATTCACAGGCCTCCATGTTTCCAACCCAATGAGGGATTCAACCCTGTGAGGAGGAAGAGGACATAAGATGCTTTATTAAAATTCTTCATTATAAATCACAGCAAACAAACTTTTCAATTTAATATTTGGTGTCCATAAAGAGGGACAGATGCAATTAACAAAACTCAAACTGGACTGACTGTCGTTGCGGTGGCTGGTGGTGCGTTGTAGTTGAATAGGCCTTTGTAGCGACCCTTTTCCTCCTTGTCCTTGGAGCGGATCCTCTCCTCCATGGCTCTAAGCTCCTTGGCTACAGACGGCCCCAGAGAGGGGTCAAGCTCCAACACCTTAGCAAAGTCGGCTCGTGCCTCTGTCTCGTTCCACACTGCAGCGTGGGCCTTGGCCCGCTTGTAGAAGGCTTTCACATTATCTGTTATGTAGGAGAGGAGGTAACTTAATGCAAATCCTACATATGTAAAGTAGGAGCAAGACCAAGGAGGTGGTTAGCCACAACCTACTGTATGTATATGAGGTTAGATTTCATTGTTAAGGATTATGAAATTTAGAGCGAATACTGTAAAAGCTTTTTAATAACACTTCCAAGTTTTGCCAATAGGGACCACATGTTGCAGCCAATACATTACAATACACTTGTATGGCAGACACTTGAATCATGACACTACTGATTTGCTGGATGTCAGGACAGACAATTTATGGGATAATCAGCTGTTTACACTGAGTAAAAAGTAAATTATTCTATGTATATTCTATTAATCTAATAGTTATAATATGTAGTGGCTTTCTAGTGCCAACTCTTATGTGGTTTATTCTCTGTGTTAAAAAATGTGTTAAACATAAGGTGTCAAACAGAATGACCCCAAAATAGTTTCAAGGAATAAGAGTGCTGTTTTTCTTTTCTTTAGCTAAAGATGGACGAAAAAGTAAAAGAAAAACTAATATATAGTGCAGCCACATATCATGGGAAGATATGGGTCCACTATGAGCTAAAAGCTTCAGTGAACTCTACTGGAAGAATGAACATCATTTCCCAAAAGATATTCCCTCATTTGGTGTTTTGATGACAATGGTGGTGAAGAGTGCCATCAAGTGAAGTAGTATTTAATGTTCTTTCTGTCTTGTTTTTTGTCAGCTCAACTTCACAAACACTTTTTTTCAAATCTATGCCAATCCCAAATGGCCTTCTGCCTCTTTGAAAACACAAATAATTGCAATATGTAGTAGAGACAGAACCCTTTCATCTCTACTGCTTCTTGGAAAGCACTAACAACTTAGCCTTACCCTCATATTTAAAGATCAAGGATGAGCAGTGTTCAATGACTTCGTAGTATTGTCCCTCGAGTAACTTGCACTGGCAGAAGTTAAGGAGCAGCGGTGTGATCATGTGGTCCAGCTTTACCCATGCTTCATCTCCAGGGTGCTCCTGAAAGAAGAGACAAAAGCCACACAGAGGAGTCAGAGACACTTGAATGCACTGTATGGTAAACTGACTCTTTATACTAGAACTGACAGGATCAAAGCTATGAATCTCTTCTTCCAACACAAGATATGCACAAGAATTTTGAAAAATGGATATGATCCATAATGCGGAAAATGTAATTCAGGTTTTCATGCTTGCTGTACTGAAGAACAAAGGATTAACTGTCATCTAACCTTCATCTGTAGATTTTTGAGACAGGCGATGCCGTTGTAGTACTTCTCTGTGGCCTCCTTAATTTGGCCTTGTTTGAAGAGCATGTTGCCCTCCTCGTGGATCTGAGGCACAAACTCTAGTTTTTCTTTGTCTGTCATAGCCCACACATCCAGCTGGAACGAGCCTGGCGGCAGAACCTGAGCAAAGAGAACGGAGATCAGGGGCATTTGCAGCCCTCACTGAGGGAGAGTAAAACTGAAGTCGCATATAGAAATTCTTTATGGTACATATGTACAGTATTATGTTAATTGTTTTTTAAGGTACACCTCTAAAATCGAACACAGTTTATAACAATGTTGCTGTGATGGATCCCATCTTAATGGGAAGCTTATAAATTTCAGTTTTTGCTGAAACTGTCACAGGGATTTTCATCCAGGACTATAACATTTTTTGAGACCATAATGGTGGTAATGCAAATGGGGTTAGGTATCAAACCTCAATACTTAACTGAATGTGTCTCTAGATCAGAATATCCCAAACTGTCTGACTTTAAACTTGTTAACCTGTTAAGTATCTATAGAACCTAAGAGACACACTTCCTTATTTATAGCCAAATTCTCTTTTATGTAGGGAAAGTTCTTGCACAAATCTCTTCAATTTGACAACACCTGACATTTTGCATTTTTGACATTTTGAGAACTTTTGCTGCTTTTTGTTACTTGAAAAATATACATTTCTCAAATAAGATACCGAAAAAGTATTGGTATCAAAACGCGGGTATTATGTTGGTGCTGTAATAGGAAATAATCCAAACGATACTCTGCCCTGAACACAACCCAATAATACACCGCCAATCATGTTGCACTCCCGGCCTTCCCCTGCCTGCTCACCTCCAGCAGCTCGATGGTAAAGACAAGAGGCTGTGGGCTGGCCTGAAGCTGATCCAAGTCCTTGTGCCCCAGAGAGTGATGGGAGTGGATCTGGGCAATGCCGCAGCAGTGTCTCTGGCCTTCTAGGGGGTCCTTACCGGCACTGATGTTCCTCAGTGACTGGGACACGAGTGGGTACAGTGCCGTGTGCTGAGGGGCGAGGAGAGAGAGCAAGGGAGTCAGCACTGAGGAAAAACAACACAGCCACCACATCACATCCAGCTGCACAAACCTTTGTGTCGCAGGTAAATTCTGCGATTTCTCCTTGTCTCATGGTGATGACCACCATCTCCCACACAGCCAGTTTAAACTTTTTGCCCAGGATGAGTTCCATGGGTTTGCTGCGGACCCCCATGTTTCTGGAGTCGTCCAACACTGTGCCATCGCATAGGCTGGTGCGGTAGTGGAAGACCACCTGGTGAAGAAGATGGGAGATGGAGGAGAACACGTAAAAAACAAAACAAAAACAAAACACTGCTCAACAGAACCGTCCGGTTGAAACACGCATTGAGGCATCGCCCCTTCAAGGAAACTAGATCGTCGAAGCCGATCGCTTATTTACAACAAACAAAAGAGCCAATCACTAGTTCTCGGGCAGGCCCGAGGAGCCCGTACGCTCCGACGCATCCTGACCAATCGTAACGACGGAAATCTGATTGACACGCCGCGACGACCAATCGGCGACCATAAACACATCCCATCCTGTCCCGCCCCCTGTCTTTCCATCAGATGAAAAAATAGGACGAACGAAAAAAAACCAAAAAAAACCCAAACTAACCCTTCGTTAACAAAATCATCAGATCTGACGTTAAATCGCGTCCAAAGCGGCAAAGCCCGGACGCTCGTTAGCGATGTCTGCCTACGAGCGCGGCGCTTTTACTTTAACGTTAGCCTGACTTGACAGGTCGAGGGAGCCCGATGCGTTAGCCAAGGTAAGAACCGCTGATAGCATTAGCTAACAAGCTCCGTCGTATTTTTCTCTGTTTAATCTAACCCGGAGCGCTAAAGCCAAACGCGCCGAGGCTTTTCCGTGGCTTTTACCTTGGTTCCGTTGGGGAAGGTCGACAGCTCTCCTCTACCGGGACTGACCAGCTTCTTTTTTATTCCTTCTTCGTGGAGCTTGCGTGCCTCTTCCTCCATCCTTCCCCGAGTCCAAGTTTCACGGCGGCGGACGACGACGACGACGACGTCCGCCGATGTTTGCCGAAGCCGGCGACTCGCTTCGGACCCCGGAGCGCCCTCTGCGCGCAGAGCGCGTTTGTGAAAAGCGTGAAACTTGCGTCGCGATGAATTAGGATTTTCACGCCGCATCAAGACTTAAATCGTGGCAGAAACACGTAGGAAAACGTGTCGTTCGCTTTTGGGTTTTATCTTTAAGACACGGCAAGCGATACATCGCGTTTTTACATCGTCGGTAGCGGGATGTTAGTCGAGCGCTGTACTTTTAAGTACAATTCACGGGCACATGTACTACTCTTGAATATTTCCATTCAGTAATACTTCACTACATTTCATGCTATTACGTTTACTTAACAGCTGTTGTCACTAAATGATCAAGTGTCTTTATGCAAAATCTACGATGATCTTACAAAGTAATCCCTTCCTATAGGTTAGTCTATTTAACAGTGTATAGATTAAAATAAGATTCATGATTCATCACTGATATTAACCAATATTATCATCAATAATAATGCATCAACCACTATTTTGCTACTCTGCTGCCTGTGGAGTACTTTTACTTCTGATACTTTAGGTACATTTTGATGCTAATACATTTGCAGTTTTACTTAGTAGCATTTTGTGCGTGAGGTCAGTATTTTTAAATTGTGGGGCATTTACTTAAGTGAAGTATCTGAATATTTCTTTCACCTATCCAACTACTTACAGTATCAATTCACAAGCGATGTGTTGGTACTACATAATTAATGTGGTGAAAGATTAGTTAATAGGTGAATTTATCCAAATCATTTTATCCAAATTATTTTTTTAAAGGGTTTCTTAGCATGGAATGACATCAATTGTTCAATGTCTTCACATCACTGAAAAATTACCTTTAAAGAACAGCAATTTGACTTCTCAGATATAATATCCCATTTACTCTTGATATTCCTCTGGATAGAAATACTTTTTATCAAAGAAATAGTCCCCATGAAAACTGCTGACATGGTGACAGCTGTGCATGTGAAGTATTACCAACAAGCTAATTATCTCACTTTATTCCGAATAGGTATGCCCTGTTATTTTGAAAATGTAGTTTCCTGGACTATTTAATTAGCCTGAAGATGACTCTTAGGGTGTATGTCAGCCAGAACTGCTGCTAGAAAAATCTAAAGAGCTGAGTATATAAGACTGACCGTGGGGCAGTATGCTTCTGCTGGTCATCTATCCTACTGGGTTGAAAATTGCCTGGCAGTTAGGCGTTAGGTAGTTGGTGGCTGAAAAATAGCAGGGCTTTTGTACCCCGGGGGCCAAAACTGACAATTACTTGTTATGAAACTGCAACTGACAAACCTTTATCCTGTGAAAAGTAGATCTATGCTACAACGATAAAGGCAATTGTACCCTTAAAGGTGCGACAAGAACAGCTGAGTGTGGGGGATGTAATTCAGTCAATACCTTTAGACATCTACAGAGTCCTGAGAGTAGGAAATATAGCAGATAATTGCTGTCTGGTTGTACCATAGATGTGTGATGTGTTAATGTCACTTTTTATCTGGACTGGATGATTTTACTGCCGCTTTAAAATTGGTACCTTATGTGTTGTAGCTTTATTTCAGGGTTTTATACAGAGATGAGTGTAAAATTGGTGCATATACTATGGATCCTATGCCACGAGAATTAACATTTTCCACATTTATACAAAAACCAAAATATTTATTCTAGTTCAAGAAGTTAGAACAGAAACGACGAAATAACGTGATGCATTCATTAACGTGACACTGGTACCAAACCAAAATGTATAAATCAAGGTAATACATGAAAAAATACATGAAAAAACAAAGGTTTGGGATTCCAACGAATAAGAAAATCTTCTTGAGCTGTGTTTGATTCCACCTCAATCAGTACTCTGTAGCCAGGAATACTAAGGAAGGTAAGAGTTTATATAGAAAACTAACTCAACTGTAACAAATTAATATATACAAATATTTTATTGTAATTTCACAGTCATTATTCACACAACATAGAAAACACAGGCAAGACCAATCTCCTTCTTTTTTACATAAACATACAACATCAGTTCATGTAGTGTAAACACACTCCTGGCACTGAGTGGTTAAATTAGTAGTGGTCATTACAATGACAAGAAAAAACAATGTGAAACACGTGACAGTATATTTGTGTTACAAGTGACAAAATAAAATTCATTTAAGATAACAAACAAATAAATGTAGTGAAAATCTTGTCTCTTAAAATGTCATTTTTCAAAGTAAGGTAGGTAGAATAATTTGAAGCCTCTTCTTCCACGGACAGCACAGCTGATGTATATCACATGGTACACTGGAGGATATACAGGAAATGACAGGGTTAATGTCTAAAAAATAATGTGTTTAATTGGACAGACAAGCAGACAAAGAGCTAAATGATCAATTTACCTCCCGGGATGAAGAGCAGAAATCCAGGAACAAAGAAAATAGCACTTGAAACCCCTGTGTGGACAGTTACAATAGTTGAGACACAGTCAGCAACAATAATCAGTGCAACCAAAAATTGAAAGGAAAAGTTTGAAATTTTTAGAAACGTATGTATTTCCTTTCTTGCCAGCAGTTAGAAGATCAATACTACTTTCAAGCTTTTACAGAAAATGTGAAGCTACAGCGATGGCTTATCTTAGAATTCAGACTGGAAACATGGGGAAACAACAAGCCAGCTACCTACTGTGACTTTTTGAATGTCCTTTCAAAGATCCCTCTACACTTACGTATTTCTCAGTTTTTATATCTCTCTTTCTTTCAAAAAATTCAAATCAATCATAGCAATACAATCACTGGTTCCAGACTTTGTTGCAAACAACAACCTAGTTGCCCATTGTCCATTATCAAGATATATTAGAAGAGGATGAAAGAGTCACTTAATTTTCATTTTTTTTTACAGATAACCTAAAATCATGCTCCTCATATACAACCCACAGGCCCCCCAGTCCTGCAAGCCTTTGCTTTTCCAGATCCATTTCTTCACACTGGTTGTAAAATTAGAGCTAGCAGACTGGTGGGACAGATTGGCCTTGAGTGTTGGGTTGGGAAACAGCACACTATGTCATCAAAAGAACTTTGGCCTTGAAAAACTGGTGCTTCTTCACCAAAAGCTCACAGTGCTGCTATCACAGGTAGAGTATAAAGAGCTGCTATATTTGTGTGTAAAACACACCTTCGTAGACTCAGTTCTGAATAATTTGAATACACAGAAAGACAAACACATATTCCTTATCATTTGTAAATTAATATAGTTAAGTACAGCTCTTTTGTAATTGGATGTTTCTTTTCCAATTCATTAATTTTTTTTACAAGCAAATATTTTGATGAAATATTTTGATTTCTTTATGATCTGGTTACTAGTTTGATTTTTAGGTAAAATGTTTGCTCTACTACTTCCCCGCTTCAGTATCAGCTCATACAGCAATCTATTGTGTTTTTTAAAATTAGTTTTCTGATGTTTTAAGCAGAGCAATTTCTTTTGAAATATGCAGTAGATATAATTAACATGATGTGCTTGATGATAATTATAATTATTTCAAATACTCTTGGATTTGAACAGACACATTGTGTCATTTTTGCACACAAAAATCAATTTATCAGTTTCTCAAAATGTTTCTTTTTTCTTACCTGCATTTGGAGTCAACTGTATGACAACACCAGTGAAAATAAGAGCTAAAAGGAAACAATGCAAAAGGCAAAAGGCGATCAGTGGAATTGGGAGAAACCCTGTATGTGTGTGTGTGTGTATATATATATATATACACACACACACACACACACACACACACACACACATGTATTTCTGCACTTCTACACTTCTTTTATCATTCTTTTTTTTTTTTTTAAGTCTGGCAAAAATCAAATATACACAGAGCATCAACAACGGAACAAGGTTCAGTGTATGAAGTGCCAGGTATGTCATCGACTGACACAACACTGAACAAACTACCTGGTGTGAACCTGGAAAACTACACAAGGCAGTTTGTTTATCGTGAAATAATGGAGCGTGTTTAGAGCTTCATATAAAGTTTCTTTGCTTTTTTAAACATTTACTTCAGTCTGTAGCCATGTAACTGCAATTTAATGTTTTTCATCCAAAATGTCGACATTTTGAGCAACTCATGCAAAGTTTACAGGGTGACACCCATTACGGTCACACATTACTACGTTCAACAGTCAAAAGAACAAGAAAAAAAAAATCTAGAAACAAGGCAAAGAAGTAGAATAATCATATCGTATATTTAACAGAGAAACAGAGAATATATAATATATATAACAGAGAATATAGTATATTTAACAGAGACACAATTAAGACTCACCGACTCCAGTGATGAGGAGAAGGAATGAAGCAAAAACCACTCTCCTGTTTTTCTTCACCAGCGGGTGGGACACCCACCTGAGCGACACACGAGCAAGTGTTTGATGTTGTTTCTCAATGCGTGTGTGCGAGTGCTTATGTGCGTTCCAGCTGTTTGAACTCACCCGCAGCAGTGTGCAGAAAGCTGCGTGACAGAACTCAAGGTGCTGAAGGACCACTGGGAGCTGCAGTAAGACAGAGTTGCCGGGTCACTGCGGAGAGAAAAAGAATCAGACTTTATCTCATACTCGTGCTACATGCAGGCAAAGGAAAAAACAAAAAACAAAAAAACCCAAAATCACATCAATCGGCCTCCTTCAAAAACCCACCTGATTTTGAAGAAGTTATTGAAAGAGGAATTCCCATTGTTGCCCAAGACGTCTTCATTTTCCAGATTCTAAAGAAACAGCAGATGATAAAAGTTGCAGTTTCAAGCGAACTACTTACAGCTTTATATTTGTACACACGGGGCAGGGGGGGCATATGTACCTGATACTTCAGGTTACTGTGTTCAGGGGAGCCCACGGCAGCGGCTGAGGGATGAGTCTGAGGTTTAGAGAAAGTCAGGGGGCCAAATGTCATCTCTCCCCCTTCCCTGTCCTTGTCCCTGCCCTTCCATTCCGCCGCCTCTCCGTCCGACACAGCTCCCTCCTCATCTCCCTCCAACACAAAGGCATCATCGATACTGAACTGTGTCGCCATGGCGATCGCCTCTTACACCCCGAGGTGCTGCAACTTGATGCTCACTGCGGGTAAAGAGATAAAAGAAAAATAAATCAATGTCGCTCACAATAGGTGCAGTCGGAGCTACGAGAGAGAAACAACTCGTGGTGTCGTTCAGGGGTAACGATCATCGTTCACGTTTACTGTTTTGGCTCCACTGGCCTGACTAGTTTGAATTATTGAGCGAGTCCGAAGCTGGCTCTTTTTTTTGGGGGGGGGGATTTTTATTTCCCGTTGAATGTCAACGTGGTTGTTTCTCTTTAAAAATTGGTTGAAAATTGGCGCAAGTTCGGAGCTGATCATCGACCGTGTAGAAGGTTAACCACGCCAAAACAAAGCAGGTCGGAAAGTCGGAAAATACCCGCTTAGCCGCCTCAACCTGGGCGACACAATCTAACAGATCGGACCGAAGCTGAGTGAAATAAAAGCCGCTGGCTGAGCGGCTCCGTTGTTGGTCTCTGCCATTGTTTGTGCTCTTCCCGTTAGTCGATCAGATGACCGAGAGGAAAACTTACTCTCTTTAAGTAAATCTTTTTTCTCCAGGGGGGCGAAACTCGACTTCCACGTTGTTCGGAGACGGGTCACATAGTTGTAAACTCCGTGGCGATTCCGCATAAAGGTCTTCTACAAATCTCGGTTTGGTTCTTAAAATGCGAAAAACGCCTTTGTAAAAGTTTTGAGCTTCTTCCTTTCTTTCTTTCTTTCTTCTTTTCTTTTTTTTAAACAACCGGCTATCGATTGCACACGCCTGATTACGCCCAGCGGTACCGTCGGGAGCCAGTCCGGTCAATCGAGGGCCGGTTCCTCGATTGACCCACGAACTTACATAAGATGAAATACTTTCAGCTTTTTTTGGTGCATCGAGGAAACAGTGGACTTTAAAGTCCTGCAGCTGGAAGTCAACTCACTAAGCTTGGAATCAAATGTTTGCTTTTTTTCTGTGCAATGTTAAAATTTGACATCATCGGCATCTTAAGTTAATTATTATTGTTATTCACCTGTTTACAGTAGTTTTTTTTTAAATATTGATGAGCAGACTAACCCTGACTAGCCCACGTTACAATAGTTACCTTACTGACAGTTTACATTCAAGTACTGTAGACTGCTTAGTCAAAATTTTGAGGTAGTTATACTTCAAAGACATTTCCGAGGGAAAAATAGTTCTTTTTACATTTATTTGACATATATAGTAAATTCTCTGAGATTTATATGAGAGAAATTGTGATAAATTTGTAAAATAAAATTAAAAATCCAGATGGCGACCCATCCATGTGTGTATAAAGTAATTTTTTTTTTTTTTTTCACCTATTTTCGTGCACATAATCGTCAAACGTTTACATTTATTTATCTTTGCTCGGTTCTGTTGTCCTTTTTTTGGCCTATTTCCTCATGTATCCTCCATAACATTTTTCTTGGTACTGTGTGCAGGCTAAGTACACTGAGAGCACTAGAAACCAGAGGCAGATTCCTTGTGTGCAAAAACATATGCAGCCAATAAAGCTTATTCTGATTCTGACCCTTCTGAAGAGGCTTGGGAATGACTGGATTCAGCAACCAGACTGTATACTATATAGAGTAGTACATATTGGCAACAACTTGACCTACTCCAAAATGCTACATGTGCACATGTAGCATCTAATAATATAATATATAATATTGTATCATTCAGAAGGGATTTTTTTTCTGTGGAATAAGTAACTTTACTTTTGATACTTTAAGCACATTTCACTGATATACTTTTATTTAGAAGGATTTTGAGTGCAGGAATCACTTGTAGTATTTTCACATTGTTGTATTGGTAGTTTTACTTAAGTAAAGAATCTGAGTACTTCTTCCACAACAGCTTCTCATTTTAGTGAGGATGTGAGAGAGAGGTGAGCTCAAAAAGTATCGAATAAGAGATTTATCAAGCAAGCATATATAGCACTTCTGACTCAAACATCAACAGTGAATACATCTAGTGAGCACTATAGTTTAAATCGTGACTACAGTGTAGTCTACTCAGTTGCTGTTTAATATAGAATACAGTAATCCTTACTCAGTGTAAAGGCCAGATACCTTTTTTCTATCTTTGTTATATATCTTTGGCATAGTTAAGAGCTAAGCATTGTTAAGAAATAATGTTCTAAAATATTCTCTCTCCAATCAAACCTTATTGTAACAGTAACAAGGATTTTTTTTTTGAGTAATTTTAATCAAATATGGCAGGACATAGTTCATTACTTATTAATAACATTAACATATGTTATCATTCAGTTATTCGTATACATGGAGATTTGATTAATGAAGCAGTGAAGGGGGCCCAGTGGCATAGTGAATGTAAGCAGGCTAATTGTAATAATATAACACTGTAAAATTGTTCTTATCTTAAAATTTTACTTAGATGAAAGTAGAAGAATATTGTCAGAAAATGTACTTAGGCTGATCATAATCGACAATGGCCCATTTCAAATGAAGTATTTTATTGTGTTTGTTCTTGTCTGTGCAAGTGGGCATTGTACACCTGCTTTGTGTACTGCTGGGTGATTCAATCTATAGCAATCATATGCTAAACTGCAAGTAACATATAATACAGCTGTCAAATAAATATACATATAGTTGAGTAAAAATGAAACTGAATCCCTTCATTTTTATATCAATAATGTAACCTTCAATAATGGTGACATTAATGTATTTTGAATTAGTTCTCAATGGGATAGTTAATGGATAAATGGATAAAATGCCTGTTGTGTAAATTTGTTTTTGCTGGTAAAAAAAAAAAATCTCCTCAGTCTATGCAAAAAATATTAGTCAAATAATTTATCCCAATCCTAATTATCATATGGATTTCATTAAATAAAACATTTAATATAGTGTATTTGAATTATATGAAGAATAGTAGAGGATTTTTTTTTTAAATGTATTAATGCCTCATGCAACCTTTGGCAAAATCAATTATGTAACACATATCAGGTAAGCACATTTTATTATGCAAACTGAAAATGAGCGAATCTGCTAATCCACCCGTAAATACCTTTAAGTACTGTGTGTTCCACTAGTCAAGATTGAGTAGGTGTAATTGATTATAAAACCTGGACTTTAGTTCTGATATCATAAGTAATACAATATCAATCTTAATAACTAACAAGAAACCACAGGAATATTCATCATTCCATGTATTATCTGTTGCCAACATATGAAATCATGTGGTTTCCAGAAAGTCAGAAGCATTATGTCAACAAACATCTCTAAACCAACAATCATAGATTAGTCACTGTTGGTTGCAGTTTACGGGAGCAGACAGTCCGAGGAGGTAGTTCAAATGAGCAGTGGTCGGCAGAATTATAACTGGGAAAAACAGCTACCATCACTTGATTTGGATACGTTTGGAAACTGAAGAGATGTGAGTTATTTAAAGTTTTTCTGACTTCATAGTTCTCTAATTGCTGAACAAAAGCAATATTTTTTACTATGTGTTATATATTACTGTTATCAACAACTCTACCTTACCTTCTGAAGTTTTTATGGGTGTCAGGTCTAGTTATTCCAACTGGAAGTCATAGACATATGTATTAATTATTACATGTATTTAAATCTTTTTTGATGGTGGGGAATATCGCTGTGTTTCACAGGTTGCGCCACATATTGATCTTTTCTCCGGCTTAGTGCCATATTCATTTTGAAATCCTCACTTGCAAAACAAGTCCATCAACTGCCTAATCTCATTTTACTTCCTTTGCACTGTGCTCCGCTATAGATGAGACTACAGGCCATACTCTGTGTCTTGCTGCAGCTCACTTTTGAGGTAAACTTGTTAAGTTGAAATGTTGACTTGGCTCTTTACTGTAAGGCTCCAGCAGAGCGTTTACTAGTATCTTTCAAAGTCATTATTTAGTTGACAAGAAGGCTTAAACCTCATCCCTCTTGACTTCTTGAACTCATCAGCTATTCATCAGGAGTTTGACATTTTGTTTCTGTTCAGCTTTCATCATGCACACATCTCCGGGTGACATCTGGTTCCACTCTGGAGCTGCCATGTCTATCATTCCAAACTGACTTCAATGGAGCAACCATCACCTGGAAATTCAATGGTCTTATTATATTTATATAACTATCACAACCATTCTCACTGAATCGCAGAAATATACAGTATAATTTTACAGTTTGATTCTTTTCCACATACAGGCAAGGATATACATGCACAGTCTTCTGGGTTGGAAATTAAAAAGGATGGCTTGTTTCTTACTGTATCCCCTGTAACTGCTGCCAACGAGGGGGCATATGAGTGTTTTGTGAAAGACGACAATATCGAGATCATCAGGATTTACAACATCACAGTTGCTGGTGAGATACTCACTTCTCTTTATCGTAAATACATTCATTGTTTATTCTGTTAACACACAAACACAGTAGCGCATTTTGATTTTATGTAGATTTAAAATGGACACACAGTATGTAGCAAACAACACAAAGCTTGAATCCAAAAGAGTTTTACGTGTGTGTGTGTCTCTCTCCATAGCGTCAACAGGCTATAGCATTAAGGTAAACGCAGGCTCAAGAGTGCATCTCCCGTGCCATTTCCCGCCTGGCAGCCAAGTAGTGGCCAATGCAGTCTGGTTCAAAGAGACAGACGCTGGCCTGAAGATGCTGCTGAATCCTGACAATGACTCAACAGATGATAGTGAGAAATTTGAGTTGCTTTATCCACTTGACCATGATCAGACCATCTTACTCAAAGACACTGTCATGGAGGATGCTGGAATTTACCATTGTGAATCTGTAAACGGGGAGAAACTCAGCACCTTACACATTACTGTTGGAGGTAGGTTTGGCAGCCTATCTTATATGTTGCTATGTTACTACCATACAATATGGAACCGTTAATTCTTATAGTAAATTGCAAACCAACAAGCTGTCAATGAGAATCCCTTTAACAGCTATAAATGAATGATGAAGCCTTAATATGCAGTAAAATGAAGTGCACTAAATAAAGAACTGGTTTCTAAATCATGTTCAGATTTTTTTTTTAAAAATAAGTACAACATTTATGTACATTTCTTAGTGTCTGTTAACTGTCTTTCAGCCGCTCCTACCCCTGTTCCTCACTCTTGTGCGGGCTTCACCATGCCATGGGAGTCATGCCAGGACGAGAACAGTCGCACAGGGGAACCCATTTTGCAGGAGTCCATGACAGAGTTTTCCATGAAACTCTACTATTACCTCAGAGAGTCAAATCCTTCTGGCAACTTGCTCTTTTCTCCTATTAGCATCAATGGGTTGCTCTCCCATTTGTTACTAGGTATGAAAAGGGAAGCGAGTTCTTATTTCCTTTTATCAATTTAACAATTATTCAGAAATATACTTAAAATTGAATTTTTCTTATTTTCAACTAATCCCATTAAAAGACCAAACCAACAATGAATAGAAATATGGCCAATGTGTCCAAAGCCTGATATATCTTATTCCTCTGTGCCATCCAAAAAGTTTAAAAAACACAATACTGAACCACACAGTCTCTACATATGACATATTTCTTCAATACAATGAATGTGGACACAGTTAACTTTGAGCTGACCCCAAATACACCGTCCTGTTTCCAGGAACACTCACAATTGATCCGAATCCATCAGTGAAAATTGTTTCTGACAGAGACACGGTTTTACAATTTAAAAAATTTCTGCTAAAAACTACAGTGTCCAGCTGTTTTGGAAAATTTGAAGCCTTTGAAAAAATGAAAGTAAACATTTTTAAATGCTGCTATGTTAGTGCACTTTTTTTTTTCTTTTATATATATTCTATTTTCAGATATTTAGATTTTCAGCCAGAAGAAATACTGTGGGCTTGTGGCTGAGTGCCACAGACACGCTGGGGAAGTTGGAGGATATTTAAAGATGTGCTACCATTCATTTTGGTCGCTTCATGAAATTTTTTGACATTAAGAAAAATATAGAATGACGCCAGCTTTGGCCTTTAAGAATCTTTGGTCTAACAAGCAACACAACAAAAAAAACATTTATATAACTTGGAACTTGCAAAAAACTTTTCTCACTTTGAAATGTCACTGTAGTTGTCCTCCACTTAAATTAAATGTTACACAGACTGCAGTTTTTCTATGCCTCTCTAAAGTATATAACTTTCCATATTATGTCTTTTCTCTGTTGTGTTACCTTCAGGTGCAAGGGGTGACACTCGCAAAGCCATTGAGAGAGCAGTCCTTGTACCTCACGACTTCCACTGTGTTCACGTCCAGATGAACAAGCTAAGAGAGAAGTTGGCCGGCTCCTTGCAGATGGCTTCTCAGATCTACTATAACCCATGTACTATTATGGCAACTCTGTGAAGAGAAATGCATTCAAAGAGAAAGATAAAGAGACTCTGAGTGCATACAAAAGCTAAAAGGATTGTTATCTCTGTAGCTCATCATGGTTTCTCCGTTCTTTTCCTTAGACATGAATCTGAGTGAGTCCTTTAAAGAACAGTCCATTCAATTCTATGAAGCGGAGCCCACCAGGCTGCTGGAAACCTCCGAGGAAAACATACAGATGATCAACAACTGGGTAGCAAATAAAACCAAAAATAAAATCACACAGCTGGTTGACTCCGTTTCACCCAGTACACAGCTGATCCTGCTCAACGCTGTCTCCTTTAGTGGTCAGTTAACTGTGTAAAAAAGTATTTGCATGTGCATGACAAAATAGTGGTAAGTAATAAACTGTGTGTATTTGTGCATCAGGTCAATGGAAGTTCAAGTTTGATGTGAAACCAAGGAAGGGTCTTTTCACAAAACTGAATGGTGATCTGGTAGAGGTGCCTATCCTCTACCAAATGAAATATGTGGCGGCTATGACACATGTGGTTGGGCTAAAGGCGCAGGTAACAAACACACCAACACCCATCTTAACCCACCCGTTTACATTAAATATACAGCAGCTGTTAGGCGTGTGAGGTAAAGATGTTGCACTAGGTGAAATGCAATTAAGGCACTTTAAAACCCCTAGAGCCTGACTGCCACAATGAGCTTCAACACAAAGGCATAACTGTCAAATCTGAACACCCAGAAATGATGAACATACTTTTAGATTCAGTGTGCATTATAGTTTCTTAGAATATCATCCTTTCCAACTTGAATAAACATCCAAGTAATAGATGTATGTGAGGTCAATTGCAAACAGAAACAGTTAATTCAGCAAAAGTTTAATGCTGCCGATTTGCCAAATATAAACAATTATAGGCTAAAAAAAATGGTGCTGTAGTTGCACGGCTAACTGTAACCATAGCAGCATCACATTTGCAGCTCCTGAAGCCTTATTGCAACTGTTGTTCCAAATATTAGAGCGTGTTTATTGTCCAAATCGAAAAGAGACAAATAATTATGACAGGAGTGAATGAATCCATTAATATCAGCTTTTGTCATCATGCATGATCAATATTTTTTAGATTAAATAGGAGACAGTGACCTAGACAGTAGACAATTTTTATTTTCAACTGGCCAACAGGTGGCCAGGTTCGCTCTCTCGGGGGACAGCAGTCTCTACATCCTGCTTCCTCGCTCCAACAAAGTGACTGACCTGCAGCAGGTGGAGGAAAAGATGACGGACACAGCTGTGCGTCAAATGATAGAGCAAATGAAAACTACAGATCTTCGGCATATCGAGGTTACTCTGCCCAAAATGAAGCTGGATGCTCAGCCAGACATGAACATACTTATCAAGAAATTAGGTTTGTTCCTTTTTCATGTGCTTTTCCATCTATTAGACCAAAATTATGCTTAGTAATACCATATACAGAGTATTACCCAAGCTTTCAAGCTGGTGAATTACTTTATCTAGCAGCCAGCAGAAAGCCATTATGTCCCATTTGTGAAATATGCCTCTCCATCTGCTCTTGGATTTTCTCCATGCGTTATTTCCAATCATCACCTTTTTTGGACTTTTCTCTCTTTTCCTCAAACAGGACTATCATCACTGTTCGAGGATCCCAACCTGTGCGGCCTCTACTCTGAGGACAGGTTGGCTCTGGACGATGCCAAACACAGAGCCTTCCTCGCGCTGTCCAGAGAAGGAGTAGAGGCTGGCGCCGTCACCTCTATGGCATTCTCTCGGTCTTTACCTTCCTTCTCTGCCATGCGGCCTTTCATTATACTGCTATGGAGTGACCAAGCCAACGTGCCACTCTTTATTGGCAGAGTGACCAACCCATGAGCAAGAGAAAAGGGGGTGGGGGGGGGGGGTCGGTGGAGGGCAGGAACAAAGAAAGAGAAGGAGTTGATATGTGACAAGATCACATGTGCATCAAGGAGCAACGATATGGAAAACAAAAGCTGCCTAGTTGAAATACAAGTCAGTCTGCTTTTTTTCTGAAAGTCCAGTTGATTTTTCAAAACGTGATATAAAACAATACAATTCAATATGAGTTTTGCTTCAAGGTTTCATTAAAGCGAGTCCTACAAAAACATATAAACAGGTTTAGATGTGGAATGTTTCCAAAGAGGATGATGAATAAACACATCTGCGCATATGTTGCGTGTCTTTTGTTTTCGCAGAACTGAGCACAGTACGGATCACTCAAAAGAAGACAGATGAGTGCTGAAACAATTTCAGTTTATTTTGCGAAGTAGTTACACAAACCCACCACAGGATGGCAGCCATACTGTGTGACTGACATTGACAGTGAATACACAGGGACTGCAGTAGTGAATTCCCATCTCACTCCCATCTCAGCCCTCCTGCATCATCACCACTGGTATCAATTTAAGGAAGACAAGTGTCAAAATCAGTGACAGTAAAGGTTTTTTGTTTTTTTTTAAAGCATAGCTTGCTTGATAAAGCACAGCAACTGAGCAAAAAATACCCTGAATCATCGTATTCACAAACAAATACACACCGATGGTAAGAGACTGAATGCATGGAATAGACTGTAAACACATCAGCATCCAGACCGATCTATTATACAAGCTGATGATGATGATCGCTAAACATGCAGTTGCATTTCAGAAAAATAATGATTACATAAGCTACGTGGGGTCATTAGACAAGAGTCAGAAAATTTGTTGACTATAAACAAAACCAACAGATCCTAAGACAGGAATAAGCAACCTTCCGGCCAGAAATGTGAACTCTATCAGATCCCTTGCACCCAGCCAAACCCCAAACAAAGTATTCCCAGAAATGCATCTTTGAAGCTTGGATAACATGATAATGTTATTGTTTTGGTTTGATTATCTCACTGCTGACGTGCTGGGAGTTTTGATGTGCATAGAGAAAGTACAGAATAAACCCATCATCCTTGCCCGGCCATCTTGTTAAAGTCATTTAAGGTCTAACTGAAAATGAGTTTAAGCTCACTGTTATAACACATAGTTTACTTCCAGGCTTTTATAATGCCCAAGCCCTTTTTATTCTAAACTTAATGCACCACTTAAGGGTCCATTTTTTGCAGTCAGTGGTGAGACATTCACAAGGTTGTCGAAGGACAACAAGAATATGAGCAGCCGGATCAATTCAACAGTTAGAAACCTCCCGGAGGCCACTGACTGACTGGGTATGCTTTTGTGAACCAATGTATGGCCCGAGCAGTAGTGATAGATGAACAGGTGGAATACATTTGACATCCTAGCAGGCGTTTAGACAATTCAGCAACAAGCTAGGCCATTTACACCATCAATATGCAGATATATGTGCACTGAGACAGGTAACATACATGTAGGTTAATAAGTGTGCAATCTGGCACAGCTTCCTAGTATCTTGGATCCTGGTCTGTGACTATCCATAGTCTCCTATTACCAAATGTGTTCCCATACAGGTTTTAATTTCCTTTTATCTCCTGAGGTTAAATCATGGGGGGGGGGTTATTACAGTTTATCTCAGCAGGGAATCCTATGTTTCACAGACATGGACACAGCAGTCCAAGGAATTAGACAGCTCCACTGGCAGCCAATATAGAGCTGATATCTAATAGGTCAGAAATTATGGGCCAAATGGAACAGTGATCACAGCAATAACTCCTCCTGATGGGTGACGTAGATTTCAGCCAATTTTTTCTTTTCTTGTACTTTTTTCATGGTTCTGAAGGTATGTAAAGTTGGATTGGGGGGGCGCTTGCCTGAAAGATCAGATAACAGGACCAATCAAATGCCTGAATTTTCTAATGAATATATTACTGGGATGATATTGCCCTGCAGGGAGTAAATGTTACATCATCTGTGACTGCTGGAGCAGAATTGGAGTCACTGAGGTAAACTCTCTTGGATCCTGTTGAAAGCTGATTCACAATGCTGGATTGAAGTGCAAGGTACAAACGGTACCTAACAAAAGCAATATTCCCTCCGCCTTTCCCATAAACACAACTTCAGCCTTTCATCAGAAAAGTCAGAAAGAGCAGTCAGAGGTGATGTATCAAGACATACTCCATTCTTCCTCTTCGACTGTCAAGCATTGGGATAGAGAGAGATGGCAAAGGTCTGGCACACATGATTTTCAGCTTGTCAGTGTCCTCCAGCCAGTAACATTCTCACCACTGACGCCTGCGGTGGCGATGGATTTACTCTCTTGTATGTATCTTTCTTGTCCTTTGTTATTATTTCTTCACACCTCTGTGCTTCTGAAATTGGATGGAAACATTTTGAATGGGGCATGATGTGAATACAGATAGGCACACACTGCAAAGACAGTAAATGTAGGCACTCATATTCCCATAGCCCTCATGCGCACACACAGACACACACACGCCCACAAAACCACTCAAACACACACATATGCTGACACATTAATGTCTGATGTGAACGTATATAGGGAGCCACTGTCACTGAAAGTCAACGAAAAGACAGAAGAACAAGAACACTGAAACAGTAAAGGTACAAATCCACCAAATGGATCATTTTGTGCTTTATAACACGGTGTGTTGTTTTGCATCAGATCAACAACCACTAAAATAGAGACTTCTCAGAACAGGGTCATCCTTTTATAACATCCCTGCTCCTCTAACTATATACCACATTATGAGTCACTAGGGTGCACATACTGTTGGCCCCTTTCACTTAATGAATTCTGAGTACATTCGTCTCAAATCTTTTCATTAGGTGTAAATTTGAATGACAGGGTATGAGCAACTTCCACAATACAGTAAGGTCTAAAGCACAATTTTGTGAGTATTGTTTTGTTACGTCAACACTTTAATGAGGATACTGTCACAATTTGGTTCACCTTTAATAAAATGTATTCAAATTACACCTTATTACCATCACTGAAATTAGTATTAATATCATATACTAATACTTGGTGCTGTAATCACTGGCATTAAATGACTGATTTAATTTTCAACATTTTTATTATTGCATGTTTTATACTTTGCTCTTGTTACTGCTTGACATGGTCCATGTTTCCAACATTGCTCAGTGAGTGAGTGTGTGTGTGTGTGTGTGTGTGTGTGTGTGTGTGTAGGTGTGTGTGTAGGTGTGTGTGTGTGTGTTTGTTTGTTCATGTATATGCATGCAGGAATGTCTTGTGTAATCTAGTCCGGTTTATCGCTGCTTGGGGCTCCTTGCTGCGTCAGATTATGCCAGTACTCCACTTTTTTCCCTTTGTTTTTGAGACACTCAAACCAGTGTCTGAGTCTCTGTCCGCTTGCATTGATGCCAAGCTCCACTCCACCTGAAACCAGAGGCAGAAACCAGAGAAGAAGAGTCAGGAGATGAGGGTAGAGGGTGAGAAGGATGGGTGATTAAAGGAGGAATTTAGCAGAAGCCATGAAAGGAATGACAAGTAGTAGAAGAAACACTATAAAAACACTAAAGTACCAACACAATAGTGTTAAAATACTCTGTTAAAAGTAACAGTTCTTCAGGAAAATGTCCCTGTTACCAATATTTTATTATATATCAAATTATTAAATTGCTAATGCTGATGCATGAATGCACATGTAGCATTTTTCTGTTGTAGCTGGTCAATGTGAAAATAGTTTGACAACTATATCTACAGTTCAGTAGTTTAGCCAAGTGGTTCCAAGTCTGGGGGTTGGGCCCCTTTATAAGGGGTCATAAGAGAAATTTGGAGGGTTGTGAGTTGATCAATGGGATAGAAAAGATGAAAAGCAAATTTGAATGCCTTTTTTTTCAGCTAGATACTAACTGTGTCTGTTTGCTGTAAATCAGGTAATGTGCAGAGCAGTGGCTTTTTGGAGCTTTTTCACAAGAGGTGTCTGATTCATAAGAAGGAGCTCTGCAAGTGCAGTACCTGAAAAAGTGTACTCAATAACTTCCCAGAACTGGTGACAGCAGAAAATAACAACAAATAAGCGGACACACAGAATTTGCATTCTTGTTAAATAATACGTAATTGAGCTAGGGAAATAATGTACATCCGCATTCATGCCAATAAAGATAATTATTTTCTGACAGGGAGTCAGACATGGGAGCAAAGAAGGAAATAAACAGACACTCAAGACAAAATCCTCAAGGCAGAGAGGAAAAGAAAATGACCGATAAATGGGGAAACACAAGAAAGAGAGTTTTTGATATGGTACCAGGCAATTGAATGTGATGGGTGGGGGGAATAAATACGCAGAGAAGCAAGAAATGACTCAGGTGAAAGTGAGTGGAGATGATGGAGGCGTTGGAAGAGAGACAGACTGGAAGACAGAGAGATGCAGGCAGTTGTTGCAAGGAGGTTATTGCAAAGCCATTTCCCTTGACTGTGATTGCACAGTTAATGGAGCGTGACGTTTTAAACACGGTATTTTGGCGGTGCGGGCTTCTAACAGCACCTTGGAAAATGACAGCCGCGAGCAAACAAAGTTCAACCGTTGATCTGTGACTCATCTGAGCTCGGAAGTGAATAGTGCCTTGGATGCTGCTGCTGGGAGGAGCCTTCAAGTCTTTCAGAGCCTGTATCCCCCTTCTCTTCCCTCTCACACACACAGACACACAACTTGGAGAGCAGAGCTGAACCTTTTGACAGAGTTTTGACAGGGCAATCACGCACAACACTTTGCCACCCCTGCCCCCACAACACTCCCATCACTTCTGAACAGAGATCGATAGTGTGTTTCCCGGAGCCAGCAGGTTGCTAGTGACAAACGAACAGTCAGCCATCCTGACACGCGATGGGGGACGGAAGACGGATTATGAACCGCAGCTGGAGGAGATGACACAGATGAGGGTGAGGCCGACGCACTGGTAAGCTGGTGTGGTTTTACCCTGTTCTACTTATTTTTACACAAAATCCTCCTTTGCTGCACATCTGTCTCATTCAACCCAAATAGTAGATACACAAGTTGCGGTGAACCAAGTGTCAAGCAGAGCAGAGACTAGAAGGGATCAGTGTCCTTCACATTAAGTTCTTGTCAGATCATGGTAAAGCATCTGAATGTGCCTCCCCCCACAGCGCTCCCCTTCCTTTTGGGGGGCTGGGTCTGACAATTTTTGTATCTTTCCCCGAACAGTAGTTCAGCATCACACCTACTTCATGCAGCGATTGGCAAGGTCTGCATAGGTGCGAAAATATGCGGGATTTGAACTTTTCTCTCAAACTCTCTTTTAGTTTTTCACACATGCTTGCTTCCCTCACATTTTGTTCGAGCAACACTATGAATTCCTCTGGGGGACAAACACTTTTGACTTGAACATGTGTGGATAACACTTTGGACAAACCATTTTGCTTGAAGTACACAAAACCCATTTAAAAACCAGTACATTAAAAATTCTATTAACATGACTTTGAATATAAGCTGTTCAATTGAGGTGTCCTTTTAGTGATCAGCACTGACAGACAGACAGACTTGTAAATTTTTCTGACTTGTCCTCAAGGACCTGACGCTTGGATTGAAACCTGCGAGAACTGACATGGACCTGCCTCGTTTGGCTTGAGACTTGACCTTCCAACTTTTTCTCTCAAAACAAAAATGAGGGAAGGTCCGATGAATATACTAAAGGAATGTACCTAACTTACAGCTGAATCACCGATTTTTATTGCAACATTGATGAAATAACAATCTAATGTGGGTCAATCACAACATGGGCGATTGCCTGATCTGCCTATTAGGATCAGCACTGGTGCTAGTACTGATCTGGTGTAGAGGATTGGCTCCTCCTCACTTGAGACTTGAGACCTAAGAACAGGCACTATGTATGGTGTTTCTTTCTTTGGCAGTTGGATTATGTGTTCTGTGAGGTTTTACAGTTTTCCTGTAAATCTAAAACACAACATGGCAAACTGAAAATCAGAGGTTAAGACTTGGTTCAGGATGAAGATGAAGTTTCTCATCTCTTCCCGTGTATGGATTGCTCCCTCGAGTCATCCACTTGATTTATTTCTTCTGTTTTCTTGTGTACTTTTTCCTTCCCCAGTTTTTCTCTCATCGCTCAGTTTTTTCCTTGATTTATCTCTGGAATCTCACCTTTCACCGTTTGGCACCCTCTATATCTTCTGCTAAGCCTATTAGTCCGCTTGATATTTGCTCTCACTCTTACACTAGTGCAGTGTCGCTGTGCTCCCTTGGATTCTTTATCAACTCGTCTTCTCCATTCCTCTTCGTCTCAGTGTCATTTTTCTCCCAGCTTCAATTAACATTAGTGGTAAGGTGCCGTAGCTGAACCTGTAATGATAATGGTCAAGGGAATGGCTGTTATCCGTAGCTGTACGTTCAACTGATGGCCTTTTCTTCCAGTAGGGCTAAAAACTCACTGGGCTTATGTAAACACTGGGTGTCTTCCATCAACCCACCCACCAACTTCCTCACACATATGTGAGCACACACATACATTGGACAGAGTAAAAGGCTTTGATCTGAAGGTCTTCAAACTCACAGGGTGGTAATCCATTCTCGCTGTGCATCCCCACTAGTTCCCCACTCCCTAAGCTCCCATTGCCATGATATACACCAGGCCATGCCAAAGCCGTTTAACAGCCTGATGAAGCAGCAGTGATCTGATGTGCCAAGACCTTGAGGGATGGGAATCCAGACAAAACATCTTCCTTTTTTGATTTCTAAAGCTTTTCCATTTCCTTTTCCACTCTCTCAATCTCTTCTTTTCGGGCTTAATCTTTCTCTTCAAGCCTCATAATTACCCCTCATCTCGCCACATTTTTTTTTTTTTTTTACTTCTCTCTCAACCCACGCTCTGCCTGGTTTTTATATTTTCTGCAATTGCATCGCTTTCATTCAAATGCTCCTGTACTGTCATCTACTTTGCTGGTGCTGCTGCTTTCCTATTCACGCCTCCCCGCCACACCGCAGTTTCTCGCGACCTACCTATGAAGTCGTTGCTCATTCCCAAGTCGTAGTCCCACACTGAGATCTCCAGGGTTTTCTTTGCCAGCTGGTCCAGGGGTACTTCATATGAAAATTCCTGTGAAGGTGGTGCAAGCAAAAGCATATTTCTATCAATGATTCATAAACATGGGGGTTGAAAGGAAGGGAATATGTAACTTAGATCTTTTTTTTTTTCAGCAGAAGCAAATGCATTTATGCTTAGAACACATCCGAGGAGAATGTGAATGTCAAGTACTTCTAAAAAGGTATTTTAAATGCACTGTTCTACTTGACAGGAGGTCACATGGGGCTCATGGAGGAAATAAATCCCTCATCCTTCTTCTGTCCCCCTCTTCCAGGTCTTTCGAGGTTATTTGTGGAGCAAGACATGTTTACCTCATTGAATTCAGGGTTGAGAGTCTTTTTCTTCACTGAAGTCTTGTACTTGGACTTTTTCCCCATATCTGGCTGCAAGATGCTGAGAAAGAGAGAAAAAGGGTGGCAAAGGCTAAAGAGGACATACAATCATCAGGACCTTGTACACTCTTCGACTATGTCAGACTTCAGGAAAATGCATAGCTTAAACTTAAAGTATTAGTTTGACATTATAGTAAATTGGCTTTTCCCCCCCAAGAATTAGTCATTTCCTAGAGAAAAAAATCTGAGAAGATTGTTAATACTCTCTTGTCTTTCCAGCATTAAAAATGTAACTACAGCCAGCAGCATTTATTTTAGCTTAGCATAAAGATTTGGAACAGTTTCCCCCTTGTTTCAAAATCTGCTAAGCTAAGCTAAGCATAAAGACTACTTCTGGCTGTTGTTTAATATCTATCCTGCAGACATGGGAATGGCATCAGTCTTCTGATCTAAGGCTCTGCAAGAAAGTGAACAAGTGTATTTCCCAAAATGTCAAACAATTTCTCTGGTTCCAGTCTGGTTGTAGCCTATTGATGTGCTTTTGTAAAGAAATGGGGCAAATTCTAAGCAAGGGCATCTGTAAAAACAAGGTTTGTAAAATAGAGATCCTCAAATAACTTTTACTTTTCAAAGAGGGTCAGAACATTCATTATTTTCTGAGATCCAAGCAATTAATCCACAAATTTATTATCTTTTGCTCTGCTGTGACAGTAGCCCTCGCTTAATTGCAGGAACAAAGGGAGACAGAAAGTTTTCAGAATCTTTTGTTGAGATAATTGTGACCCAGAAGTCCCAAAGGCAGGGACAGTCAGCTAGTGAAGCAGAAAGGGAAAGAAAGGGAGAGACAGCAGACCACAGCAAGATAATAATCGCTCCTATGATGGAGGAGTGTACGCTCCAGCAAAGAGGACGACAGAAGGATCGCTAAGGGGCAACCGGAGTCATCAACAGCATAAACTCCAAGTCAAGATGCTCAGGTAGTGAAATATCTTCCAGACTTCCAGCCCCCCCCTTCCAGTGATGAATCCTGACAAGTGATGCATGAGATGGGCTTGGGGCTGTCACTGCATAGCTGGAATCAGAGCGAGTAAAGGATAGAGGGATGGAGGTGGAGAAGAGGGGGAGGAATTGATAGAAAGCAAGGTGGTGGCACAAAAACTCAAGTTTGCTGTCAGTGCTTAAAATCTAAATTTTCGTGATATGAAATGATCTGCCAAAGTTGTAGTTACCAGAAACAATTATGACAGAAAACTCACATGACTATAACTTATAACCATCTTTAACCAGAAATAAGCAGAGGAGCCTCAAGATCAGATTATACCATTTTAGGGTTGTTATGGCCTTATTTGGTATCTTACAATAGTGGTTAGGGGACAGGAGAGGCACTGTGTGCACTATACTGCCAGGAGAGACAAGAGAAATCTGATGGATCACAAGTTTATTAGACTGATCAGGAACAAAATATATATTTCCATTTAAAAAAAAAAATGTGAAAAAGTATCAAACTTTTCTCCAATTGTTGCTATTTCTTTGTGATTTTTTTCCATCATCAAAATAAGTCAAAATGACTCTTTGGTTGAACTGCTCACAATTCATGTCTGCACCAAGGCAATAACCTGTGAAACCGGGCTGTTGGTGGGCACTGCTTAGTTTTTTGGGTTAACAAATCAAAATTGTTGTATACCACTGTTCAGTAGATATACAAAGCTATATTCTCATTCTGCAGCCGATCTGATTCATGACTATCTGTTAAACCTGCATTAATTGATTTTTTTCATAGGCCCTTTTGTGTTGCATTGCAACAAGCTTCAAACACTACAATGACATATTCTCACATTATAAGGTTGTTATGGTAAATTTGTTTGCAAAGTTACCTATTGACACATTTAGCAGACACAGAGCAACATTATCATTCAGTTGGAGTCATGTTTTTGGCAGCTGGACGAATGGAAGTCCGATATTCACGCAATTGTTTTTCTCTTCACCAGTTCCTGAGGGAAACATCAATTTTTTGCAATATGCCGCCTTTTAATGCTGGGCAGGTAGTTTACTGAAAACAGCTGCTTGCTGCAACCGAATGACTTTGAAGAGAATAGTGAGAGTGAACAAAACAGCGAATTTGCACACTGTGAAAATAAAACAATGCGCTGATAGATGCTAAAATACTCTGCAGAGCTGAGGCAGACTTATCACAAGGAAGCTTTTAGGGAAGTATTTTGCCAGATTTGCACATCACATGTGGATCGTGGTGCTAACTGTCCCTTGTCACTTATAACTTATGTTTAGCCTCAACTACTTAACTAAATGCGTTCAAGAAAACAGTTAGTGCATTGGAATTTCTAAACTAAGAGAGGATACACAGCCAGTGTCTCTGCTCTTTAAGAAAGAACATTCATTTCTTTTAAAGCTGAGCATCTTGAAAGATGTACCCACAAGTAATAAACCAACTGGATACCTATTAAAACCCAGATCACAGCTCATGCAGTGTTACTAAACAATGTCTTGTCACCAGCCACAGGCTCAATTTGATGTTTACTGCATTTTAAAAGGTCATTTTCTCCATGAGCTAATCAGCATTTATTCTCCAAAATACCGGGTGCCTGCCTGTCTTAACAAGAAAAGAAAAGACAAACTGGAAGAAAAGAAGTAAATCAATTGAGAGAGGCAGCCAAACAAAGCTTCTATTTGACCAGTAGCATGTGAGAGTGTGAGGTGAAAGCCTGGGGGACATCTCAGTCTGAGCTGTGCCAAATCCCATTTTGCATAGGGCTCGGAGGCATCTCAGACTGGGGAATTCCAATTTCCAAAATAACAAATCATCATTTGACAGCAACATTCATAACAATGATGGCATAAATAAAAACATATTCCATACAGAAGCAACCAAACTATGCTTGAATTACCATAGAAAATTTGATGTGAAGAATAATTCATAAAATGGGAGGCTGGTCCATAGAGATATGAGAGGATTATCCCCTCAGTTTTTTTTTAGCAGTTCCCTTAAAAAGTAGGTTGCAGAATACAGTAAACTAACCACACATTCCTGTGCTTTGTTCTTCTGCCATTTTAGCTCTGTGTCAACAGCTTTCACTGTCTGATAAGGTTCACAGGAACTGACAACTGTTGTTCTCTAATAATCACAGTGGTCTCTAAATACCGTTCATGAGACAAACTGTTTGCCTCAGACGGAGCAATATGAGCAAGTAAGGACTAATGACATCTGATGCAGCAACACTACTGCAGCTTCAAAATTAACACCTATCTGATAAAATTATTACATTTGAGAAATACTTTTGTTGCAGGGCTTGGTGTATTGTAGACATAGAGGCTTTAGCAGTCTGAATTGGACAAGTTGAGTATCTTTCCTCTAACATTACGGTCCTTTTGGTATGAGATTAACTCTTTGTGTTACAATCCCTTCACTGCAGTGGAGTTTTTCCCTGCTGAATTTCATGCTAAAAGGACAGTACTTAGGAATATCTCCATTTGGTTTCATTAACTCTGAATTCTGAATTCTAAACTTTAGGGTCGTTTCGTGGCCAGTATGGACAATGATAACAGTGACAAATAAGTCTTTCGATGAATAGTGGATATGAGCCTGTCAGAAATGTGTTAAGCTAGACTTGGGGAAAAAAAGAGCCATATCCCTTAAACCGCTTGACTTTTTATTGTTTGTTTAAACTCAAGAGGGGAAGTCTACAGTTTAAGGCTTTGGCTTTTTGATCGGATAGCTCTACATTTTTGTTAATATTCTTATGTACTTTCTTGCTGAGAGGTATATGAGAAGACACAGTTTGTTACCTTTGGACAGAGCCAGGCTAATTGTTTCCCAGTGATGTATCTTCAAATTTACTGTACAGATATGAGGGCGGTGTCCATCTTCTCAACCAATTGTCAGCAAAGCAAATAAGCCTATTTCCCAAAATTTCAAATTACTCCTTTAATGTTGTTTTGTATACTTGCAGATAAAATGTAAAAAGTATCAAGTCCTGTACCAAGACAGGGTTAAACACAACCTGAAACAGCAACAACAGAAGCAACAATCAATATTCAAAATCGTATCTGTCAAGTAGCACATGATGTTTTTTTCCTCTCATGTTTCTCTGCACAAAATCCCCCTTTGTGTCACAAGAGCCACAACACACAGCCACATGACAATTTGAAAACTCTCTTACTGGTTTGATCATAAAAATTTGATAACTAAAAAACCATCCTGACAGCAAGTTCAGATTGGAGAGAAACCAATTGAAGAACAAGAACATCCCTTTAAAGGAGAAAAAGAAACAGCAAAAATGCTGAAAAGTGACAGGGAGAGATGAGGTAGAGGGAGCTGGAGATAAAATGAGTCACCAAACCAAAGAAGTAACAACACAGAGAACCAAAAATTAAAAAAAAAAAAAAAAAAGTGATAGAGAAGATAATTGACAGCTCGAAAAGAAGAGCTAAATATATACCAGCTGCAAAGAGGAGTTATGAACCTCACTTCACACGAGTGTTCAGAGGAAAAGAGAAAAAACATAGAAGTGTGCTTGGTCAGCAGGAAATATCTGACATGTTTTGCACTTTTTCTGCCTTCACATATCTTTTCTCCTGACAGGGTATAGCATATATATACATTTTAGATAATGTGTGCAGAGCAGAGGAGAGAAATGTGGGCCCTTCCGCTAGATCTCAACTCTTTCAGTCTTTAAGATGCTAATTTGTCCTTTTAAATGGGAGACAAATTAGTTCGAAAGATAATTCTGACCTTGTGTCACTTGAATAGCTTCAAAAGGCTGTTTGAGAGTCATAGAGGCAAAAGACCAATTGGAAAAACCTTCCGGAAAAATGCACAGACACGCATTAACACTCACACACAAAGACACACACAAACACACACACACACTAACACACTCACACTAACACACACACACACACACACACACACACACACACACACACACACACACACACACACACAGCATGGATAAAGAGCGACTGGGATCAAGAGCAGCTTTGGTTACAGATTCCTCAAGAGGATTGCTGGTGTTACAGCTGCGGGACATCTCCAAACTGACAGTGAGGTAAGATATAAGCTTGCTAAGCAAATTAATTCTTATGTCGACTTAAGTGCTCAGGAAACCCCAGAGATATAATTCACCTGTTCCAGTAACACTCCCACCCCAATATTTTTTTTTGTTTGTTTAAAATTAACTTCACCAGATCTTCGGAATATTAATTATATTGGGCCTATCGTGGAAACCACTGAGGGTGCATGAAAGCTGCACAGACCATCCACTGAACTAAGGCAAACAAGGCTCATTTTGATGGATAGAGAGAGTCACTGGTGCACAAAACACTGAAGGAGCGAAGGGGAACTCTGGCAGACGGGTAAACGTAAAATCCAAATGACTAAAGTGCCAGAAATCAAAATAAGAGCGATGGCTTAAACAAATCATGCAAACTAAAGGAGTGTGTATAAAAGACAAACAGCCAGTGCAAAGATGCAGTACAGTCACGCCAAAAGTGAATAAAATGCAACAAATTAGGTGAGGAAAAAAGAGTGACAGTAATGAGAGAAAGAGCTGGATACTCTGGGTGCTTATTTTACATTTTCCAGATTACTCAAAAACAACTGTTCATCATAACAGGCTAATAAAGCACAAAGCGTCACTTTTAAGACACATCAATATATCAAGATGAAAAAAGATCTGTGTGTGTTTCTGACGGACAGAAAAAGTTTTCTTCGTTTTTTACATGACACGAGCTTCCTCTCTGCTTTTTGTTTCTCTCATCTCTTTCTATAGCATCTCAGAAGACCTTAATATCTCAAAAGTGTATTGAATTGAACTGTATTGAAAAGGTTTGCCCTCTTGTACAACTAACTGAAAACATTAGATGAGAATGTCTTTAATTCTAGCCGTACATGGAATTCAGTCCAAAGTACTAAAGTACTGAAAATAAAAAAAAATTGAAAAAAAAATTGTGTGGGTCATCCACTCCATATAGAGTCTGCATCGCAAGGAATTGGATGGATTAGTTAACAAAACTGGACTTTTAACACCTGAGATTATCGTTCGTTTAATGTTTCAAACTGATAGTCAATATTGATTCTTTTAGCCATGACCACAGTCGTTCTATAGTGTCAACACTGTGATTATGATCTTTAACACCTTGACGAAGGTCCTCTAACCTTAAAGAAGTACTTATTTTGATCATGGTAAGAGGACCTTTGTCAACATGGTTAAAACTATCGATCATACTATTACGGTTATAGAACAGCAGTTGTAAGTAAACCTTCACCACAGCATCTGTGGCCTTTTTCCTTTAACTGCAGGGGCACTAATTCAGGAAATGCTTTTATGGGTTGTATCAGAGGGTAGAGAGAAATGACCTACATAGTCGTTTAGATTGAAGGACTTGTTGGGTTTACGATTCGGGGCTGTGTTACAAAATATGTGCAGCGGGGGAGCAGTGGAATTCCACTGAAGAATTCCTATATTCGAAGCCACTTCAGAATCAAGTTAACACTTAGTGAATTTCTGGAATAAAAGGTGCCACAATATACCGAAGATGCTGACAACATGTTCGCTGCAAGTTTCCATAGGAAATTCCTTAGCATGAGATCTAATAGTTAGGCTATGGTTATTGTTATGACCCCTCGGTTTTTGTTAGAAAGATTGTGATCATGATAAAATGAGACAAGAGATCACACTGGTCAACCCAACATGTTCACCTCCACACCCTAAATGACAACTGTACTATATATAGATCAAACCACCTTCTACATGGGCACAAAACACTAACAATGAGCATAAACTGCTAATTCAGAATAGAAGCGTATGAGCATAATTTGTAGAATACAAGGTTCGTTCATGAATTTCTAACGTGACTTACATTTTGACGAAGGGGTCAGAATAGCCGTTGGAGTCCATGGCGGCCAGATGGGCACAGCGTATGATACCAACCAGCAGGCAGCCCTTCTCTGTGTTATAGCACAGTGACACCAGGATGCGGCCACGCTGGGGACACAAAAAACAATGGTGTCAGACACAGCACCTGTTTCTACCCCGACATTTCCTTCTTCAATGAAGTGGGGAATCCTACAGCAGGGTCAATCAATTTTCCCAAATATTTTCACTCAAAAATACAAAAATAAAATACAAACTTGATGAAAATTGAATTAAAGTAATGACTGGAAAAATTAAATTGGTTGTGATTTTCACTATCTAGGATGTTGTGTTTTCAGGAACAGGAGTATTCAAATTAAAGCTTGTAATTAAAGGCCTTATCTGAGTCTTGCAAAATGACACTGCTTGAACCATAAACTGAGTTCAATCAGAGACCGCAAGCTATTAGTCCCTGTCTCTAAAATCAAGATGAGAAATGAGATAATGACCACCGGAGGAGAAAACACTGGACTAGCAACACTGGTGTGATTTACAAACTGTGGCTATGATGTGTCCATATGAGTAGTTTCCCCTCACACTGGTCTATTAAGGTTAATTGCACAGACATATATACTGACCAAAACCCCTAACGAAACATTTCTTTCCCTTTTGTGGTGGAAATAGATGATATATTAGCATTGCTGAAAAGATACGAAAATGTATTAGATATAGGAGGGTAATAGGAAACTAGGTGAGACATATTTGGGTTGAAAAGATAATAATAAGGTTGGTGATGATAAAGCTGATGATAATTGTACCTCCTCCTCTGCCACAAGTGCTCCCTGGTCCACTGTTTGATTGTTAGTTTCTTTATTCTGAAACATGAGAGAGAGCGAGAGACATCAGAGTTATACCCTACAGAGCCTCCAGGTGAATATCTATCACAAAATATAATACAGTATTTGGAATTGAAAGCTCAAAGCCCCTTGGCAAACATGTGCAATGGAAATAGGACACATCTTGATATATATGTCCACAGAAAGCCATTTGCTATATATGTGAGCATTCCGTAAAAGTCATACTCACACATACCCAAACACACTCATTGATCTTGGTCACTTATGGGGAGATTACCTAGACATTCATTCATTTCCTGGAGACTTACCCTAACCCCAACTATAGCCACTGATCCAAAAATCGTCATATATTCCCAATTGGGGACACAGCTTTTGTTTCACCGCCCTCCAAACAAAGTGTAACTTCCCCCCTAGCTAACGCTAATGCTAAAAAGTGAGCAAAAGGCTGGGGGGGCTGGATGGATGCATGAGCCATGAAGCGTTCAGTGACCACAAGGGACCTATGATAGAGAGCTCCTCGGAGGTTGAGAGCTTTTTCTTCTCCAGTATCCACTGAAGCGGAGATTAGTGTGGTGGAGGACCATGTAGGTCTGGAGCTGTATCAATACAAGCCATCGGTTCCAGCCATCATAAGGGCTGGAACCGAACATTTAGTTAGAATAGCAGTAAAATGATGTATAAGTGTATAGTTGTATAGCAGCGTTTAGCTATCGAGGGACCTGCTGAAGGGAAAAAGCGCAGCCAAAATCAAAAAAATATCTAGTAGAGGATTGGAAAAAAATAGCATGAAATCTTGTGAATGATGAGTCTCAATTAATATATATTTGAAAATGAGAGTGGTTTCGCAGACTCCCACTCAGTTTCTGGGGGAGGTCGGCCACCCACCTCTGATTCAAGGGCTCTGACATTCTCTTTTTAATGTCCCAAACATCTGACTCCATTAGAGCATTGGCCTCGCAAGGATGATTTAAAAACATAAATGGCCTGTCGAGCCATTTTCAGCTAATGAAATGTTGATTTTTATAACTTTGGTAACAAACGTCAGTATCAACAGAGGCACTGATGTGTTTCATCACAGTCATTTATTTTTAGTTTGCAGCTCAAAAAAAATGTGCAGTACTTCTTTCAGCTGATCTTTAGTCTGAAAGTTTTCCCCAAAAGTAGCTTATGACTCACACACACACTCACACTCACACAGACACACACACACACAAACACACACACACACACAAACACACACACACACACACACACAATGTACATACCTGTGCAATTCTCTCCAGGCCCATATTGTAGCGTTTGCTCTCGCCCTCTTTCAGTTTCTTCAGAGCTACTCTCACCTCTCCGATGAATTCATTCCGTCCAAGCCTGTCCATGTCGCATACACACAGCCTTTATACACAAAACCCACCCACACACACACACACACGTATGCAACGGGGAAACAGTAGAGAAGCAGGTGAGTCAGTGAAAAGTTACAGATGAACCCTGCTACTGCTTTGCTATACTCATTATTGTGAGGCGAGTGTAGACTGTGCCAAATATATTCAAAGTGCATCTGAACAATCATTCAGCTCCACCATCTGCAGCACAAGATGAGCTCCCAGTGGCTTCATGAGCAGCCTCATGAATGATGAGAAGTTGTGTGGTTGCTGAGGGTTTTCAGAGGATTTCAGTTGTCACTTCCTTTTTGGCTGTTGCGCCATCAGACACTAATTTGTTATAATTGAAACATGCAAGAGGAAAGAAATTGTTTTGAAGCCGGCAATCAGTTTTCCTTCTGCATTTCCCTGAGCTGAAAGTTGAAACTGATTTAATGTTGTATGCAGTTAGGAAAAATTAAGAAGACTGCTGGCGAGTATATATCATTCAAAGTGTCTTTTATGGTCCTCAGCGTGTTAGGATTGAGTTTTAAGATGTACCGTGATTCTCCAAATTTCATTTTATTAAATTATGAATTATACAGACTAATCCCCCGGGTTATTTATGTGTTGTGCTCTGTAGCAAAGCCACTGTTACTGCAGAGGATAAAGTTGGCAGTCACCCGTCCGGCAGATGAAGGTAGCCTGCAAAAATATGGAAGTTAATCCGTCTCAAAAGGCTAGCATGAAATTGGCTATGACTCTGGCTTTGTGAGGCAAAATTAAACACAACTGTTAAATACTGTGGATAAGTACTGGACAAGTCAGACCGGATTATGGTGCTAGATTAAATGTCAGGGGATGTGATCAAAGTTCACAAAGACCATAAATGTCTGCAGCAAATCACATGGTAATCCCTCCAGCAGTTGTCAAGACATTTTACTCTAAACTACAAATTTCCACCTGCTGGTGGTGCAAGAGGAAAAAAATCAGTTCATAACCAAGGTCATTAGGATTCATCCCCTAAGGAGCATGCATGTCTGTGCAAAATTTAATGGCAACCCATCTGAGAGTTGCCGACATATCTCAGTCTGGACCAAAGTAGTAGACCAACCACCCAACCGATACTCCCATCCCCACAGCCACACTGCTAACATTGCTAAAGTGCCTAATAACAACATAATATACTATATTATTATATTGCCATATATATTAATGTACCACACAGTATTTTTATCATTTGTGAAGTTATTTGTTTGTTTCCCAAAGTTGAAATGTCTAGCCCATTAATACTGGTTCTGGTGAGCTGCAGTGAGAAGATGCTTAGCCATCCATTAAAACTATATTTTTACTGAAAGTTTGATTTTTATCTGACAACTTTTATCATAATAACGTTTTTCAGTAACTATAGTTTCAACATGCAACAGGTTCTATGGGGTCTTCTTTTCATATGTCTAGGCAAAGTGGTTAAAAGTTAAATCCTTTACACTCATAATATCTTGTGCAGTGGGACTTCACTCCAGAAATAATGCCTTAATTACTTCCCCCTTTAACCCGGACGGGTCGGCACCAATGGCCTGTATTCTACTTTGTATCTGTTTCTAGCTGCACAGTCAGTTTAAGAGGAAACACCCGAATCAGTATCTTCTTATATATTGTTACACTTGCTGATGCTGGTGGTGATGTTTGATGGAAGGTGAATATTCAATCAGCCACAGTAGAGTCTTAATAGCCCACCTGCTTCAATATTCCCTTTGCGCTTGAATATTCCCAGATGAACTGTTGTTGCTCTTGATTTCTTCCTACCTCATCACTCTCTATTCTCGACCCTTCTCTCTCTCTCTTTCTCTCTCTCTCTCACACACTCTGTCTTCTCTTCCCTCCGACATTGGACAACTGAAATGCTGGTTCCTGCTTTTTAGTCATAACTGATGAGTATCTCTAACAGACGCTTCAGAATAATTCTGACTCATGACCATGGCTGTCAGATGAGTTATGTGTCTTTGCTCTGTCATGCATGTAGGGTGGATGAAATAAGGACTGTGGTGAAATATGACACCAGTTCTGCTCAGACGTTTGGCCCTTTTCTTTGCGAATGCTCCATCCAGTTCCTCACACCCTCTCCCACAATTTTCCAGCTTTAGAATTCCTCTAAATATCCAACAGATGCTGGTGGAATCTGTTTAACCAGCGGTGCCAAATTTAGCATGGCATCGCTGACAAAATCTGCCTCATGAGTTACATTAGATTACCAGGGTGTTTTAGCACGTCTGTGTGGTGTCTGTACTTGTGAAAGTATCTCCTTAAAGGTCTAAAACAGGCAAGAAGAGTGTCAAAAAAGTGACTTTGATGAAAGCAAGGACGACCTTTTCTGTGGTATTTTTAAAGCGATAATTTGCATGAGATGCTGACCTCACTTGCATTTCAAACTTTATATAAACTTAATAAATCCCCACTGGCCTGTCATTGATTTGTCAGGCCGCATTGCTTTTAATTCCACATTAAAGGACTTTATGTGATTAACGGCTTAACTCTCTCTTTTCTGTATTTGGGCAGTACCTCATGTTCCCTAATATAAATTGAACTGTTCAAGTCAATGTGAATGATACATGTTTAAGACTTTAACATGGTGAAGATGAATTACATGGCTATTAAACATTATACTCTATGTTGATTTTTCTAGAGGAAAAAAAAAACAGCAAACCATTTTTTCTTAATGTTTTTAGAGATGTAGATCTAACTTCAATGTCAGGCCATATTTTCAGCATTCTGTTGAATACCGTCACTAGAATGTCACTAGTTTTGCAGATATATTGTCATAAACTAATATATCAGACAAACTTACAATCTAGCAGAGGGAATCACCGGAGACATTAGAATTCATCCTCTGGGGATCATAAATGTGTGTTTTCATGGCAATCCATTGTTGAGATATTTCAGACTTGAACGAAGCTTAGAATAAAACAGTCTCAACTTAAAAAAAACATTCCCACCCCAATATCTAACACTTAATCAAAGTTTTTTTGTCTTCCTGATCATATCAGTACAAGACTGTACATCTCACCTCACCTGAGGTGTCCAGTAGCCAATATCAGCCTCGCCCTCTATTCAATATCAAATCAAGTCCTAGATTTGTCCCTACTCACAGCCGAGTCTATTATGAAGCCCGAAAGAGGGATGAGAGATAGTGGGGAAGAAATTGAGCGGAGAGAGCCTGGACCTGGCACTGACATCATGTTGGTAGTTCTTTAACACACACACACACACACACACACACACACACACACGCACACACACACACACACACACACACACACACACACACACACACACACACACACACACACTCGCACACACACACACACACACGCACACATGCATGCACGCACACACTGGATCCTTTGATATCCACTTTAAATCACAAAACCTCCACATGCTCAATCTCCTCTCTGTTAACTTTAGTGATAAATGCCACAAGGATTCTCAAATATGAGATTCCTCCCCATGGTATGCATTCATATACAGTTCACCTCAATTTTTTGTGCATTAAAAAGCACATAAAGGGGTTGTGCTATTAAAATGAGGGGAATGACTAGGCCATCCCATTATCACTATCACTGCTTCCTAAATCATTTGAAAATTGCCCAAAGGCAGAGGCAGACTGCAGCAAATGATAGAGAAATTTAAACCTAATCTAAAAATCTTCTCAGCTTCAATGCAATAAAACAGACATCAGAGGAACTAAATCTGTCTCATATTCAGACTTCAAAGGTGCCTGATAAATCAACTTGTTCCCAGTGCAGTTTTGTGTTTGAGGTATTTTTCTAGTCGTTAGCTCCCAAAATCAGCTTCGAAACGATCTGACTTTTATTGTAGATCAGTACAAAGTTGCTTTCAAATGCTTTAGGACAGTAATGATTTTAAGATTTAATAACAGACTAAATAACCTGTCGTAATGGAGATTTTTGCCGTGTTTTGCAATTTGGTCGACTCTTCGCTCCAGACCTGAGCACCTCAGGCTGCCTTGCTGCACCAATTAAAGGATTAGCCAGTATGAGGCCAACCGTGAAGTCTGGATTGAGGACATTAGTTATTAGTTTACTCAGCTGGTTCATGCTTAATAACAGACTGGACCTCCAGTGGCCGTTAGAGATAAAGTCTGCACATTGAGGAATAGATTTGATGAATATAGAATATTTCGCTGAATGCTGTTAGAACTTTTTTTTCTTGATTCCACTTCATTGGAATCTTCTATTTAGTGTTCCTTTTTTTAAGTGCAGTTTACCTCACCATAATGGCTTTATACAATCATTGCAACTGCAAATGAGTAAATGATGGCAAAATATATTAATAAATACGAAAAAACACTCTTCTCCCAAAACTATTTGCACTACATAGCTCTTTTTATTTGCCCTTCAGTACAAAGAGCTATGAATGGACCTAACACCAAAGAAATATTCAATGACTCAAAAGTTTTTGGCGGCTTCCCAGCTTTTATCACCATCTCTGCCATGGGCTGAGGTTCCAACAGCAAAGAAATCATTAAATATATCTGAATGAAAACACTGCTCAGATATATTCCTTCTTTTTACATCAAATGTCCTCTAAACTGAAATTGGTTAAGTTTGATTGCTGCATTGCCCACTTTAACAATAAACTTTGCACTGTCCAGCCCTTCAGGCAGGTCTACAGAGAGACTGAGTCTGGGCAGAGTCCTCTGGCCAAGAAGTGCACAGAGCACGGGGATCAAAGAGTACAACCCTTCTTTGCACCCTGCTGGGACGAGCGGAGCGGGATGCTGAAGGGCACAACCCGCTGAGTAAACATCTCTCCAGGGATCCTTTTCTGTTTCTCTGGATACTGACTGCTCACTGCTCTCTGTGGACAAATGAGAGCAAAGTCTATCTAGTGGTTGAGATATCTTGCTGGCGCCTGAACACATCCGCAGAGAGTTTGAGCAGATTTTCTTCCTTTCTCAATCTTTGTCTGCTGCACCCCCCCACTCCCTCACTGTCAGACGGCATTTCATTCACTCCTGCTCGTTTGCTGTCTCGCATGTTTCTCACTGTCCCCATTCTTTCCTTTTTTGGCTCCCTTTTGAGCAAACTCCTCGCTGTCGCTTGCTCTTTTTTCTCAGCTAAATTAATTTCCTCATTCATCACTTTATCCATCTCACTACTCTCTCTGAGCCAATCACTCCAACTCCCTCTCCCTTATCTGTCGCTTGACATCATTCCCCCCTTTCCTACTGTTGTCTTTGTTGATCTTGGCAGCCACCTCTGTCTCCCTCTTCATCTCTTGCTTGACACTGGTCACACTCCTCTTCCTCTTCCCGGTTTGGCTGCCCAGCGCTCCCCTGCTGGTTTGTGTCTGCGGGCTATGTCCTTGAACAGAGGTCGGGTGGCTTTTTCTCTAGTTTTAGGGGTCTCCCTTCAAGCTCCTGTTTGTGTGTATGTGGTGTGTATCTGTGTGTGTGTGTGTGTGTGTGTGTGTGTGTGTGTGTGTGTGTGTGTATGTGTGTGTGTGTGTGTATGTGTGTGTCTTCAAGGCGAGAGCGTAAATGTTATTTCTAAATGTGTATGTTTCTAATAGCCCCAAGGACGTGTGCTGTTTGCATATGTGTGTGTGTGTGTGTGTGTGTGTATGTGTGTTTATGTACAGAGGAGTGGCCATGCATATTCTTTCTTGCCAGTGATGGCCTTGACATACTCATAAGAGGATAAATACACACCTGACTGTGTGCAGTAGGTGCAGATGAGAATCATGTGTGTGTTTGTGTGCGTGCATCTGCTTGTGTGCATTTGTGTTCTTGTTTCGTCAGGATAAACAGTGCCACCCAGCACTATTATGAATCCACAGAGCAAACTGACAGTGATTGTACCCAGCGCACATGTTTACAAACAAAATGTGTGCAAAATGCTGCCTCTGAATCAACTTACAAATGCAGGATGACAAAAGTGCATCAGATTTTTTGGACCAAGATGGCGATGCCCGACCTCAATCGCTCCATATGGAGAGTGCCGTGGGGAGGAGGGGGGTGGAGATTCACTGCGCAGCAAACACCTGAGCAGTTACTGCAGCGACAGCAAGTGGAACAGTTGGCTTGGCATTGCCTGGCTGCGATAATGAATTACCTGGAAAAGCCGACTGGGAAGCATGGACACTGGCCGGAAGTCCACTGGAGGACCTCTACATTATAAATTGGTCACTTTGCTGTCTGGGGAATAGTGCTAATTGTTGGCCAGAGAGAAATTCCAAACTGAACACCTACCTGAGAGTTTTGGTGGTCATGTCAGCTGCTGTGATACCATGGTACACCAGTGTTTCGTTCCACACTGGGTTCAACGTATTCTTCAGGGTTTTTGTGCGTAGCTTGTTTGCCTGAGGAGAAAGAAGAAAAAATAAGAAAAGAATTGAATGGAGAGGAGAGGGAAGGGGGAGAAGAAAAGAAAGAGCGAGGAATGTTTAAAGGTTGGGGGCACAAATTCCTCAGATCAGTATGAGAGAATAAAAGATCAGAAAAAAGAAGCAAAAATGAGGGGACACTAAAAGATCAAGTGAGAAGGAGAGAGAGAAAGAGAGTGAGACAACATCGTTCATCTCTGTCCCTCAGGAAATCGCAGACATCTGCTGCCTACTTTGTAGAGGAGAATGGGAGGACAGGAGGCTTCCCTCACCTCACCTGTCCGTCTGTCTCCTCCCCACCATGATAACACAGTGCATTAGCAGCAGCCAGACCTCCAAAACAAGCACTGTGTCTCAAACATAACACAGCAGCCAATTAAACTGCACAACCCAATCAGCATGAAATATTAAAGCTTTCCAGGAGAGGAAATGCCCATGAGGCCTTAACAGCTTCAACATGCATAAATAAAGTTAGCAGCCACTTGCTGCTTCATTTCCCACATTTGCCTTCAGGATGTGTTGGTCTTGTTTAAGTTTTCATTTTGAATTTTATTTTGTATTTATTTGAATGTTTATAAACACTGTTAGAAATTGCTCCAAATAAAATGTATTTTTACTGACTCCCAAGATACATAGGTTCCTGCACTATATTTGCAAAGCCAAACCTCTGGCTCAGCTGACGAGGTTAATCATGGCTTAATAAGACCTTTTGGAGCTAAAGGCAGAATTTCTTGTCTGTCCTGTGGCTATCAATGATAGAAAGTATTTACTTAAACTGTAAAGAAAGAATTCTGATACACTGTGCTTGACTTGATAGTTTGAAATTTATGCCGCTTTGTTTTAACTCCTACAAGACTACATATTGAGACAATATATTGTGAATTTCACTCTGTGAAATGTACAATATTTAATATATAGCTGTTAACTATATTGTTGCACATTTAGAATTGAAAACCCTATAATGAACATGTAAAACAGAGAGCAGGGAGTGATACATTATAATGGTGGTGAAAATGTATATTTTGCTTAGTGTCAAGAAATAAAAATATAAGAAGCCAAAATCAACAATGAAAAGGAACAATTGTTGTCTGTGTAGCCAAAGCTTGGCATAGCATTTTCCTGTGTGCCAGAGAACTCCACTGTTATTCAAGAAACTATTAAAAACACACAAATGAGCCCGACCACTGCACTGGCTGACATGATCCATCTTGATGGTGAACATGTGCATCGTACTTTATCTTAAATCAACCACACATACAGTGCACTGTCCTTGAGCCAAAAATATTCGCTGAACCACTAAATCTGTATTAATTCTCATCTGAAAGTAGTCCCCAACAAATACACTATTTACTACTAAAACCCTGAGAGGAATTGAGAGGCAGACTAACATAGTGTCGGTTTTGGTCTTTTCGTGAGAATTGTTGACAATAAGAACAATGTAGAATATCAGCATTATTCTTTATACCATCCAACAATATGTAAAGTGGGTACAAATATTACTACATTAAAATGCTGCATACATGCTCATACATCAGTGATCGTCATTCAATTAAACATTATATAATAATATAACACTGCCTTTCTCCATACATAATAAGTACATTTGTTTTTTACTAATAATACTTCCATACTTTTACTACTACTGCGACTACTACTTTTAAAAGTTTTACATTGTGGTTTCTACTTTTATTTAATTAAGGGGTTTCCTCCACCACTGGTGGTGATGCAACATTATAATGTAGCCAGCCGACAGAGAAAGTGTGTAGCCTATTCTCTAACGCACTCCTGCATATGTCTGAAGCTTCACTGATAAAACACCTCATTTCTCTCTCTCTCTCTCTCTCTCTCTCTCTCTCCCCCTCTCTCTCTTCCTTTCTGCCATAGTCAGCCTCTTGCTACAGTGCCTCAGGGCCAGATGCTGTGCCCTCCCTTCCATCTCCTCTTCTCTCTTGGTCTGTTTTTCTCCCCACATCCCATTTTTCTGTCGGTGCCGCCTCCCCTCTCTACCTCCCTCTCCTCCCATCACTGTCCCATTTTTATTCTGTATTTTCTACAGGAAACTTCTGGCTTATCTAAGAGTCAGCCCTCCAGAGCTCGTTCGATGAAGGGAGCAAGTGTTTTCAATTCGTGTCATTTGTTTGATTCATTAATGTGCGGAGGAGCCGTGCGCAGGCAGAGTCACGACTCACTGTGGTGTTGCAAAGCTGTATGTCTGCCAGCAAAACTCAAGTGAACAACTATTTCACAAATAATCATCGCTCCTTATTGACTGACTGTAGTTGGTTTTCTGAGCACACATCTTACCACATGCTCCATTGAACATTTAAAACAACAGTTCTCTCTTTCTGCCCTCTTTCACTCCCTGCGGTGAAAGAGGGCAATTTTCCCGATTTTCCCTCTACGCCAGTGCTTTTGCATCTGTTTCTAAATGTTTTATTTCTAGCCCTCTATCTGTACATCACACTCATCCTCCTTCCTCTCTATTTGCCTGTATGGATCTATTTACTTATGTGATATTCCCTTTCTCACAGTCTCTACTTTCCAGAGCTGTGACTGAATTTTCCATGCATTTTAATTAGGAATGGACAGATGAAAATACCAATGACCACCAGAGAGGTACAGAGAACTACATTGTTTGTGTGTGTCTTTGTGTGTTAGGGAGAGAGGCAAGGATAGAGGAGGGAGGGAAGAAGGGAGCATCTCTTTTTATGACTGTGACTAAAGCCCTAGCATGCGTGTGCATATATGCAAGGTCATGCACCGTATGTGTTGCAGCGTGTGTTTGACACCACAAGACAGCATGCTTGACTGTATGCTGGTTAAAGAGCAGCTGGAGGACGTAGGAGGGAGAGAGGAGGAAAATGTGTGGGACCATGGGGACATGCGCTTCTCCTCTCAGTATTTTGACAACTCAGTTCTCCGTGGAAACTGAAACCTTTTTTGCTCTGGATTATTCACAACTCATACATGCTGAGTCTGAATGTGGACAATAGTAGGAGTGTGAGTGTCCATCTGTCTGCTTGACATTTTCGTGTGCACCCGCCCACTTTTCAAGTGACGTGGCCCTCGTCTGGTGGGTATTTAACAAACATTGGTTCATGAGTATTTACTACTCACTTAATCATTGAGGCTTTCTCAGTGCCACCCCCCCCCCACCACCACCACCCCTGTCCCCCCATCAACACTCGCCTGTTGACGTGAGCCGTGTAACAATCCTCCCTGTTTCCATGACAACCACCTGCTGCTGTCCTCCCCTCATCTGTCTCTCCCTCCCTTTCTCCACTCCCTTTCTCTCTCTCCCCCATTTCCTCCCTCTTAGTTGTCTCCCTTCTCTCTGCAGACTGTTGGTATTTCAAGGTCAAAGAGGGTCACAGCCAGATAGTGAGATAGAGACAGAGATACGGGGTGGAAAGTGTGGAAAGGAGAACGATAACAATGGGAGAACAGACGGACAGAGGAAGGCTGGAGGACAAAAATCCCCCAGATATTGTTATTGTCAGCACCTTAGACCTCAAACAGTAGCCTCATTCAACCTATCTTTGCTCGGCATCCTGTCCGTGTTTATCATAACCTCATTTCCTGTCAACCTTGAGCCAAAATGGCCAACAACAGGTTGCATTCTGTCGGATCTGGGGGGTGGGGGGGGTTGCTGTTGTGGCGAGCCTTATCTTCCCTCCTGCTTGAGCTGAAAACAAGACAAGAGCGGCGCATCAGACCAGAACGTGTTCGTGCTCGATAAAGCAGAGCATTGAACTAGCCACATTAAGCAGTAACCAACTGAAATGCTCTCTGCTCAACGACTTGAAACGACACACTAAATTAGCCTGCTTCCTGTTTTTTGAAACAACCTTTTTTGTGGTTTCTGATAACCAAGAATCAGCAAGGGATAATATTATTTAAAAAAGTAAAATATTTGTTTTATGTTTATATATTTAAATAATGTACAATATGCTTCTTATAATTAGTATTTTAAAAAATGTTCTTCTTTTACCACGAGTTATTGTGTGATGAGGGATTTCATGCGGAAGTCAGTGTGTGGGACAGACCAGTGTGGTAGCATGTTACGTTAATTGCCACTGAGGTAAGGTTTGAACAGTGACCTTGCTAGCTCCGGGGAGAAGATGAAGCTTGACGTATGGATCAGCCAGCCCATTGGAGTCCATGGCTTTCAGTCCCTGTGGACACAAGCAGACACGTGCACACACACATAAACATACGCGCACACACAAACGCACGCACATATATGCACGCACACACACACACACATAAACACACGCACACATACACACACACACACAAAAACACACATATATACTGTAGTGTTACAGGTGACGTCATTATGCCCTCAAACAATTCACACAACTGACAGGGTCAGGAAAAGACAGCGAATATGACAGACCTCCTCTACTGTAGTTACATCTCAATAGTGCTTCTGGGGGTTTCTTTCCATGCCACTATTCTCTATCCTCCTCAACTCCTTTGTGTTGTCCTCAAGGGAACCGTTCAGCAAGATTTACATAATTAACATCATGTAACAGTACACAATATGTAATACAAGGCCTGTGTCCTTGCACGATGGCCATACCAGCTTTGTCTGCAATAGGACCAGAGAAACGTTATCCAACATTTTGTAGCAGCATGAGATGATTTTTGTCTTGAACTGATAAGCTACAGTGGTTGTGTGGCAAACATCACTTTGAAAAGGTTGAGAGGAAACAGTCTGATGTCTTTTTCAATACAGGAGAACTGTTTACATTGAACCTTCAAGGAGGATTATGCAACCACAGACACACACACACACAAACACACACACAATAAATATATAGTAGACATTGAAATTGTGTGTACCTTTGCCTTGTGAATAGTGCAATGAAGACAGTTGTTCTCCTGATCAAAGAGCAGGCTGAACTCCAATGTTCCCAGGTAGGCTACGAACAACACAAACCACAGCAATTACTGACAGTAAGAAACAGACACACTCAGTCACACAGAAATGCTCAAAAAGCTCTGAGTCATATTTGGAGCAGATGGTGTCTTAAAAACATGACAATATGAATTGATCTGTTTTGTTTGATTACTGTTTGTGAATGAGCAGAAACTTGCAGGGCTGAGTCCCAATGTTGCCTAATAAATAAATGGAGCTGCTGTCTCGTCTGGGAGTCGCAGACACTCTCGGAAAAATGGGTGACTCCATAATTACTCTGCAAGCACATGTTGTGCATATGACTCTCCACTCCAAAGCCTGACAGTTGGCACCGTTGATTTTCTGCAGTATTGCGTTATAGTTTTCAACATGAACACACACACACAAACCAAACACACAATACTGAACAACTTTTCTACCCCAGAACTTTGTTCACCCCACACAGAACTCACTGTCATCATCATCAGAGTCAAACACTTCCTCCCTGTCTCCATCGTTGTCCCCCCTCCTCTCCCCATCCTTGTATCCCCCACCCGTCTCCCCATTGAAAGTCTCCTCTTTCAGGATCTTCTTCTCCCTCGGAGGCGGTGGCGTGCAGGGGTAGTCGTGGAAACGGGGGAAGAAGTCTGATATCTGTGGGATGGGGAGGATGGGGCCCGGGCACACGTTGATGGCAAAGTGCTCCTGCATAGAGATCTTGACTGGCGAGGGAGGGGGTGGAGCAGTGCAGTGGGGCGTTGCCGAGGGGGAGGAAGAGGATGAGGATGGGGTTGAGGTGGAGGAAGGGGGGATGGCCAGGTGAGAGGTGGAGGGGGGCGGTGGGGGTTTGGAGACGCTCATCTGGACTGTCAAACAGGACTGCAGGGTTAGAATGAAAGGATGAGGTGGAGAGAGAAAAAGAAATGAATGAGGTGAGAAAGACAGAGAATAAGTGCTCATCGCAGGTTGGAGGAACTAGGAGAGAAAAACAAAATAAAACAAAACAACAGCCAAATCCTCCACCTCCTCTGAGTTCCCTACTCTCCACTTTCTCTGGGTTTGTACAGCAGCAGCAGTTGGGGGTCAACATTTGCAATCAGTTGAAATTCACAACACATCTGAAATGCTGGAGACAACCAAAAATGTGTTTCTGTTTTCATCTATTGATGCAATCCTTACCTCTCAAAAGCCAAAATAGAATTTTGACACTTCAAGTGTGAATCACACAATGTGTCAGTGCACCATGTCTGTGCTCTGAATGAATATTCCAATGTAGTGCTGTATATTATTGCATGTATCTGCACCGGACTCTAATCCTTCCCTTATCTCTGTCACTTCTCTCTCTCATCTGAAAGTCCCCTGAGCAATATTTACATAATACCATCTGAGGCTTTTCACAGTCCTTAGCATATTTGTCACTAAATGAAGCGTAATAACTGCTACCAAACTCCAGCCTTGTTAAGCCAAATGGTATCACTTCCACTTTTCCTCGCGGTGATTAAGAGAGATACTGAAAACATGTTTTCTCTCATGCACTCTCACTCTACTGCTGTGTCTGGTATTTTAAGGACTGGTTTGATTCTAATTATCAAAGTCACAAACTTCAAACTGGGATGTGATAATGGTCCCTTTGTTTACTGGTGCTGGCCCAGAATAAATTGTTTAAAGAAATCATTTGATCTTAATGCTCAATATGTGTGAGAACTGGATGATAACAAAGAGCTAGGTAATAAAAAAGCAAAGTGGCCTATACTTAGACAAATCCAATGAAGATTTCTTTTCACAATGTGACATTACTAATTCACCATTGCAAGCACTGCAACAAAGTCAGGCCATCTGAGGTTGTATGTCACCCGTCATTCCCCTATATTATGCATATGTCAGTCATGTCGCTGCTTATTAGTTTCATCTCGCGACCTCTGTTCCTTTCTGTCTGTTTGGTTAGTCTTGTTAAGCAAATGCTGTCATGATTTTAAACACTATTTTTCTACCTTGAAATCATTTTTCTGTTTTAGTTTTCAACTGATGAAAATAATCAGCCTGTTTGCAGCTCTGTTTTTGCTTTTTTGTTGCTTTGTAAAATATTTTGAAGTGTTCACTCCTGGGATATGAATAAAAATTATTATTTAAATCAATGGTTAATCTGTTTATTCTATATTTTTTTAGTAATTCAATCAATTGTCAAAAAATGTCACAAACGGATTTTATGTCAGTTGACTAATTGCTACCCTAGCTCTGTCCTGGGGTTCTTTAATGGTTATTACAGCCAGTATGATCTGCCTTTGCAACACTGTCATTTTGAATGAGTTGTGTTAAAGTTGTGAGATAAGCTGTGCTTTAATGATCTTGAGTGTCATCCTGTATGTTACTATATCCAGCATACATGTTGCCAATAGAGCAGACTCTGCCTTTAAATTGAAAAGAGCTCAGTTGTATGTAGGACTCAAAATCAGCAAACGATCAAAACCGGTACTAATGTGATTCAGTTTAGGTAAATACTCAGAATACTACTAAGATTTTGTTTATCTTTGGTCTCATCCATGTTGCTATAACACACCTCTAGTGCATCAAAAAAATACTGACTCCTCTTACACACACTTACGAACATGCACAATTTAGCCAGTATAATGTCCGTATCCAAACAGAACAAGACTTAACTCAGCTGGAAACTTGCATTGCCCAGCGCACATCCCTGCTTCCTCACCATATGAAGTTTTAGTGCTTAAAAAACAGACTCTCTGTCATACAAACACGCACACACATGCATTTAGACCCAAAACACAGAGATAAAGATCCAAACTGCCTGTTCGCATCTTCAGTACCTATGCTCATTCAGTCATTCACACTGCTCTTATGTAAGAACACCCAAATTCACTGCTTGGGTACCGACATACGAATGATCAATTGCAGTTGCATGCTGCTTACAAACTCATTCATCGTTCTCACCCCTCTTGCATACAGAGACATGCACATACAAGCTCATATGCTCTCACTCTCTTTCTCACACACACACCATCACACACACACACACCATCACACACACACACAAACACACACACTGAACTGACACATGCACAAATATAGCCATACACAAACACGTACCCAGGGACAGTCTTCATCTGTGCCAAAACTCCATCTTGCCTGCTCTCACATCCTCTGTCTCTCACACACTGAGGAGCATGCAGACCAGCTTTGAGTCAATATATCCCTCTGTACTCTCTCTCTCTCTCTCTCTCTCTTTTTCTCTCTGTCCCTGTTCATCGTTTGTTCTCCTCCTCTCCTCTCCTCTGTCCCTCCCTCTTTCCCTTCCCTTTTAGCTGTGACGTATCCGCTTAAAATCCCCGTCAGTCGTTCAAAGACTGTGCATGTAGTACTGTCACTCACTTTCTCAGCAGTGGGGAGATTTAAGGAAACCTGAGAAAAGGGGTGTGAGCTTGTGTGTGTGTGTGTGTGTGTGTGTGTGTGTGTGTGTGTGTGTGTGTGTGTGTGTTTATGGGTGGAGAACGAGGTGTGTGAGCTTGTGTGTGTGTGTGCGTTTTGATGGAGAATGAGGTGTGTCTTGAGGGTGGAAAGAGAGAGAGGGTAAGTAACAGACAAGACAGAGAAACAGATCAAGACAGAGAGACAGATGAGGAGACAAACCCACATCACACAGAGAAACAGACAAAAACAAAGCAACACCAGCAAAGACAAAATCATGCACACACACAAACATACACACACAAACATATATATATATAATTATATAAAAGAAAATATTGTCCTGGGATGAAAAAAACTCCCCCAGCTGAAAAACAGAAAAAGGGAATTAAACTCAACATGACTGAGCTAAACAAAATACGCTGCCAGCAATGAAATCGCGTGGCCAAATTACTTTGAATTGGCTATGAGTATGGTCAATATCAGCCAAGCATATGTGTGTGTCTGTGTTTGAGCGTTTGTTCTTCTGTTTTGTCTGTATGCATCCAACTGTGGCAGCACTTATAGTAACGGCTGACACCTGCCACAGTCAGAAGATGAATCAAAGACAGCAGTACATCAATAATAGTGGAACTGTGCAGGGTGACACTGCAGTAAATTACTGATGGAGACAAAAATGATCATCTGAATGAGAAGAATGTGGAATGGATGTGTGGCTGTATGAGTTTAAAAGTGAAATAAAGCCTAAAATTCTGTTTTGGGTGCAGATCTCAAGCCCCCTTTAAAAACACAGAAAACTTTTCCAATTTTGGACGAGATTTGCTTATAAACCTGATTTTGAACTGACAGCATGTTCAGATTTGTGCTAGAGAAAATGAAGCCTTAATTTTTTTTTTGGTATCCCACCTATAAAAGCAAAGGATTTTCATATGCACTATGGTATATCTGTAAATTGGTATTGGCAGTACTTTTTACACAGCCTACACCTCCGAAATACCAAAAGAGTCTGCTTTGATTTGTTATATTGCAGTTTTTAACTTCTCTTGAGTCTAGCTGATCCTATACATAAGTAATGTCACAATGCAGGATAACATACAGTACATTTCTTAGTCTCTAAATAGCTTATAAATACCATTAGTTACATGCAAAATCCAGGTAGTTTAATACAAAAAATGCATGAGAAATACCATAAATTGATGGTCATTGGTATATGAAATTTTTGTATCAACTAAGACTAATTGTATATTATAAAAAGTATTAATGAAGAAAAATAATTATTGTTAAGTCATTTATATGTGGTATCTATGGTGATTTATGGGTCCCATGAGTGATCAATGAAAGAAAGCACGGTAGTTGAAAAAATACACTGAATAGAAAAAGATTCAAAGGAAAAGGGAGATGACTTTGTGATGACGATGATGATGATGATTATTATTATTATTATCATTATTATTATTATTGTTGCTGTTGTTGGTGTTATTACTACACATACTGCTGTGTTTTCTGCGGGACCTCAAATAATGAAAAAGATAGCATAGGGTTAAGGGGGACAATTTCCCAAAATTTTGAAAGAAAAAATGTAAAAAGTAGATAACAAAGTTGAAAAAAAGAATACCTTAAAGGATTAGCAACAAGTATAAAAAATAACAACAAAATAAACAAATTCTCTTCCTCAAGTACAAGAGAAGAGCTTCTGTGATCACAGCACATGGCAGAGAATATAAAAGCCAAACATTTCAATGACATATTACTGGTCACAAAACCATTAGAGCATTGATAACAACTCAGTTTTCCATAATTGAAAAGTAACAGATGAGCAACAACAAGCCTGGTCAATCAAATTAATGGTCATCTGGAGGGAGTAGGATGTAAATACATGTGCTCGTCCATTTGTAAACACTTTGATATACTTTTGACATCTCGTTACTTTCAGCATTGCATCATCAATATACTGTTAACAGACCATTACGCTGTTTATTCATTAATTTGGAAAAAGAACATGAGGGGTGAATGACTCGAAAGGACATACATGAATACACAGGCTACTGATGCCAAACTATCTATCTATAAATAGAGGCTTTAGACACGGTCCATGGACCACGTGCTTTAAGTGGCTTGAAATTAATGCTCCTGAAGTACACCTCTGTTAAATCAATGGATATTTGAGTTCATGACACGGGAACAAAATCGATGGCAGAGTCCTCTTATGGTCTACATGGTGTTGGCTTTAACAGAGATGCTCATGCCCTTCTTGAAAAGGTGTTACTTATTTATTTATTAATTTAGTTTGATTTATACTGAATTACAGATTTCTACTTTTGTAAAAAAGAGATTCTTTACCAAGCAGCCACCATTGAGTATTTGAGGGTTTTTTGGCACTTTGGGGAGTTTTCATTCTGCAGTTAAAAACCTTACATGTGGCGGATATATTTAGTCTGACTGAAGGATGTTTAAAAATAGTCATTAAAATAAATGAATACATAAAATAATCAGTATATCAGCACCAGAATTTTATTCTTGACAGTGTGGAGAAGGCTATGAAACAAAATTTATTAAGTCAAGGGCTCATTTAACCTGTCAGTACATGTCTACTAAATTATAGCTTGAAAGAACTATTTCATTTTATTAGTTATATTACATCCAGAGGAAGTTTCTTTACAGAATAACTTTAGTTAAAACATAGAAAAAGACAAGGAAATGACTGCCTCACTAAATAAAATATGAAAAATCCAAATATTTAAAAAGTTCCAGAGGCTCTCTCTTTGGTGTTTGGACAGGGATGGTGGGGACCATAGTATTTTAAAAATCTCTGCTATGGCTCAATCCCACCATGCAGATTGTTTAGGGTTCTCATTTTGGGTAAGTGATTGTTTAGGGTTCTCATTTGGGTTTTTTTTGTTTGATTTTTTTAATATCAGGGTATTGATGTCAGATGTCTGCTGCCACCAAATATAATAAGGTGAGTGGAGTTATGTTTTGTGGTGTAAAAATATACTACAAATACTACAAAATCCTTATATTTAAACTACAGCATAACAAAGTAGATTTTAGAGACAATGAAGGTCCTTTATACCTCCACCCTTACCCTTAGGAAATATTTGGGATGATGTCCCTCAAATGACATAATAAGTATAATTGATAGGCACAGGCTTAATTGAGACTGTTCTACATTCACAGTGACACAAAACCACATGGATTTGTCTGCTTTCACCGTGTCCAGGCCAGTTCAGAGGAACCCAATCAATTGTACTTGAAAAATGAAGTCTGGACAATGGTGCTGTGGTATTGATCTTCCACGGGTATAAACATTAGCTAGCCTGTCAGAGGGATATTTAACACAGTGGCATTGCCCATGAGGTGACAACAGTAATGTATAGTCAGCAGCGTCCGAAGAAAGAAAAGGATATGAGTCTGAAACCAGAAGAGAGGAGTTGGGTGAAGAATATATATATATACAGAGATAGATACTCCAAAAAATGATTTAGTGGTAAAAAAAAAAAACATCTGTCTCAATAACAAATAAAAGTAAATATATAAGAAAAAATAAAATGCGTGACCAACCCAAACATCCATCAGACATATGTCCCTCGGTCTCCACGTGGGCATGATTTAAAGCATCTACATCACATATGTGCATAAAATTAAAAAAAGAAAGAAAGAAAGAAAGAAAATCTAGAATGAGAGAGAGGAAGATCAGTGGGAAGGAGGGAGAGGCGTTCATCCCTCCTTCTGCATGGCAAGATAATCTCCTCTCATTACTAATGGTTTCCCATTAAGTGCACAACCACAACCTCCCTCGCCTCTCAGCCGCCCATTAGCTCTGAGATTGAGGGAACCTCTGTTTTACGTACTGTGGCGCCGGCACATGCAAAATTTTTCAGCGTACGGGAAACTGCATGAATTTGTTTCTGATAGAGATCAATGGGACTCCAGCCGTATCTTACACTCAGCCTTGAGCATAAGGAGACGCATCATGAAATCCCGAGGGATTTCTCAGCTTTGTGTACGAGGGCGTGTACGTCGAAGTTGAACTGAAACCGCGGCCACAGGTTATAATTGCAGGATAATGGCCTAATGATTTTTTCCTACCTTTCCCCGTCTTTCTCTTAGAAAAGGTGCTGTTTGCTAAGTTTTCTCTGCCGCTGAACGCGGGTTTCCCTGTGGCTTGAGCCAACTTTTGCTTTTACAAGCAGGGCTAGCTGGTTAGCAGGCTAAATTTTGGTTAGAGAAAAAAAAAGAAGTGATAGAAACAGAAGGAAAAATGAGAGTTAACATCGGCGTCACTTTTTAATCGCTGGAGAAAGCTTTTGATGGGTAAAGGAAGGATGAGTGATGCTGAACTCACAACATTTCAAGACTAGTAGGTAAACGTGTCGATGCTAATGTTAGCTAACGTTGGCTATGTAGCGATAGCAAAAACTTACAGATAGCACCTTTGTACGACCTGAAAAAGAGGAATGAGACCGAAAAAGGAGAAAAAAAGGTATGGTGCGTTTATGTCTTGTTTTTAGTTTACTTTTTATGATAAAACCAGTCAAACGTTTATCCACTGGACCGTCAAGTGATGCCAGTTACCCAGAACCACCTGTCTAAAAGTTGCCCTGGGTCTCATTGAACGTTTCCAGGTGACGGCGGGATGTAAATGTAAATAATACCTGAAAAATCCAGCGACATTGTTCAGATACAGTCCTCGAGTCTCAGAGCGACGCCAATCTCTTTGAGAGTCGTTGAGTTTAAGGGGTTAGTGTGATGCTGGCGAGTGTGTTTTATTTTTTTGTTGTTTTAAACAGGTGGCTAGCTGCTGATGTTCCCCCAGGCTGGCAGGTGCTGTCACAGGTGCTGCGTCCCTCTGCTCCGGGGGGGGGGGGGTCGTTGGTCGCGTCGGTGGAGAGCGCTGTTCTGTCAAGACGCATTATTCCTTCCGCCACGCGTCGCTTCCCCGTCCCCGGCCCCGGCCCCCGGCCCCCGGCCCCAGGCCCCAGGCCTCAGGCTCCGGCCCCGGCCCCGGCCCAGCTCGGCTCCCCGGTCCCGCACAGGACGCGGCTCCCTCTCCGCCTCCCCGTCGGTGCCGTCGTCCGCCACCTCTCCCTCATTTTGTCTGTCTTTCCTTCTGCCTGTCTCTCTCTCTCTCTCCGTCTCTCCGCTCCGACACCGACAGACCCCGTTAACCCCGACCTGTGATTTGTCCTGAGCTCTGACAAGCAGGGTGCACACGAAAAAGATTTGATTTTGTATTTTTTAAATTTATATCAGATGTTACTGAACAAGTTTTCATTTTGCAAATGTTTTGTTACAGGCCAGCAAAAAAAACAAAAACAAGAATGATGCCTGTCAAATACACAGACAGATATAATGGTATTTTTCTCAAATGCTTTGTTTTATTTTGTTTATTTTACTTTTCTTCTCTTGCTCTTTTTTGGCGTTTTTCTTTGAGAAAATACATCATGTTTCAAAAACAATTCCGTGTATGGCAGTGCAGTTTTGTGTGAGACTGAATCTGAATGTATAAAATCAGGTTGCTCATAAAGTTCGAGGTTACTCTGCATCTCGTTTTATCTCTCGTGATATTGAATTATTGTCCTACTGAGACCGGTCTCCGCCCAGCCTTCTATTCAAACTCCCAAGCAAAGCTCAGCACTAACACAGCCACATTATTCGCCACCGACCCAATTAGATCCCTCATAGATCTTGTGATACATATTTTTCCTCACTCCTCTCTTTCTCTCTTCCTTGATCAGCCTTTCCTTATTTTTCCTCTGCTCCTTTTGATGAATGGCTTTGCTTTTAGGGCATATGACAGCTCCATGATTAATTGTGTGTGCGCTTTCATTCTTCTGCCTTCTCACTTCTTTTTGCTATTTCGTTTCTCAACCTATAAGTACAGAAAAAAAAAATCTTGCCCCATCAGCATATTCCCATAAATAAATGGGGGGGTTGAAGTGGACCGTAGATGGAGTGAGGGAAGTGTTGCCTAGAGGCAGGGCATTGGGCATGTGCGAAATGGAGGGGGTGAATGGATGGAGAGTGAAGGGGAGAGACGCGCCAACCGCTCCTGATCAGGAGTGTAAAGGTGACTGCAGAGAGATAGAAATGGAATGAATGTGAAATGCAAATGTGAAAGAGCAGGAAACAGACAAATGAGGAGAGAGGATATGCAAAACGATTTTATGGATGGACAGATAAGAGAAATCAATGAAAAATGCCTGAGCAACGGACAATTGACAGGACTGACAAATAAGAAGGTGGATGCAATGTCAGAGCAACTTTCACAGCAAGAAATTAAAACCATGAACAAACCTCCAGGTCCCCATGTCCTTTCATAATTTGAAGTAAAAGGGCCCTCCTCCATCAAACAAGAAAATGAGCATGAATGCAGTACATGGCAGGAGAAGGGACAACAAAGATGGAGTAAAATCGAGGTGTATTGAGATAGCAGCGATGGTAGGTAGGTGTGCAGCCAGTGCCCCGTGGCAGGACATCATGCTGTGCTTAATGAAGCAGGAGTGCAGGCAATTAGCTGCTGATATGACATTATCAGTCACCAATAAGTGAACACATCATTAACTACGAGACCCCTCCAGTATACCTCTCTCTTAATGTCTCCCGCTCACAAATAAACAACACATGTATGGGTTTACACAACTACATCATTAACTTGTTTTGAGTCAGTGAAGTGCTTCATTAATGTACTGCAGCAGAGACACAGGAATGTGGCTGGAGTGGATGATGGACTTACAGAGTGTGGGACTGGACACCTTTGCATCCATAAACGTAGTTGCTAATTGGCTGCATTTACAACTACAATCGACTATTTGTCTCTCATTCACCAATTCACGCATACTGATGCAGTCGGGCTAAAATGCAAGGCTCTGGCCTAACTGCCAATAGCAATTCTGGCTTCAGCATCTTGCCCAAGGATACAGTGACAGTGGATTGAACCTCCAACCCTTTAATTAGTATGAGCAACTTACTCTACTTCTTGGACTGCTGCCACCACTGAACCAAGACACGATTCCCCGTTTTTATGGGCAGTGTCAGGGAAAGCTCGTGGACTTGATTTAATGCTGAATAAGTCAGAAGTGACTTGAGGCCTGAAGCACATGTTTATTTTAATACTATTTAATATTCAGTATTTAATAATATTCAAACCCAAACCAGTTTTCCAAACCTTAACCAAAGTGTTTTTTTGACACCTAAAACTAACCACACATGCAGTACTAAGGGTCTGAGTATCTTCACTGTCAAATGTCACTGGCAAAACAAATGAGTAGAATATCAATATCATTTTAGGATTGAAAAAGATATAAGAAAATGTCTTTATAGCAATGCATATGCACAGCATATGGCCTTACAGCATTTCCAAGATTTGTCTGCATGCTGGTCAAAACCACACCACTGCCTCCAGCCATTCTGGGCCAAGCCAACTACAAAAACAATTCAGAGGTCTGCACTCCACTGGGAGCATAGCAGTGCAAGAAATGCAAAAACATTATTGCACTCTCTTGTCCTTTTCTGTGAAGGTAAGGGGGGAAATAAGGTTCCACTCCTTCAATAACAGCAAAGCACTAAATAAGGCTTTGGACGGATGCATTAAGCGTATTTGAGCGTGGCAAGGGTCTGATCGCACAGCTCCTTCAACAGTTTTCCGCTGCAGCTTTGCCTCACTGGGCCAAGAACAGGGAAACAGGAAGAGAAAGCATAAAAAATTAGGTTATGCTTTACCTGCACTTTTTGTTTCCCCGTGAGCACAACAATGTATTTTGACCCACTTAGGTTACTATCATCTACCTGATTAAAATAAAGTTGGTCATCTAGTCATGCACATGAAAAACTACAGCACATTTTCAATGAAATGAAAAGGCAGAAAAGATTCAAAACTTTTGCACTTGTACACATTTAAAGGTGAGGTGTGACCTTTATGGGAGTGATGGCTCATGCAGCAGGTTTGTCCATTTGAGCAAGACAAAGTACAGGCACTGACCACTGCAGAGCAAAGGGAAATGCCAAATACAAAATTCTTCATAATAAATATTGGAATAAAACTGGAGAGTTTAGTGTCTGTAGGTGCTACTGAAGCAGAGATTTCACAGTGTTTACTAAAAAAAAAAAACAGCCTTTAAAGATATTTATTGTAAGCAAACTCTACAGATGCAAATAGACAAAGTGTAGTAAAATAAACTCCTAAATGTATATTTTGGACATTTCCACTAACCATAAAGAAGACATGCTATGGAAGCAAAATAGCCCAACATTTTAAAATTGACCAGTGCATGAAAAAAAATTAGGTTTTTGCCCGTAGTGTCTGTCAGTCTGTGAACTCAGTCAGTTAGGAAAACGCTCTGTGATGGAAGGATGGACAGTACAAATAGGGAAGGATGCTCACTCAAGCTATGGATATGTAGAGCACACAAACATATACACTTACCTGCCACCGTGGGGACAGCTTTACAAAGCATCCTTAACTTAGACCTCAAAAAGTTAAGCCAAGATTATTTTACTGGTGACATTTAACACCCCATGCATCAGTGTAAGGACTTGTCACTTTAGGGGCAACAAGTCCTTACACATTTAATTTTACATTCCTTTCACTTTTTGGTTAATTACCCTCTTAAACCTCTTGAATTGCCCCCCTTGAGTTGCTTATATAGCCGTGTTTCACAGTTACTTCTGAATATACGGTAGACTGTAACACTTCACTTAATAGCCAATGATCCCCCAAAGACACCTTGGTTTAATAGCTGCAACATTATATCGTGGAAATTTCCTAATGTCAAATGTATAATTTTATACAAAATTTCCACCGAAGTCAGCGTGACATCTTTGTGTTTTAGGTGCATTTGTTTAGCAGTGCTTCCCCAAATCATTTCATTTTACCTCTGTTTTGTGACAAGCTGATGTTCACAGTTTTGATTTAAAGGCCGCATCAGCAGACCAGCATTTGCAATTGCATGTCCACTAATGTTATTCAATTCATTTTAACTCTTTCAGCAAATTTAGAGTTTAAATTTAGTACAGGCAATTTTAATATATTTTAACAAGCAACATAAGGTGATTACATTTACGAGGTCCCTCGTGTAAGAACTATAAGAGTTTGGTGGCTTAGACTTTGGACCACTCATTCAAATAAGCCTCACGGTAAAAAGAGAATTTTAGGAAAAGAATAAAAATGATCTTACAGGAGGTCCAATGTTTCTTTTGTCATACTGACTTTATTTATAAATGTTGATCTCCCAGCTGCTGTAGTGTCTGTCCTGTTTGTCACCTGGGGCCTGATGTGACACTCCTCCAGCAGAGGAGAGAGCTCAGGCGCTTACTTACCTCTATATTTTAGACATGGTAATTGGTCACAGCAATTCATCAGGCTATACAGGCCGTGCTAAAAGAGTTATAACTTAAAGTGTGTTGTTCATTTTCATCATCATCATCATCTGGCCGGACAGCTTTAAATGTTTCCCCTCATTTTACTCATGCGTTTGGTGCAATTTCCACCTTAAATCTATAAGAGTGGAATTACTTTGTCCTCGTAACTGTTCAGTGTGTTCACATTCAAGTTGAAGTGGTTCATTTCTCATGGACTTTTTTGGCTGCTTGCCCTGTAGAAACCTTGAAATATTGGCCAGAATTTGAAATAAAGTTGTGGGTTTCATAGTGCTTGCCTGTTATGGATCCACTAGTTGTTTGATAATGATTTTTGCATCTTGAATCTAAAGTCATTCAACCCAAAATAGATTGAAATGAAACATAAATTATTCCAGCTGCCTCTGCGACACGTCTGCAGTAAGACAATATCATTGCCCTTTTTGTTCTTGAGGACAGAGGCAGCCAGTTACATCTCTAATCCAGACATATTTAGCTGGATAATCACCTTTCAATAGCTAATCCTCATGTATAGGTGAGGCATCATACAGATACAACTCATTCGCATCTGTCATCCTGGAAAAACAAGAAGAGCAATCTGATTAAATAGAATAAACAAATAATCAAACCATCTATTTCTTCCATTTCTTTTGGTGGCTCCAAAAGGTAAGCTTGTGTATGAGTGCATTTTAATGCAGTAATGATTTATAGTGAAGTCTCTGTTTGTTTTCTCTGATATATTTAATATTTAATAATTCATAGCAACTGGAATCAGCTATGGTTCATTTTTTAGTGGGTAAGATCAGTACAGAGCAAGTTTGAGGAAGCCCACTCAGACTCTAATGAGACAACAGGCATCTCTTCTCTGCTTTATAATATTTAATGAATCTGAATCTGGTTATCTGCTGCACAAACCAATAGATGGCGAGCCCATTGTTTGCATTTGTGTGGGTTCAATATTTGCACCCCTGTTGCTTCCTACAATGCAATCACATCAACAGACTTATTCAAACCCATGGTGCGATTGTCAGGCTGCCCTCCAGAAATACGGGGAGGAAGAGGCTGTAGTTAGACATGAATTTTAAAAAGCAATAAGGAGATTTTCCCAAATGAACAGACAGGAAAAGATGTCCATGAGTGAAAAAAATATCTGATTCTTGCCCTCTGTCTGCACTGATACCGAAGGCAACAGTCTCATTTCAGAGCCGTGACACCGAATCAGTGCTGGGGTGGGTTGCAGTATGATGGGGTGGGGTGGGGTGGGGCGGGGGGGGGGGCTGTTGAGGTGGATGAAGTGGTGGTGAGGTGTTAAGATAAGTGAAGATAAGATGCATTGCCAGACCTGATTGCATTACTATCTGTTGTTTATGGATCAGACACAGGCCGCTTTGGCCCTCTGGAACTGATTATCTTCCAGTGGGACAGCAGGCAATTAGAAAGATAATATAAAAAATAAGAGAAAACAGAGGGGCAGTAGAGAGAAGGGCAAATCCTCAGCTGAACTCATAGGCCATCTGAGCAGGTCTAATTCTTGTTTACCTGTTAATTAAAGGTGTATCTCAAAACCACTCCACAAATTTCAATGTCCCTGATTTTACACTTTAAAGATGTTAACAGGTGTCGTTGCTGTATTAAGCTTCATATGATGTAGCTCGAGCAGCAATGAAGACCACAACTTTGAAAATTAAAAAACAAAATCTGAGGTTGTCTAGTTAAAGAGGAGAGAGCAAATGAGAAATATCATCATCAGCTGCTACTAGCATAACACACCCAGATCTCTGACATAACTGTTAGTGCTTGACCCATTGTGGGTAATGTAGTTTTTACAAGGAAGGAGACGCAGGGAATAAATGATGAGATCTCTGCTTCTCCTACATCAGTTTTGGTCATTTTACTTTTAATTGCCTATCATGAGTCCAACAATTTTATAGCAGTGCTAAATCAGTGGAGTGCTCTCTAAATTAATTGATTAACTATGATTAATATTGCTTGTGATCTCTGAGGTGTTGACAAGACATTAATACTAATATAAGCCACGTTGTTTCCACCTCGACGGAAACATGGTACTTGAATGTTCTGTTGTTTTTTTTTCTTTCGTTTTTTGTAATTTATTTATTCTATTTTTTTTGTTTGTTTTTGTTTGAAGAACCTGTTTAAACTCTATCATGTGTGGCCTATTTGCTATATATTACCCTAACTCTTGAATTCAAGTGGAACCAATTTTACACATTAGCTCTGAGCGGTTCTGCCAAATATTGGCAGAATGCCCATATGTGATGCTACATTATACATTTAAACAGCTACAACTCGGTGGCTGTGAGTGTGACTCATTTGATATTTAGCACAATTACTCCATCTTCAAAGCCCTTATACTTCCAAACAGGATCGAGCTATTCTACAAAAATCATGACCACTATCGGCCGATCAGGATGATTTCCATCGCTTTGTGTATTTTGATGAAAATACACATCAAAATGCAGAAAAAAACATTTTGTTATTCTATCTTATCAACACAACAGATTAAAGAACTGCACAGCCAGGGTAGTGTATTCACCTCTCTGAGTGCTTTCTATTATCTGCATGTTTTGTGTCTGCATGTGCGTGTGCTCGTGTGTGTTTGTGTGTGTGTGTGTTTGTATGTGTGACTGCATACTGTAAGCGGGTCTTGTTTGTATGACATACAATGAATCTCAGCACCCTTGAGCCAGTGGCTCTTGTGAAATATATTTAGAATTCCTATCTAGTGTTTAACCCCTAACACTCCGGCCAGGCCCATTCAACTCCCAGCACAACATCGGAGCTGCCAGCTACAGCCTGCTCCCCGTCATCAGCTGTGTTCGCTGTGTTTGTTTTATCCCAGTCCACCTGGCCCTCCATTTCATTACTTCAATTAGCGTGATTAGGATCTAAAATTGCCTGTGTCAGCTCAGTGATTGACAGCAATTGGCCGCTTAGGGAAAAGTTCTGCAGACACACAGTGTGCTGCTCAATGGCTTGTGCAGTGAAACATGCATGTGTGCAGTCTGTGCCTGTGAGTGTGCGTGTGTATTGTTTACCCTGATGGGAGTCGTGCTCATGGAAGATGAGAGTATTTCTTCAGGCAAACAATGTGAGACCACCACTATAGAAATTCCATATGTCTTGCTTTAAGCATATGTGCAATTTGAACGTTTTAGGGAGTGGAAGGGGCAGATGTGAATGTACGTGTGTGTTTGTGGCTCATGAGAGACTGCATGTTTTGTGTCTGCATGTGCGTGTGCTCGTGTGTGTTTGTGTGTGTGTGTGTTTGTATGTGTGACTGCATACTGTAAGCGGGTCTTGTTTGTATGACATACAATGAATCTCAGCACCCTTGAGCCAGTGGCTCAATATATTTAGAATTCCTATCTAGTGTTTAACCCCTAACACTCCGGCCAGGCCCATTCAACTCCCAGCACAACATCGGAGCTGCCAGCTACAGCCTGCTCCCCGTCATCAGCTGTGTTCGCTGTGTTTGTTTTATCCCAGTCCACCTGGCCCTCCATTTCATTACTTCAATTAGCGTGATTAGGATCTAAAATTGCCTGTGTCAGCTCAGTGATTGACAGCAATTGGCCGCTTAGGGAAAAGTTCTGCAGACACACAGTGTGCTGCTCAATGGCTTGTGCAGTGAAACATGCATGTGTGCAGTCTGTGCCTGTGAGTGTGCGTGTGTATTGTTTACCCTGATGGGAGTCGTGCTCATGGAAGATGAGAGTATTTCTTCAGGCAAACAATGTGAGACCACCACTATAGAAATTCCATATGTCTTGCTTTAAGCATATGTGCAATTTGAACGTTTTAGGGAGTGGAAGGGGCAGACGTTAATGTACGTGTGTGTTTGTGGCTCATGAGAGACTGCATGTTTTTGTGTGCGTGTACTCGCAAATACGAGACTTTGTAAAAATTACAACTATCATAGCCTGCATATTTTCCATAAATAAACTATTCCTGTACTACGGGCGCGAAGTACAGTGTAACATAGACAGCTAATATAAATGCTGTCCACTTTTTTAACAAATTCCTTGACCGTAATCATGTGTGGACATTTCTTCCCTCTCCAGCCCTACAGCTTAACACGCTGTAAGTGTGTTGCCATCAGCATGTATCACATGCGCACTGATTGTGTGAAAGCGTGGCAGGCAGGCAATCACTACTCAGTCATGGCACGTTTTGTCCAACCCAGTGGGAGTTGGGAATGCGGCTCGTTCGGCGGAGGCACATTAAACGGTCGAGGGTAATTTCGAGGACTGGCTGGTCTTCATGTCTCTTCTCATTAAGGCCTTCGTGGTCTATGTGGCCTGAAGTAGCAACCGCTGGAGCAGATCTTCAGTATCTCTCTTTGCACCATCTCTGTGGCATGTAAGATGGTGGATCGAGGCATTATGTTTATAGCGCAGCGGTGCCAAGTACCGTCATTTATCAGCAGGCTCTGATATCCAGAGCTGCAGAGGTCCACGACAGAACATTAATCTGCCTCTCAAACAGACAACCATAGGTCTCTCCTCCTCCTCCTCCTCCTTGCATGTCCAACACAAGTGATTGTCATTTACTCCCTTTGTCTTCATCTTCCTTTTTTCACACTTTTTGCGGTATTCTTCCTCTCGCCACCTTATGTCTCATTAATCTGGGGGGACTTGACCTTTCTACCCACTTTTATTCTTTGTTTTTTTGTTTTGATTTTTTTGTTTGGATGTGTGTCCCCTTGACCGTATTAAATGTCTCTCACTTGGATAGCAATAATTCCTCAAGATGTGGTAGCCAAAGTTTAAAAAATATTTGGCGTCCATGCTGTTTTTTTTTTTGCAAACTGTAAAAATTGTCTGGAACAAATCAATAAAAAATAAAAACTGCTCTATTCAATATTTTTACTGAATTTTAATGATGAATCAAATTAATGTGAGTGGGGTGACTTGCATTGACAAACTCATAGATGATCATTATCGTACTCTGCAGTTCCCCCAAACTCTGTGGAGCATTTTAACATAGACAAAGTTAGCAACTAGGTGGTTGATATAGTGGAGCCCCTAGCAGTTAAAGATAAAGATAGAGCTAAAATGACTCAAAAAGAAAACCATTGCTGCCCAGTGTCTTCTTGGTGTGTAATAAGAAAAAAGTTTGCCATAACAATTTTATAAGGTGATTATATGTTAAATTTGTGTGTATAGCTTATTCCTTTGACCCCCAACTGGTGAAAATGATCAGTTACTGCAGCTAATCTACGATCCGTTGTTCACATTTAGCCTTTTCGAAGGAAACTCCCCTCTTTGTTTGCCTTCACTGTTCCATTAGGAGGTTTCTTGTCTTTTTCCTCTGCTCACAATCCTCTCCACATTCGTCTCTCTCTTCCAGCCAGGATGTCTATGAAAAGTGCAAAGGGAGGATCAGAAAGTAGACCATCGTCCGCCGCCAGGTCAGTGATAACGAACGAAATCATGGTGGAGAAAATCAGTAGCGAATCTATACATACATTTACTGTATAAAGTTGTAAAAAAAAAGCTCAGTGATGAGTTAGTGAAGATGTGACCTTACTTGGCACAGTTTTCAATATAAGCATACATGATACGCCAGTCTAAATTAACCTAATCAAGTCAAGTCAAGAGTTCTATCCCCACATTTATATTCTTATACAATAGCAAGTGAGTGATGCATGACAAGACAGACTTGCTAGAGATGGTGTACCAGCTCTGGGAATATTTTTCCCATTTTACAATGGTTCTGGGTAATTTAATTCCTAAACTTCTAGATATTCAAACAACTTTTTTTCCCATTTTAAATGATGTCAGCAGTATGAGTTTATGCAAACCTCCTCAACAGGATGCTCTCTCTCTTTATATATGACAGTTAAATGTTGTTGATTTTTATTGTTTGTTTTAAGAAAAAATTATTCATATTAGCTACAAGACATGTAGTGCACTTTAAACTGATTAAGGCTTCTTTCTCTCCTAGCATGTCTCCACGAGGGGGGAGGGGTGCAGCAGCTGGCAGATCAATTGCAACTGGGAGATTCAAAAACAAGGCCCTTCAGCTCAGCCTCTCCAAGAAATTCTGGTTATTATCATTCTCTGTTTCTAATCAACATTGATTAGGAAAAGGGGAGTGGGTTGTGTAGATCTGTGCACCCAATTAGTGCCATCGATTGTTACATCAGTGGCTAAAACAAGCCTCCAGAATTTCAAAATTGTCCTTTTAAGAAACATTTCCACTACCTTCCCTTATCTGATGAATAATGTAACCACTGATGTCAGCTGATTGGACCGCTGACATTTGTTCAATCATTTCAGCCGAGTCGAGCAATTATTTCAAGGTAGGCCAGAGTAACACCTTTCTAAGAATATCACCGAAAAAGGCACTTAACTGCATTTGTTGAAGTCAGGAGGGGAAATTATAGGCCTGGCTTTGATGACGAAAGCTCTCAACACTTGGCACACAAATGCACACTTCACAGCTCAAAGTCAAAGTCCCCCTCGGCCCAAGGGAAGCACTCTGGTGAGGAGGAGGCTCGTCGGCGCAGTAAGAGGAGCCTCAGCAACAGCTCAGCAGTGGCCGCTGCCTACATCTCTTACCTCAATAAACTCTTCGGACAGGTCAGTTCACCCATGCCAGTCCCGGCCATGACACACTCGTTAGTTACACCGAAAGTCAGTTTGAAGCTTTTGGTTTTATTTAAAAAAACAAAAAAAAACAATCATCAGGAGCAGATAGACATGTCAGGAAAACAACATCTCAAAGCATAAACTGTTTGTAAAATCAATAAATGTCAACACCCAGTGCTTTCAACATCATGTAAATTCTTTCGTGACATCTCTACCTCTTCCTAAGAGACTGTCTCCCCTAGAAAAATGACACGGTCTGTCATTTCAGCATACCCCAAAACCACATTTGTTTTTAAAAATTCAAGCAACATATACCTCTGGTGGCTGTAGTGATTACAACAGGAGCTATGGAAAGCATGATGACATTATTATAGAGCAACAAGGTCTGATGAAAGAGGAGATCAAGGTGGACGGATAAGTCAACAAAACGTCAGAATTCAGCACTAGAGCACTAGAGACCACTGTTCTCTTCCCACCTTCCGACCGTGAGCCAAAGTTGGTTTCTTTTAACCACGACCTCGATTGTTCCTAACCTTCACCGTGTGGTTATTACTGTGACCATGATGACAACCCCCTAACCCTGAAACAAAAAGCAACTTTGCAAGCACTGATGGAACAGGAAATGCAATTTTTTTATTTTCTAATTTTTTTTTTCTAATATTCGTTTCTGGTAATTTATGTCAATATATTATTTCTTTTCCATCTTTTTTAATCTAGTTGTTTCTACAAGGGATCATCTAGTTTTCTCACGTGTTTACATATCATTGTTTCTCTGCTGATTGTTAATGGCAGGGTGTGTCCTTCAAAAAGATAACTGTTGACATGTTGGTTCTAAAAATTACTTCAAGCTGAAAAATGTTAGCAGGTTTGGCCATCCATTAGCTGTAAGTAAAATTATTAAGAACTGAGGAAGACATTAACTGATTTTCATAACTAATATCAGTGTCACCTATTTTTACCTAAAATATATGCCCTGAAAAAGAGAAAGAAAAAAAAAATCTTTTAACATTTATAAAGACACAAAACATTGAAAACTTAATAATTAAAAAAAAAACTTTATGAAGTAGATTATCATAATAATCACTACCAACAAAACTTAGAATACAACCATCAGATTGTGAAGAGTTTCAGCATTATAATTCCATCAGTGTCCTTTTTTATGTTTGTTTTTTATGAGCGTTTTTTAAATTTTAATGATAATGCCAATTATCAACATGTCTTGGACTGTCAATCAAAACATACAAGGCAGAGCCAGTTATATGATTGGTTGTTGGCTCATTTAGACCAAAGCAACGGTCAGTGATAGAAACAGCCAAAATTCAATGAAATAAAAATGACCTATGATAGGCTGTTTTTTTTTAATAAAAAGGATAAAATAACATTTTATAATAATGTTTTTTTTTAAACATTACTTGAATTATTTCATAATTTCATGGTAAATACATTTTACCTGAATTTAAAATTTTGTTGGTACATATTTCTGTGATTATTTCTGGCAACATCTTATTTTTTTACTTAATTTTTTTTTACCTTCGGACATCGATGAGCATGTCAGAGAAAAGATGGAAAAGTATGGCAAACAAAGGTTAATGAAGTGGAGGGTTGTAGACTCACTGTAACAGCTGAAAGAAACATTATATGACTTTAAGGTTGCACAGATTCAAGCTGGAAAATGGATCCATTGTTCAGCAGATCCTAAGTGGTAACAATCGATCGGACATATAAACACTAGTTGTAGCTGTTTGCAGTGAACCATGACTATCAAAAAAATGGATGCCGTTTTCAGACCAGTAATTCCTGATACAGAAGACGTCAAATGACAGCAGAAAGTCAATATCATTACCCACCTCTTTTCATTCAGACATGAAATCATCTGATCAGTGCTGGGGACTACTTACGTAATCCTCTAAATTTAATAGGACGTCATTTTGAAGAATTCACTCCAATAATTCCACATCCCAAACAATGTACTGCCACATTGGGCTGGCTTTCATTAATGCCCTGCTTGGCTGAAGCATTGGGTCTTTTCATTTCTGATACCACGATCTCAGATTCCTGTAGGGCATCAGAATGTTTGGGAAAATGACAACTGGAAATGAGCCAACAAACGATCTAGCTCAATGGCACCTTCCCTGTCTCTGTTGAAAACATTAGCTGATTTATATATATCGCGTACCACTACTGCATATGTTTAACTATTATATAAAATATAAAATACTGTTGGCTCGGGATGTATCCAGCCTGACTTAAAACATATGCTCTTTCAAGGACAAAAGTCGAAATGGCAGTTATATTAATTACAAGGAATAATTGTTTGTTATTTTAAAATTAAAAAGCTTAAACTTTTTTTGATGATTTAAATCTTAGTTAAATTAATAATATCTAAAATATGAAAAGGATATAATTAAAAACTAGTCAACAGGAAGCCAAACAGCTGATTAATGAGCCAGTGATTTTGATGAATGAATGAATGAATTTAGTTTTCTTTTTAATCTAACACTATGCACAACAAGGCCCAGGAAAATATATCTAACTGATCCAAGAAAAGGTTTATTATTCCTTGGCTACAATAGAGATACTTTAATACTGTATATGCAACAAACATGTATATACATGTGTGAATCATATATCATATATAGGTATTTATTGCATTAAACAATACGATTTTTAAGATTTTTGCCTTTAAATCTGACAATGTTCCCCCATCCTTAAATGCCTATAATATCATACAATGGTGATGATGGAATCTCATTAGTTAGATCAAGGTCCTTCTGTTTTTGTCAGTGTTGTTCATGTTTTTTTTTCTTTTGTTGTGGTCTGAACTCTGCTTTTTATTCATTTTTTATTCTTCTAATGTTATTATTATTATTATTATTATTATTGTTGTTGTTGTTGATGTTGTTGTTGTTGTTGTTGTTGTTGTTGCTGTTGTTGTAGCATTAGTAGTATTGTAATCACTATTACGCTGAGATTTTACAAGGCAGAGCCAAAGCAGAGCACAAGGCTTTTCAGTAAATGCTTTCATTACAGCTGAAGGATTTACTGTAAATGATGACAGGGAAATCTGTGCCAAGTGTTGCTCTGTACCTATGAACCTTTAATGATGTTTCATAACTAGATTTCTTAATAGCTACCTAAAGGGACCTTTTGATTGTTTTAAAGCTATTCGTGGGAAATGAAAACGATTTCTCAGTGACCTTGGGCTACTGTGGTCTCCTCTTCCACATCTTCCTGAGTTACTACCTCACCTGCCATGATTGATCTCCCTTGTTTTATTGTGACAGTCCTTGGTTTGAATTTACTAGTAGCCAGGTAGAGAGTTCTGCATCGTTTCCACAGAATAGAGGACACACTGTTTTGGTTTCTGCCCTGACACTGAGGCAAGGAGACCGTCAACCCTGCAGAATTCCTAATCCCTGCCTCAACACAAGTATTAATAACGCCCTTAGCAAGGCTCACTGTCAGCGCTCATTAGATCCAACTGGAGCTGGAAAGACAAATGGCTAAAGAAAGACAATTGACGCATCTACATGTCAGATAGAGCCATAGTGGAACACAGATGGATATTTAGCAAAATGGACCGAACCCATCAATGCATAATTACTATGTGCATACTGTACTTGAACAGTATGGTCATTTTAAGTGCTGTTTCATGCTGAGGACCATATCCGTTTGTGTGATGTATCCACATAACTGTCATATATGTTCATGCGTCATGCTTACAAAGCAGTAGGGCTGCTCAATGGGCCATGTGAAGGCAGACAGAATGAAATTAACAGTTAATGGGCTCGTTCTGACAGATGAATTGAGAGTCTGCATGGCATGCTGTCTAATCCTTTCTGGATGAAAAAAAATCCAATTAATGTGTTGACCTTGCTATCTAAATATGCCCTTGTAGGCTGATGCATCCTCTGCCGGGTAAACAGTGGTGCTGCATGCCAGGCAACATTTTTTCTTTATCCTGTGGCATCAAAAATCATATTACACAACTTAAAAGGTTTATATAAATCAAGAAAATCATCGATGCAACTGCATCTTGGCACTGCATTTGTTTTTCGACTATGTTGGCAATATTATATGGTGAATAATCATTTGAACGCTTGCCATGCGGTGCAGCTTCCAAATAAACCATGGGAGCCTCTCCTTTTTAGCTAAAGCAATTGTGCACTTGAACAGGATGACCTTGTATGATTTATGTATTAGCCACCGTGCGTGCCAACATGGATTAGGACAAAAATCTTGCACTTCTCTTTGCATTTCAGTTCCACTGCTGCCCTGATTTGCCTTTTTATCTCTCACTTTTTCAGCCGTAAAAAGACTAATAGAAGGTCAAAAAATAATTCTCCCCTAATAAAAGTAGCAATAAAGTCTTTGAAATAGATACTTGATTAAAAGTATAGGTCATACATAATAATGGAAAAGCGAAAAAGTAAGGTGAGTATTAAATAGACTTGAGGATCAAAGGAAGAACACTTGGTCTTTTAGAATATGAAGCTGATACTGTCAAAGTATTTAATATACAAGGTTGTCTATCTCCTTTAAATGCCTTACTCTAAAAATGCAGCATATTTTGAAGGATTTCTTGTATCTTTTTCATATACAAACTCTAAAACTTCATAGTGATAAGACAAATGTGATGAAGTGCAATTTTTTTCATCTCATAGTTTTTGAATTCAATTGAGCGTCAAAACTTTGCCTTACTGCATGACAGTGAGGAAAAACAAGCCCACAGCAGACAATGGTACTTGAAATATTCAGAGCTTTTATAAGCTTGTATGTCACTCTTGTTTCTTTGAACTTGCACACATCCTCAGGCTTGTGGTGTCTTTGTGCTAAGTGATGTATCCATATGTCAGACTCGGTTGCTCTACTGAGTTTGCATGTTTCTTGTTTTCCCTGTGGATGTGATGATGTTTCTGTAGAAGAAATGCACATTGTTGGCAAGCCCTAGAGTCAAGATGCTATGGGCAGAAGCATGACTTAAACATGAAACAACAGGCATCTAGCTAAAGAAACATCATCAAATTTCTTTAAAGGGATGATTAATTTCACTTCAGGATCATATCTCTATATGCATGACTTACATATGCAAATTTCAGGTCAGTTCATATTTAAAGATATGCTAATTAGAGCATTGTTTCAAGGACTCAGGCATGTTATATGTGTCATCACATATTTTTTTTTCTAAAATATGAGTAAAATCCACATTCATGGCAAACGTGGTTCTGTGTGAGGCTCAGAAACTTCTAAGCTCATCCTTTTAAAACTAACGTTTCCAGTGCATTTCTTGCCAGAGGATATGCATTTGCACAGACTTGCAACTGATGGTCGGACTGTAATTTGTTTCTTTCAAAGTTGTCTGATTACAACCAGTGGACTATATTAACATAGTGCTATTTTGAGCCCCAAGCACACCTAAATTTTACTGCCATCCATTATGCTAAATGACTATGTGGAGATTCTGTTCCTAGCTCCTAGCTTTGCCTCAACCTTTCCTGAAAATACATGGAAAGGGAAAAGAAAGAGGGAAAGAAGGAGAAAGAGAGATCACCCTGAGCAAATGTCAGAACAAGGCAGACAATACTGAATGTTTCACACACAAGGCTATATGCAAATTATAAGCCTTGTGTCTGTGCAGGCACGTGATTATGTGTATGCTTCTCTGTCTTTGTTAACCTGTATATATCCTCTGCAACAGAGTAAGCTTTGTGAAACTCACCACAACATGGTTGTGCGTGGGTGTGTATTTGTTTGCGCATAAACTAAGCTAATGCCACGTGTCCCTCAGGATGCTGCAATGGTAGAGAATATGAGATGAATCGCTGGGTGAAATCCCATTAGAATTCACTGCCAGCGTGCAGCAGTGTTGACATGATATGCACGTTATTCTAATTCGGTAGTAAAAAACAGATTATCATTGGGGTATATCTCAGGAGAATTCGCTGTTTTAAAGTCGCTCCGATTTCACATCCCATCCTCCAACACTGTCTGGTAATCATTTCCACTGTCCTTCTTTTCTCTGCTCTGCAGGAGAGGGAGCTGATGCCAGAAGAGTTAGATGGTAAGATGTTGTGATTGTAATTAGGATGCAAATACATGATAAATCCCTAATGAGTAGCACATCAGCTTCATCCATCGCAGTGATATTTTCTCCAGTTAAGCTTTCTCCTAGATTGAAGGTTTCTCAGATTTGCCTTGAAATGTTTTTTGCCGAAGACTCCGAACTACAAAATCAATTAAAATAACATAACCTGCTGTTCTTGAGAGCTGGCTGTAGTTCTGTCTGCCGGAGTCAACAACTTAAAGATAAGTTTACTTTGCTGAGACCATTAATTTTAGTTTCTGTGCACACTGTGTATGTGTTTGTGTTTGACTCTTGGGAAAAAAATATTTACCCTATTTTATGGTTTGTTACAATCGCTGTAATTTGTTTGTGTGTCTGTCAGAGCTGCAGGAGGCCTTCAAGGAATTTGACTACGATGCGGATGGCTTCATCCATTACAAAGACATCGCAGACTGCATGAGGACCATGGGCTACATGCCTACAGAGATGGAACTCATCGAGATCATCCAGCAAATCAAAATGAAATGTGTGTATTTACCCGCCTGTTGGTATGTGTGCGCATGTTTTTCATTTCTTCCTCAGTGGTTAAAGCATGTGTGCATGACTGATGAGTCTTTCTGAAGGGAGCAGGTGTGAATGCGTGAGTAATGTGCCTGTGTGTGTTTCACAAACACGTGTGCTGGTATTGTTGCACGTTTTTTTTCCCATGAGTCTCTGAAGAACTGATGTTTGTCTTTGAAGTTGGGGACATTTTAGACGTTTTAGCAGACTGATTAATGGCCCTCACACTGCAGGTGCAGGGTTGTATGAATGTGAGTCTGCATGTAGAAGTGTGGTTTTAGTTGAAACCTAACTTTCCTCTCTCTGCTCCTAATGAGTGTGTGTTTATCTTTGCTTTCTCCTCTGAACGGTCAAACAGAAATATGTGCGGCTGGTGTTTAAGGTTTTTAGTGAATCATCACTTCACTGATTTCTGCCATAGGCCTGGAGAACCTGTGCCTGGAACACCTACACGGTGTCAGAGCAAAGCCTGCAAATCTGAACAAACCATCAAGTATCTGCCATGACTTTACATAAACCGTCAATCGGCAAACAGAGCATAGACAGCTAGGGCACACTATCATTGTGATGATTTGAGATATTCTAAGTCATAATCTTGATGAAAGTGGCTACAGCTCAGGAGGTAAAGTGGGTCGTCAACTAATCATGGGTAGATCCTCAGCTACCCCTGTCCACATGTCGAAGTGTCCTTGGGCAGGACAGTGAACCACAAATTGCTCCTGATGGTCAGGCCAGCACCTTGCATGGTTTTGCTGCCCCTGGTGTGTGTGTGTGAAAGGCTGAATCATAGGTAAATTGTAAAGCTCCTTCTAAAGTCTCCCTCTCATCTAACTTACGAACATCAACACATCTTGTCCTGTACCTTATCGTACTGAACCACCCAACCACCAAACATATACCATGAAAAACTATACCGCTACCGTCAGTTAACAGGCAAGTAAGTTGATTAGATGCTCAGTTGAAAAGCAATAAACAGCATGTAAACTTTTCTGCAAATGTCACTTTGGTCCATTCTGATGCTGGTGTGGTTCTTCATCTTCAGTACCTCTGCTTAGAAAAAGACTTGTGAGTCACAGTACAAGTTTGTTTAGGTTGTCTCTAGTTCCCCTCCCAGGATTAATAACCTCACCCTGCAGACAGTTTTGGTTTTATTTTCATAGTTTTCTACAGGGAAATAGTCCCTATGTTACCTCTTGGTCAGATGCTCTGAGGATTTTAGATTAATGAGGACATTGCTTTGAAAAGGGATGTTGCTATTGAAAATCTGATCATTTTTGAATGCGGCAAGCACCACAGAAAAAATACTTTTTTCACTTCAATTTTTTTTTGGTGTGGAGACAAATCTCTTAGACAACGATAACTCACAACGAAACAAAATAAAACCAAATATGGCAGGAAACCATGAAAATAAGTAATGTTTTAAACCAATTTATCTTTATATTTGTAATTCGCTGAGCCAGCCTTTTATCTAGGAAAGTTTAATGTACATGGTTTCTGATCATTTATAAAAATTATAATGTATTTTTTGTCTTAGAGACTTCTATATACGAATGTGCCTGCTCTTAAAAAATAGACTAAACTCAATCAGCTTACATGCACAGGTGTAACCTAGCATTGAGCCCCCAGGACAATAACTCGGATAATGAGAAAAACATTGGACTTTGGGTCCACAGTGTAATTGTTTGGCAAGAAAACTGTTGCATCACAACCGGGTACAGTACGTCAGTGTTTCTCAGCTGTGATCCGCATGGACCGGAGTGCAGCTGGTTTCCTGTCCCACCAGCTAGTTAATTAGATTCTGATGTCCCAGGTGTAAATAATCTCCTGCTTAGATGGTTGGAGTGACAAGGCCAGTGATCTTGAAACCCAGGACTGAAAAGCCATTGCTGTTTTTACCTCCCATAAACTTCCCATAAAAATCCATATCTGATGTGAACCATTGCAAAATGTGACAGCCTACAGATCCTTATTGCAAATTCCTGTTTGGATGGTAACAATTCCAGGAATAACAATTATGTCATGCTGAATATCAAGGAAATGGGTAAAAATGAACCCATCTCTCATTATAACTTTATCACCTAATGTAATGTTGCAGCCATGAAAATGGTGCCTCACATTTAAATGCTATGCTTTATACGCTATGTCTTACATGAATAGCTTGAACAAGGAGGTATGTACACAATATAATGCAAAAATCGATACATCTCTACCTTAAATGCAATTTTTCACACTGTGTATCATGAATTATTAATCTATTCACTGAAGCTTTACTTTGACCAACAAGGTATGGGCTTTAGGTAATATCATGAAATTAATATCATGAAACTGTGACTTTTCCCTATAAGTAGCAATACACCGTCAATTACAAAATAAAAAAAAAATTCCTAAAACTTTTGGGATAATTTTTCTACCCCGTGATTACAGACTTACCCACTTAAGGCCCATAAATTCTTCTAGGCAGTCTCAGGGATCTCCCCAGGCTGCTGCTCCAAAAGGGTAAAGCCAGTCAGCCGAGAAAAATAAGCCTTACCTTGAGGCAAGTATTAGAATCCTTTGCTAACTCAAAATTATAGAATTAATTGTCAAAAGTGGTCTTTTATTTCAGAACCCTTCTGCTGCTGTTTTAACTAATAGATGACAGTTTGAGCCATTAGTTTCAAGGATTCAGCTCCATTAAAAGTGCTTTCCATGCAAGCAGAGTTTGATACTCGTTCAACCGTCCTGAGACTCAGAGCATTAAATTTTTTAAACCACAAAATGACCACATGGCTTTATTGATAATGAAAACAGACCCAACCCATCGGTCTACACAATCAAATAAGCCTGTCTTTTGTCAAACTAATAACATGAGCCTTCCCATCGTATCAGTCTGTTTCGATCATTTCCATGGGGATTAAACAAAACACACCTGCTTCTAACTGGTTTAAAGGAAACACAATCAGCACATACTGTCCACTGGATCCCCAGAAAAATAACTCTAAATGAATCCTAACGTTGCCTCACGTCTACCGAATGTTTAAATAAGCAACTGCTCGTGAACATGTTTACCATGATGACTCTATAAGGTGGTAAGATTTCAGTGTTGTACCCTCAGCTTTTTTCCTCCCAAATTAAATTAATGCCAGTTTTAACCTGTAATAACTGACCTTTTGGCCACTTTGGGTCGGTAGAAAACGAACATATCGTCACCTGTGAAGCTGATGTGGCTGATGTGGCTTCTTTACATTTCCAAAACTTATGGGGCAACATTAATATAGATCACAGCCACTTTAAGTTTAGGATCTGCATACTTCCTCCAAGACTGCAACTAGGTAGATAATCATACATACTGTATGTGCATGTATTCTCTGACACCTTAACATAGACATTCCAGGGGGGGCAAGAATTATTATTGGGTATTCATCCCTTTGCCTACTGCATGTGTCTGCACCCGCTTGTGTGTCTTCCTGCAGGGGGTGGTCACGTTGACTTTGACGATTTCTGCCAGCTCATGGGGCCGAGGATGCTGGCTGAGACGGCTCATATGGTCGGGCTGAAGGAGCTCCGCTGTGCCTTCAGACAGGTAAGAGGTCTCCAGCTAAAGACTGTAAAGAACGTCCAACTTACGTTAATGTGGCCTGGTGCTACAACAGCACCTTGAAGGGGGTAACAGGACCTTTTCCTTAGATAACGCCAGTAGTGTATGGCTCTTACTTGTAAACAAGTCTGAGGGAAGAGAGCTAGCTGACTATGAATTCAGAAGAAAGGGACCTCAGGGGAAAAGAAAATATTTATTTTGATATATTATTATTGTTATTATTTTTAATATAGGCTGGTTCCTGCCATTCAAAGAGTCAACATTTGTGTTACACTCCTCTTTGTCTCACCTCTTAATTTGTGCTGATTAGTAATGTCCATTTTATTTCAAATTTTGTGGTGCCTTGTTGTTCTGGAGGAAATATTTATTGAGTTACTCTCATTGACGTCAGTACAGAGGCAGGTACATGAGCAGTGATTTGATTGTTCCCCAGAGCCAAGCCCTGGAGTGCTGTAGTCTCTGACCAGTCAAAACAAATGGGATGATGATGTTATTTATAAGCACAGCTTCACACACCTGGGTTCAGCCATTTAACACATTACAGCATGACAGATTTTCAATGGTTACTACAAAACAGACAACACTGATAATGTGCTCTTAATGATTATAACTGAAAGCATATCGAAAAGGACAACAATTCTTCTTTGTTATAAGTTTAGTTAATGTATTTTTTTCAACTAGTTTTTAGCTCCAATAAAAAGCCGAGGATAATTTGAACACCAGGTATGCAAGAGAAGTTAATTGTCTCATTAAAACGATGACAAATCAATGTTTAAATTTGGTATTTTCCAGTTATAATATGTAAAATGTGATTTGTGCATGAAAATACTAGACGGTGTAGAGTCATACACCTAAAAATGTAATAGTGTTTGGAGCTCTAAAGCCGATTGTGTCAGTTAGATAACCTACCACTGACTAATCAACTGTTTTACATTGAGCTTTGTATGAGCATTTATATCTCCACCAGTTTCTTCCTGAACAAGTGGGGACACTGAATAGACCAAGCTTTTATCATGCACCTCCTTAAAAAGGTGATAAAAAAGCAGATGTCTTAAGGTTTTTAACTGTGTCCTCAGTTTTGAGAATTTAGAGTCTGTCTTTCACCCGTCCGTCAACATCAGGTCCTGAGTAATGCTGTAAAATGCCAGCAATCCACATATTCAGACGTGTGAATTCGTTTGTGGAGAACCATTGATTAGCTCTTAACTCCGCTACTTCTGAACAGAAATGTCTGAAACCTCAGAGCAATGTACGCTCTCTGAACAAACGAGAATACATTTGCAACTCAGCCCATTCAGCCCCGCAGTCACTTCAAAGGTCTTCCTCCCTTTGGCACTAGCCATGAGTCAGCATCGCTCTATCTGCAGATCCAAGCTGTTATCCTACTTCCAGGGATCCTGTGCAGCCATGTTGTATCTAGGACTATATAAAGGTGAAACTTGTTTTTTTTGTTATGATAACCAAAGACTATTCTGTGTTTGAATAACTGGTATGCCATGATCTATTTGTGTCTACCTGTCTACCTTTCTCTGCCGTCATACTGTTTTCAGTGGGTCTACTTCATATTAGCCTAGAAACATGTATCTGTGTCACCTGGGATTTTCTTCTCTTTTGATCCATTTGTCCCCCTTTACTCACTACATGTTCTTCCCGCTCTCCACTAACCCTACACGTTGCAGTTTGACTGTGATGGTGATGGAAAGATCACATTTGATGAGCTCAAGGAGGGCATGAAGACCCTCCTGGGGGAGAAGCTGAAGAAAGGCGAGTTGGAGGAGATCCTCGGTGACATTGACCTCAACAAAGACGGCAACATTGACTTTGACGGTGAGCGGCTGGGGACTAGGCGGTACTGTTTGGGAGGGAAACGGCTCCAGGCAAGGTGTGGGGCAATTAGCAATTTATAATATATATATATATATTATGAGCCACTGAGAAAGCAGCGAGACTGGGGGCAGTGCACAGCAACGATTCCCATCCGATACCTATGCAGTTGCCAGAGGGTATGTGGAAAGAAAAGCAATTCCTAATTAAATTCAACTAACTCAACCTAAATAATATACATTCTGATTTTGTTTAAATAATATCCACATACTTGCGTTAAAGAGGATGGGATCCTTAGATCCTTAGGTCTTAAAATAATACGTAAACAGCCCATCCTCGCTACGTGTGAGTTAGCATTCAAGCAGAGAAGTCAAAACAGTTGGCTAATTGACAAATGGTTATAATAGAGAGTTAAGAGGAAAATGGTAATGAGTAATAAATAGAAAGTAAGCTAAAAGTACTGACTAACAGATGAAATAGCCAGAGGTTTGGATAAATAGTTGAAATAATTAGCCAGCTAAAAGTGGCAAACTATTGCGATAATTAGCTAAAAAGTTGAACTAGTTAACTAAAAGTAACGAAGAAACAATTGAAATTGCTAAACGTTTGAATAAAGAGTTTAAATAGTAGCTGAATGTATCAAAAAGTAATAGTTAGCTGGTTAGCTAAAGTACTGGATAAACATTTGAAGTGTGATATTAGTCAAAAGAATAGATAAACAGTTACAATAATTGGTTATCATTAAAGGATAAGCAGTTGAAAGAACAGAAAATAACTTGAAAGAGTTACGGAGGATGGTTAATAGATGATCGAGACGTCCAGCTTTCCTCGGGGAGCGGGCAGATCAATTCCCAAAGTGTCAGTATTACCAGTATGAAGTCTTGTTTTGAACATCTGTATTAGTGTCCACAGGATCGACCCCACCAACATTGATCCAGCACCTTAGTTCACATTCTGAGCACGTGAACGCTCCATTGTGCTGAATTTGCTTCGCTGCTGCTGCTGTGTGCGTGCACACATGACCTCTTTAGTTCAGAGAACTCACATAATTAACATTTTTTATTTATTATTTAAAAACTGACTTGTTTTTCATCATGTGATTGAGTAATTAACAGGGAACACTAAAAAGAAATGCCTCATGTTTGGATAATTAGTTGTGATTAAAATATATTCAGATGTAGCCTACTAATGTTGCATTCATAAGTCATGGCATATTTACTTCCTTACATTAAAGTACATTAGGGTGCTTTTGCCAGTAAGAAAATCAATATTGGTATTGATATTGGTCATCCTGGCCTTGGCATTGGATAAAAACTAAATTTTGTTGTATCAACCTCACCTGCTTTTCGCTGATCCAAGTGTATTGCAGTTGTGGGAATACAAACTTGATCAACGCAACCAAAACATGGGTAATTTAATTGTAAGTAAATAATATTGTAAAAATATCAACTTAATTATAATTAATATCCTCCATTACCTTGCAGTAACATCCAGTTTATAATCCATACATGTTTGGAACACAGAAACGAAAAAGGTTGGGAGCCACTGGTGCAACTGTGGGCAGACCAAACTAGAGGAGGCACGAACCAGAGGGGTCAGTGAATGGGTTGATGTTGAAGGGGACAGAAGGAGAAAATGAGTAGAAAAAAAAAAGGCAAGGAAAGGGGTAGATGGGAAAGGGGATGAATCAGTCAAGGTGGGTTGGTTGGAAGGGCCAGTCCAATCTAATCAGTTGTGCATTAACCCAATCAATACACATGCCTGGACACCTGTTACATTACACACAAAGAACACACACTGTTGGACAGCTCAAGGACTTTGAAGAAATTACATTACCAAGTGTTACCTCGCAGGAATAATAACAATAGGACAGAATCGTACACATACCCACACAACCACACATAAACACACAAATGGACGCTGACAAGCACGTGGGCAGGCACCATCAACGACACATGGATGTTAGAGGGGTATAGGCTGTGACACGCAAAGGGCTTAGAGGTGTGATCAGTTTTGTCTTGTGTCAGCAGTCCAATCAATTACAATTATTGGGAACATATGAATAGGCGTGTGAGTCTCAGAAGGGATCAATAAGCAGGTGCTCCTCATTCTCATCAATTAGCCCCTGGGGCATTGTTTGGGTGTATCTGTTCAGCTTAGCCACACGTGCAGAATATTCCACAAGACAACTCGCCAACAAGCATCCGCAGCAAATACTGGAGCTGTGAAAACAGCCCAATGGCAGGTCAGATGACTGGGAGAGGGCTGCTGCTCCACTCAGTTTACTTCTTTTTATAGAAAATGGTTAGAGGAGTACCCCAAGAGATAATGTTAGTGGGTTAATCTGGAATTAAGCTTTAGTACTCAGTGAATCGATGGGTTCACACCTACAATCAGAAGTCTCTCAGAGCAAAGCATTTTAGCAGGACAATGTGGGAAATGAAAGACAGGATTGATTGGATGGATTTAGTGAAATCTGCCTCAAGCTATCTGCAGCTGGGTTTCCTCGACGGGACACGTCGATAGCTGTCCTGATTGACACGTGAATCCAGGATAATGGATAAAGTGAGCTGAAACAACTGGTAATCGAACTGATGACTTGTTACAACAAGAGATAACCAGGGCCTGGAAACAGGCAGTTATCATATTGAAGTTGTTAACCTATTAAATCTTGGCACATGTCCCTGCCCAGAAATCCAGACAAAAATCAAACTGGAATATTTGAATTCTCGACCTAAAAGCTTCTGTATCCTTTCCCCCATTTATTTATTCATTTATTTACTTATTTATCTGACTTATCACCCCTTATCACTACTTGAGTTTTTCATTAACTTGGTGTTAATGGCAACATTTTACCGATAGCTGTGTTTCGAATACAATTTCACGTGGGCTGATAATGATGTGGCTCTATTCCATGCTGTCCTTTATGATATTAGAGTGTCATTCGTCCTTATCAGTGGATCTGCTGCTGTCTCTCTCTCCCTCTGCAGAATTTGTTATGATGCTTTCTGCGCGATGACCTCTGATGGAAGAGGATGGAGCAAACAACTCTGGATTCATGAGCTGTGCACCAATTCGTGACCACTGTCTCCTTCTTGCTATTGTAATTTTTTTTTTCCCGTGGCATTATGCATTTGAAATGTCTGACTGTGAAAAAAAAGCACAAACCAAAAAAACATGATAGAGTTAAAGACATCTGCTTATATTTTCATAATAAAGTTGAGTTTGAGTAAGTGCATAGGCTAAAGGGGGAGTTATGAAACACTTACCGTGATGTAACAATAGTGCTGCACTGATGCCTCCTTGTGGCTCAGACATGTACAGACTACAAGCCTCCAAAATTAAGATTGATTTGTTATCTGTACTTACTTATTTTTTACCCACAGATATTAGAGCTTTGGGGTCAGAGCGGACTGTAGTATATCAAAGCTTGTCTTGCGTATAAAAGGGTTAAAGGCCCTGAAAACATATTCATTTTCTAAATAAACAACTTCCTCTGTGTGATAGAGTCCTAAATGAACACACTTTTTTTTTTTATTAGTAACACTATACTAATACTGTGCAGGGCCTCCCTTTGCTCTCAAACAGCCTTGGTTCTCCATGGCATCGATTCCACGAGATGTTGGAAACATTCTTTTAAGATTCTGGCCCATGCTGACTTTATAATTTTCTTTATAATTTCTGTGATCTGTCACATTCGTGCTGCCAGTCTCATGTTCCACCACATCCTTAGTGTTCCTCAGGAACAGATTCACATCTGGTGACCAGGGAACCAGCGAAAGTACAATGAACTCATTGTCATTTTCATGATACCAGTTTGAGTCGATTTTTGCTTTGCGACATGCTAATTTATCATGCTGGAAATAGCCATTAAATTGTGGTCATAGTGATGGACATTGTCAGCCATAATACTCAGGAGGCGTATGGCAATCAAACAATGACTGATCGGTATTAATGGGGCTAAAATTAGCCAAGAAATCATTCCCCACACCAGCACACCACGAGCCCGGATTGTTGACCCAAGGCAGGACTGGTCCATGGATTCTCGCAGTCGGTGCCAAATTGTGACCCTGCTATCTGTGTGCCTAAGCAGAAATTCTGATTCATCCGGCCTTGTTTTCCAGTTGACAGCCATCCAGTTTTAGTGAGCCCCTGCCCACTGCAGACTCAGATTTCAGTTCTTGGCTGACAGGAGTGGAATCCGACGTGGTCCTCTGAGGAGGATGAGCTACAACAGCAAAGTTCAAAACGTTGTGGATTCTGATGTTCTTTTCAGCTCACCACAGTTGTACAGGGTGGGTATCTCAGTTACTGTGACCTTTCTGTCAACTTCATCTTGTCTGGCCATTCTCCTCTGACCTCTCTCATCAAGGTGTTTCCATTCGCAGAACTACCACTAACCAACTTTTTTCTTGTTTTAAGCATCATTCAGAGTCATTTTGTGAAGCAATGAACACTGAGACAGAAGATGAAAAAGAAGTGCATTTATTTTTGAAAATTGATAACTTAAAACATCTGAGCAAAAAAGCAAGATCTGTCCAAAAAGCCTTTTTACAAATGATTTACATACAGCCTCGACTTGGAATTTTTTTTTTCCCAGATTTTTTTTTATACACATCATAAACACATGGTGCCTCAAACTTTCTTAGAGGGGAAAAAAATAAATTTAAAACATACTTCATACTATGGTAAAAAGGAATGGTAACCAAGCCAATGCATTGTTTTTCAAATCACAATGCAAAATGGTGTAAGGCAAACACAGTCCCCTGACTGAAGCACTGCAGGTACTTTCTCTCCTCCAAGCAGACAGAGCAGCTTTGATGAAGAATGATGCTAACTTATTGGCAGTATACATGATGTATTTGTCCTGTTTGGATTTTTCATATTATTGCAAGACCCCATTAGAAATTCTCATACAAACATATGGTCAGAATGTACAAATATACGTTTACTTATAAATTAAGTCAGTTTTAGTTTATTCGATGGGAAGCTGAATCTTTTGGTTTTGACGAGACAAATATAACAAGAACAGATCCACTGGACTCTTAAACACTTTCACTTTAAATCCCCACATACAGCAGGATCTCTGAAGGTCAATGACAAAAACTTTGGAAGATTGGGCTTAAAACGTAAGGTTACGTGTGAGAGAAAGAAAAGCTTTTATAAAGCATTGGATCAAGATGAGATTTCAGGGCCATGACTGTTCCTCCAAACTCATGGATAAGAGAGGAGGCACAAAGTATCTGCATGACAACTTGGAAGAAACTCAAAGTGAAAAACGATGGAAGAAACACAGATCATCTCATTCTCTCAACAGAAAGGTCCTATGCCAATACTAAGAGGCAGCAATGGAAGTTTTGCTAGGTAAGAAAATTTGATGCTTGGAAGAGACTGATTAATACTTTCATCATGTGTTGGTACACATACACTTGCCTTTAGTTACACTTGGCTGTGCAGGTTGCAAGTTCTGACTGGTTCCTCTAAACCACATCAGCTTACATCTTGGCATCTCTTTTTGGACTTTCAGCATTTAGGATTTTGTTCCATAGAATCACCTCATCCCTTCTCCTTATAAGCATAAATCTTACAGCCAAGAGACAAAACAATAAAACTTCCTTTAAACTGGTTTGACCAGAGAAGACACAACGCAAACCATATAAGACTCTTCACTTCAGCATCATAAGTGCTATACATGAAGGAGGTACACTCAAAAGTAAATCCTAGATTTACTAATCTTTGTTGTAGTCTTCAACAGCATCATAAAATGTAGTGACTGCTCTTCTCATTTCAACAACATCTTCTAGGAATTTCTTATGAAAATGACCTGCATTAAGACCAAGAGCAGATGAGAATATTTGATGTCATGTCTTATTTTTGAAATAATTTCTGACAATCAAAAACAAATAGTGTGCATCCTTGAAAGTATCCCTGAGGTGGTTTGGCCATATCTCTGGTTTCAGTGATCTGTTCAACGATGTTTCAGATTTGCTCTGATCTTATGTATGCTTAATACAAAAAAGTGTAAAATGAGTGGTCTTACAGCTGTAGAAATTAAAGTTTAAGGAATCAGTTGGCTGTAGAAACAAAAGCTGGTGAGATGTTGATACAGCGTTGCTTGAGTGTTGTTTAATAGTCCAAACAATGTTTTGAGCGGTGAGAAGATTAAGCTCTAGTTGCTGGGGATGCTTTGCAGATATGTTAGGATGTGCTGGATCTTCACCAGACGTTCTTTGAGGCTGGTCATGGAAAGGACAGAAAGCTGGTACCGTGGGTCAATAGGCAGGACAGCAAGCAGCCACCAGCAGCAAGCTGGACCATTGGGAGTTGCCTGGAGGAGAGGAGGAAAAGCTTATGACTAATGCTTTTAGCACATTTTTTTTCCAAGTCACTATAATATTATTTCTGTGATAGAAACATTTACATCCCGTTCAGAATCCTTCTGGGCAGTAACCTGATCCTCAGACATACTCAGTTTGGCTTAAAGACCTAGAGTGTGAAAATTGTGGTGCACATCCATCTCATCTGACTTCAGATCCTCTGAATAAAAGGATATATTAAAGATATCATTACAAAAAAATTTAATTATTTTATTTGAGAAACACTGCGTCAGTGTCTCCGGACCCTCAAATTAAAATTAAAAAAAAAAAGAAAGCCTGCTATGCTTGCATTTTAAACCGAATCTGAATATTTTTTTATCCTGTGTAGCAAGTTTCAAACAGCAAAGCCTGGCAAGACTAACACCAAATACAGCAACATTAAAAGTTTTGTGTTACTGTTGTTATTCATGCAATTCATTTAACAGACAGGAGCCTCCATGCTCTCCTATCCGCCCTCTTTTGCTGTAATTTCAAAGCTGAAATTAAATCCATTCATCCCTGACATTGTTTCAAACTAATCTGTTGACAAAAACTTTGAATATGTTTTGAACGCACTTTGATCAATCACAAAGTATGCCAGCTGTGGCCATCTCACCATTTCTGCAGTTATCCCAGGTCTGAAGCCGATTCTCAGTTAAATCTTTCCATTATGTATAATACTCAAGCACTTACAGTTACGAGATTGATAATTACATAAAACTACATATCCAAATGTTTTAAGAGCACTTAATATGTACTAGTTTTAAGTATATATTGATCTCTACAGCCCCGAGCTGAAAAAAAATCCTGTTTCTTAAGGACAGAGAGTATTAATCAGTTACAGAATGTGCTTGACACTTCCAAGGATTTGATGTGAATTACATTTACTCCAAGACACATGCACTGGCAAAATCACTATATTTTTTCCATGGAACAAAACTTTAAAAGAGTAAATAACAGCACTTTGAATCTGTGTTCGGTGCTTTGCTTTTTTAGTACATGTGCACGTGGTAGATTTGGGGATTCTCCTCATGACGCTCTTATGACGTAACAGGGCCCGTGGGATTAGGTATGAAGCACCCATAAAGCTCTTTAGCCTATATTGTCAATAGTCTCCACCCCATAGTTAAGAGCAGAGCAGAGCTGTAATCCTTTTCAGTGCTGTAGGCTGGAGCCAGAGCTGAGCACAGATAACAACTGTGTTCCGGTATTAAAACCTCTATGGCAGGTGAATCTGTGGTAATGTGGATTTCCCTAAAAGACAAATGTGTCAGGAAATGATCCAATTTCAGGCCTTTTTTCAGAATTTAGAGCATCTTGCAGTGTCAAACAAAGTAATAAAAGCTTTACAAACCCTGCAGCATTTTGAAGAGAATTATGGCTTCCACTGACCTCAGTTGATACTTTTCCTGATAATAATACACATAATATAATATAAACTGGGGTTCTGCTGCCTATGGGCCTAGTTGTTAATTTAGAAAGCTGTGACAACCACACCTAGTGGAGGCAGGCAGTCAAAAACAAAACATCGTGCTCTTTAGAGTCTATGTAGACCTGCCTGCTTAACTGCCAGCTCAGTGTTGCAGAGTATCTGGAAAGACTATATCAAGATGATTTCTAAATCACTAAAATCAGCAATACTGTTTAGTGATGTTCACCAAAGGCTCTGCATTACATTCTTGTACAATATCCATCATATACTGTAGTAATAAATCTATTAATTAGTGAAGGTATTAGAACAAATTCCCTCACAGAGGCATATAAAATAAATTTAATTTGTTTAACCAAGCTCAACTATCAGTGAAAAAATTTGTCCTTATTATCTGAGTGACTCAAGCTAGATTAATGAAGCCATTAAAATATAATAATTTGTGACTCCCTCTGTGAAATGAAGACTGGACTCCTTGGGGATTCAACAACATTTCAGATAACGTCCTCAGGTAAACTAATCTGGGCAGGGATCAGTTAAAGTGTAAAAGACAGAAGTAGAGGGACACTGTGCTGGATGTTCACCTGGATGTCAGCTTCTCGTTCTGGCATTGGACCAAAGTGCTGCAGGATCTGGTTGTGGAAGCGAATCTTGAGGTTCTGGAACCAGACACGGGCCTGCTCGTACACCGCATCATGCAGCTCTTGTAGTCTCTCTAGCTCATCACTGTCCTCCACCTACCAAACAAGCGTCATCAATTAATACACTGGTCACTCTTACTTTGAGTGGAAAATGATCATTAAAGTACAACATACCGTACCATCATATAATTCAAATGATAGTCATTGTGGTTCTTACCCTAGTATCCTCTAAGTGTTCAATGTCAGCAGTGCTGTAACCGTCCTTCATTCCTCGAGACAGGACCCGGAAGCGTTTTCCTCCGATGGTGTCCACTACTGATCGCCCATCAGGGAGGAAATGGACGCTCCGTATGATCAGCATGCAACCATAATCTGCAAACCTATAGTGAGGGACACAACAGTTCATTTTGAGTTTTAGCGCCCTTTCATAACCCATGATTTAATGTGAACAGTGGACTCGAACTGTGATGAACAAGCAGTTGATTGCCAGCTTGACAACACTTTATATCAGAGTGGAGTTAATTACTGATGTCCTGTAAGGAAACTTTCATCTTATGTAGATATGTCAACTTTTAAGGTCCTCTAATACTGTAAATCACACAAATCTATACCACATTTGTGCTTGCACGCTTACCCTTTCTGGGGATCATTAATACACATCCCGAACTGCCGCGTGCCTGTGTCCATGCAGCGGCGAATCATGAGGCGGTAACGTGGCTCAAAGACATGCAGGGGGCAAGGCACGGTGGGGTAAGCCATGGTGCACACAAAGATAGGCACATTTTTCGTCAGACTGCATAGGGGACGAGAAGTACATAAGCAGATTAGACATTTACAAGTTGTTTGAATCTTCCATACAGAAAAAAATATGATGATCAACAGTGGAAAGAACCAGGCCAAAAAAAAAAAAAAAAAGTCAATGATTGGAAAGGCTGCGTACTCAGAAAGTTCTCTGGTCTCCTCCAGATGAGTTTTAGTCCTCTCTGCGTATTCCTGACTCAAATATTGTTTGATCAGCATGTCCAGGATAGTTGTCACCATGTACTTCCTACATGCTAGATACTGGAGAAGGCAAGATGCGAGTTAATGATAAATACAGATGGCAGAGAACACATATTTTGTCAAGCACTTCTAAAGCTGTCAAATAAGATTAATATCAATATGCAACAGCTGCCAAGACTGGTCTCTCACCTCTTTCAAACTCTCTTTACAGAGGGGACACTGGGGGGTATGGTCCAAGCAGCGCTCCAGACAGTTTTTACAGAAGGTGTGGCCACAGGGTGTAGTCACAGGCTCATAAAACAACCTGTATTGTTCACACAGATGCAACAATTACCTGGTCATTCTTCATGCTCAAATGTACATTGTGAGATGGTATGCATACTTTAGGGTAAACATGTGTATGTGTTTAAGTATTGTGTATCCTTACCTCATGCAGAGAGAGCATTCTAAATCATTAGGGTCCAGAAGATCCTCAGGAACACTTCTGCAGGTTTTAGCTTTGGCCGCCCGCAGTTTGGAGCCTTTTGCAATACCTCAAGTCAGAGGAGAACGTTGCATTTTACAATTTATTTTATTAGCAAATGGATTATCTATGACATAGATATGGTCAGGTTATGGTTATTAAATATGGTGTTGGGACATGAATGGGCTTATTGATAATTTAGAGTGAGGAGTAGGGTATTCATAACAGAATTTGGGTGAGTGCCTACTTAATGTAGTGTGTATTATTCCTGCAAAAAAGTCTAAATTAAAGTGTCAAATTATGCTTACAGTTATGCACCATTACTAATATTAAATGTTTTGACATCTTATATAAAACATTATTGGGAAAACAGAAGCAAAGGGTAGGTGAATTGGAAATTAAAATATAATACACTGGGAGGACTGCAAAGCAGTACAATTAAAGACTTGGCAACTGACCTTGTTTTTTATGTTTGCTACTTCCCACATCCACTACACAGGGTTCTGTGTCTGACACTGATAGCTTCCTCTTCAACAGACTCCCCTTCTCCTGATCCCCAAGCTGAGGAGCGGAGCAAACTCTCTTCAGACCCTCTTCACCACAACCAGAGCCATGCATACGAAGAGAGTGAGCTCGGCTCAGACCAGGCCGCTCCAGACTTTCCCAGCGTTTCTGGATGATGACACAAAACCAACAGTATAAAGATGATGATGGTTTCTTAAACGATGTAACTGCACTGAATCAATCTATTAATAACTAGTAATATCAGTGTTATTATTTAGTGTGGTAATACCTCCTGGTTGTCTGGATGGTGGTGTGCAGAAGCAGCGCGGACCTGGTGCTGATGTTGTCTTTGGACTGGGCTCTGTGGTTGAGCTTGAGCATCAGCCACTAGGGTTTTGCTGCGCAAATGAGGCGACGTGTTCTGCGTTGTTTCCCTCAGGCCAACCTTTACATTCTCATCACCCGGGGAGAGCAGGTCACACAAGATCTGCAAAAAGTACCTCAGTTTGTCATCAAAGAACAGCTGCTGAACCAGCAGACACTTTATGTTCTCATCATAAGTCAGTGTCATCAAAGACAGTTGCAATTCTAACTAAGAAACCCATTCTTGACTGGGGTAAGGTGAATATCAGGGCAGTCACTTAGTGTGAACATGGATGCTGCTGTCCATATTTGTATCAAGTGGGTGCATGTCAAATGAATGCACTCCCCACAGCTCAACATTTAATAGTGCATTATGGGCATTAAATTACAGATCTTTTACATTATAATGAAAAGTTTAAAAATATTTTGGGGTCATTATGAATCTGTGGCAGAAGACCTTCTTTCCCGTAGGCTGATGCCCCCGTGCCTGTGCTGAATGTGGTTACACTTTGCTCTGGTCAAGTGGTTATAAGCTAGTTTATTATAACACATCTTACATACAACTTCTATTTAATTTTCTATATCAAAATACTGCCAAACCATGCTTGCTTTACAGGTTTGCTTTACAGGTAAGATTATAGTGACATGTCTGATATCATTCTCACTATTTATACAGTTTAAATATAAGTATTAAGAGCTTTCAAAAAGGTCTCATTTTACTTTTAAGATTCTTGAAGGTTTTGTGAAGGTAATCAGAAGGGGACTGTCATTTTCATTTTCATAATTTTTTAATTTTAATTTGCTGGTTTCATTGCCGTTTCTCTTTCATTACATGGTTGGAAATCTTTTGAGACTGTAAGTGTGAGTGGGGAAATGTGTTAAAGGCTGCACAAACTTGATATGACATTCTACTGATGCATGCTGTCTGGCTCCCACACTTTTTTAAAACTAATGCCTAGCCTGAGAAAACTTAGAGATGACTAATGTGATTATGTATGCTTCCTTATACAATGATGATTCAGAGATTATTACACAAAACTTAAGCAGTATTAGCAATAGTATCATCACAAAATGGGAAAATGTTTCATTATATTCTGAGACTGTATGTAGCACTGCAAATATGAATCGACTGAGTGTTACTTATATAACTATGATGCTGTGGTTTGTTTGTTAAGTGGTACTAATGTCATTACAGGCAGAGTCACAGGACTGGAACCACTAACGACTTGTGTAATTCCATAACAGATGAATGGACAATGTTGATGGCTAAGAAAGTGGAAGTGCAGTTTTTGATTTATTTACTTTAAAATACATTCCTTCATTTTCTTAGCTTTTTTTATATGTAACCACTATATATGGTTATAGCACATAACTACTAGTGGTATAAAATTATTTTCATTAGAGATTACTGAATAATCAATCAATCAATTTTGCCTGTAAATTGTGAAAAATGAAAAGTGCTCATGACCTGAAACAATGTATTTCTCAGACAGATTTTCATGCATTTTTCCCAAAAGGCAAACATGCAAAGACATCACCTATGGGGAGCCAGCAAATGTTTAGTGTTTCTAATTTCCAAATAATGTAAGATTGTAAGATCAGGTTGCCTATTATACACATCATCTCCACCTTGTTTCCTGTTTCTTTAAATCATTGAGCATTAGTGGAGTTTTAAGATCCATGCCATGAAATCATTCCATTGAATCAATGTAGGATAATATCAGATGCTAGCTGTAAAAACAGAACAAATGGCTTTGTGCAACAAGATCTTTACATTCCTGGCAGTTCAATCAAAGAGATGAAACACCCACATACCTAAATTCCTTGATGTCACATTAAAGCAATAAAAGTTCCAATTAAAACATTTGGCTTGCAGTGTAATGAGTCTAGCTCCTCCAACCTAGTTGACAATGTGACTCCAGCTCTACTGACTGCCGATCTTTAGGATGACAACATGTTTTGTTTGTTTCTTCTCTCACACTGCCAGTGAACTATCCATAACTCCTTCATTCTCTCACCTTTTCCACTTGTCTTTTAGCACAGGGAAAGTCCTCATCTATTGCCAGGCAGTGGAGGAAGACTTGCAGAGACTCATCCACCTGGCCCATTTCATGTAGCACCATTGCTTTCCTAAACAAAGCCTTTAGAGGGCAAAAAGGGAAAAAAATTATTACGTACCAGCATTTACATGTGCATTAGGTATTAACTCATTGTCATGCTTTGTCCATTTACACTACTGTGTACATACAAAACACAACCCACCTTGAACAACTTGATTGTAAATGTTGTTAATTGTTAATGATCTGCAGGCATCTTAAGAAAATACTGGATTCAAAATCATGCTTGACTTATAAAAACAGCCAGACCGAACATAAATTAAACTTCTAAAACAAAAGAGAGGGTCACAGCTTTTATCAATATATCAATATTAATTTACCAATTATGCATGTGGTTTGGTATGATATACTTTGCACCACATATATGGAATATCCTAGGCTTCAACCCAGACATTTCGTCTCCTTATGCGGATGTTATAGTCATTAATGGCTTTGACCTTAATAACTACATTCTCAGTTGTGGTCTAGAAAACCTTCTTCAGGCAGGATACTCCTTTATAACTTATTTACCCTTTTATACAACTCTAAAATAGCAGGGGGATGTTAAAAATATGCCTTGTAAAGAAACAAACAAACAAACTGCATCCCCACAACATTATTGGATTATGATTTTGTGAATTCAACCGCCAAGTCATGCAACCAAAATTAGGTTTTAAAATAGTTTTATTCTATAACATAGAAAATGAATGAATAAACATGATTATGAATATCTGAAGTCTGAACTGGCCTACAACTTACAGGTCATAAACTTTTAACTGTAATCCAATTACACAACCAGTGAGGTGATTCCTGTCTGCGGCTTTGAGGGCAGCAGTCTTAAAATACACCTTTTCTTAGTAATGGCTGGCTGACCAATATACCAGCACAGACTAACTGACAGACTTATCACATGCCAGACCTTAGTTAGTAAAGGCGGGTGTGTGAGCATGTGTGAACAATCTGGGAATGCCGCCATCCTTGTGGAATCAACAAAAAGCCTGGTATTAGATTTGGCGTAATCTCATCTGACATTGATTTTCCTTTAATCATAAAATTAGACTAATAACAACCAAATGCCTGCACAGAAGAAATCCTCAATACAAACTGGAATTTATGTAACATTTTTCCTTTTTTCAACAATGGTGTAATAAAATTACTTTAGTATCAGTAATCAGTAAGTGACCTACTTCAGCAGAACAGCTGGACTCGGGACAAAATTCTGTGTCCTCCAATGCCAGGCGATACTGTTTGAGAGCCATGTACGCCTCCGCTCGAGACAGCCGCACCACGGCTGTCATCTCTGGATCTGCAAAACACAGGAGGAGATGGAGAGGGGAAGAATCCTGTTTAAACATCAAATCATCAAAAATGTATTGGGCAAACCTTAAACTTTTATATTTGCATGGGGAGGTAGCATTTACCTTCATGAAAAGTTTTAAAAATTTTTACATGTCCTACAAGTCATACATTGCATAGCCACACAACAACATAAATTCTATATTAACTGTGTCACTCAATTCTTTGCATCCAATGAAGCACACTGTCCTGCAGACATTACTGACTAACAAATTCTGTTGGCTGACAATGGTTACCCACATTTCACCAACTATCAATAACTTTCTTTATGGCCTGAGCAGTGGTTATTGTTCACATGGCATACCATCAAAACCAGTAATGTATTCGCTTTCATTTAGAAGTATAGATCTAGCCAATTTTTCTAATGTGTGGCAGATGCTGATGTGAACGGGACCGCGGGTATTCTGTCTAGTCATCCTAACATCAGCGAAATGGCCCCAATTATCTGGAAGTTTCTATCCTGCTTCTTAGGTTCTCTGCAGCACTGAGGGCAAGCACTGTCAGAAGCAGGTGGTGACTACATCAATCCCATAGATGGTATGAGTCTGCATCCCCAACCCGGTGTTAGCTGAAGGTTTTTCTAGTCAGAAGGTGTTAAACCAGTTATCCTCATATGGCCCTAAATTATACAATTCACCACTTTTGTCAACCTGATATCCAGAAATGCAGGGTCATAGATTATGTGTTATGTTGTTACAGTCTGTCAAAAAAAACAAGGTTAATATTTTAAGATGCAAAAAAACAAAATGTCATACAATGTAAGCTTGTAGATAAAACTACACTGATAACCTCATTTTCGTTGGACAGTAAAATATTTAAGTTTGAGAGGCCAGAAAGAGTATATTTTTGTTTTTTTTCCTCAAAATTCTTGTAAATCCTTGGTTTAGGTGAAGTCTTTCACTAACCACCCTGTAGGCAATGTTTGAGTAACAGAGGTCAACAGGGACATAGCAAAGTTACATGTGATATTATATCACTTGACCCAAATACAATGGATGTTTCCATAAGCTCTCATGACCCAGGTGAAGGCCCAGAACAATTTTTTTTAGCCATACCTTCCGACTGCCGGGCCATTTTAGGGTGTGAATTGTGATTCTTATTAGATGCCATTCGAAACTGTTTCGCACTCAAAGTCTCTAGTAAAACAATATGATAACAACAGATCAATGCGGCATTTAAAGCTAACAGCTTCGTACCTTCAATTGCATAAAATAACCAAATCAAAGGAAGACCCAATGATTCCTTTCAGCATGGTTAAGAGTAATTCAACATTTAGTGGTAATGAACTGGAAAATGATATCTTATTATTTCTCTTGCAAGGCAGTGTCTTACCCACAATGCATAATATTATCATAACTGTGTTTACAATTACTAGTTTCATGAAGGCAGGCCATAATAGCCACAATAGTTCTTATTGTTAGTCTATGAAAAAAAAACAATTGTCAAAAGTTTTGCAGAGCTTAAGGTGACATCTTAATGATACATGACCAAGAAAAGCAGCGGATAATCTCCCTGAGGGGCTGAACTCTGCGAATATTTGGCCCTGTATCCGTGATTATTCCTCTGATGGTTTACTCAAATATTCACACCTGGGGTAGCTGAAAACCACCAAACATTTAGATTTGGCTTCAATATCTTTATCATCAAATCATTATTCTTCTGTCCAATGACTACTCCGGTAAATGACTAATTGTTTCAGGTCTAACTACCTCTTTCACTTCACCTACACAAAGTTTTGCAAGTAATACATCGGGATCTGAAACCAACGACCCTCCCACCCGCGAACCTCTTGAATCCAACTTTGTCAACCGAGTATCATCCGCCACAGAGGCTGCACACTTAATTTTTTTTTCATTGCATAATGTCTTGGCCCCCGTTACAAAATAAAAACTACGAGCGTCTATCTGGACCGGCGGGCCCCGCTGACTTGACCCACAAACGGTGCGCTCATCCCCCCACCGCCGAAACATTTACGAAACGCCGGCTCGCTGCAGCCATAACAATTACAAAATCCAAACGCCCTCCTCCTCCTCCCCCTTTGATTAAGTTACAAAACTGCCCCAGTATGTGTCACGACCTGCCTTATGCAACTTGCGCCGAGCACGCATGCTCAGTTTGGGAAATTTCGTAAGCGGGTCCTGCCAAGAGTGCGGGGCATTTTACTGGGAGGAGGCTGGCACCGGATCAACCCGGGAGGGGGGGAAAGAAAAAGAAACAGAAAAAGATAACGGTTCCTCAAATAAAATGTTGGTCAGTGGAACTGGGGATCCCCTGAGAACAGAGAAAAGAAATCACAGTATCGTTGTTTAAGCACCCCCCCCCCATATGTCTTTTCTATACAAGCTTTCAACCGAGCGCCGTCTCCAAAAAACGCATCGCGCTTTCCCCGCAGACGGTGCGCAGCGGGGCGGGCGTCGCTCCGGGGGTGAGGGGGTGAGGGTGATGGGGTGAGGACACCTCGCTCCCGTCAACATGGATGTTTAAGGTCGCGTTGGCCGACAACTCACCGCCCCGGATGACATCGGTCGCCAGCGACACGGCTTCGCGGTAGCGCCTTCTCCTGCACAGCTCGTCCACCTCGCACAGCGTTTTCGACTTTTTCAGTTCGTCGGGGAACCATTTGTCCAAGAGACCGCACAGGATCACGTTGGCTTTCTCCTCGCCCCCCACGGCCTCGCCGCACAGCTTGCACTTGGAGAGCAGCCGCCGTTGTAAACACCTTTTGCAGTACGAGTGTCCGCAGCTCACGGTCACCGGCTCGCCCAGGAAGCCGCGGCAGTTGGGGCAGTCGAAAGCGTCGCCCCCGTCGCCGTCGCCGTCCCGGCCCCGGCCCGAGAGCGCGTCCGGCCCGCCCGCTTTCCTCTTGAAGTTGCGGAGTATGCAGTCCGCGAAAGTGCTCAGTTGCTCGGGTCTCACGGGGCCGTACCGCATGGCCACCGAGAACCAGTCAATAGCTTCTCTCAGGCAGTTTTCCGACGCCAGCGCGTCGGCTTTCTGTAGTATAAGTTTGAGGTGGTCCTCCTCCGCCGAGACGTCGTCCGAGTCGGCCGCGCCGATGAAGAAGGCGCTTCTCTCCTCCGCGGCGTCCTCCGCTTGCGGCCGGAGCGACATTTTAGTGTCTAATAAAGTAAAAAAAAAAAATAAAATAAAGAAAAGAAATAAAACGTTACGTAGATCGGGGTTTTCTTCTGTCGGCCCGTCTATACATTTTTATAGCTGCCGCGGTCCATGACAGTGTAGTGAACAGACTTTCCCATAGACACCCGTTCGTTACATAAAAAGCCCGGTCACGTGGACGGAGGCCCCGGGCCCCGATTGGTCGGAACGTCCCGGTTACGAAACCTGCGTCGAAAAAGTTTCATAACTACGGAAAGGACGTAGCGGGGTCGACGGACGGAGCCGGAGCGCGGAGCCCGGGGCGCGGAGCCCGGAGCCCGGGGCGCGGAGCCCGGAGCCCGGGGCGCGGAGCCCGGGGAGCTCCCGCATGAACCCGACCCCCCGGTGCCTCCGGTTCCCAGGGAGCGGAGCGGAAAAACAACGCGACGGAGCAGCAGCAGCAGCAGAAGAAGAAGAAGAAGAAGAAGAAGCGCGTTATATAACTATTTCCCGACATATATGTCAATGCGTTTTGTTTTGTTTTTTTTGAAAGCTACATCGGAACTTACCCGCAAAAAACAAAAACCCCTGCGCGACTAGTTGTATAAGATTTGATGGCACCGTCTAAGTTTACATTTTATGTAATCTGTTAAATCTCACCGAGCTTTGTCTCACCTATAACGTTTGTAACACCCCCCCCCCCCCCCATAGTTTCTTTTCCTGCACATAGCACGTTTTGCATTAATGAGAAAACCTAAAATATTGCTGAACTGCCCTTTATCTCTTCTCTCCCACTCTGTGCTCATATAGACACTGATTAAAAACAGTCGAATTTGGAAAAAAAAACACAGGGGTCGTTTGCTTGTTTTTCCTGTGCCTGTTGTCAGACAATAGTACAAGTGTGACCCATTAAGACGTCATGTTAACACGCAGTCATTTGCAAGACATTTCCAGGTGCTGCTAAAATCCTGATTTTACATACATGATGCCTTTTTGACCAAATCACTGTGCACATAAGTTAAAGACCTCTGTGCTGTGATTATTGCTACATTTATCTTTAGAGGGATAATCTGACCTCTTCTACTGGACGTAGTTAAAATTTGTCTGAAAAGTTGCTTGAAGTTGATTAGGACATGTCCTATAGCTCCCAAATAAAATGGACCTCAAGGGCTGCCTTTTTCATCAAGGAAACATGCAAAAATCTGGCACATTCTGTGTCCAAATGATAACCGGTACATGCTTTTGTAATTCCTGGGCTCAGTCATTGCAGCTCCTTATTACCAGACTGTCCCAGAATGCTGCAGCACTAGTATTGGTAGGAACTAGAAAAGAGGTCATATATCTCCTGTGTTGGCTTCTCTTCACTGACTCCCTATATAAACCAGAATACAATTTCAATCCTCCTCCTCACCAACAAAGCTCTTGGTGATCAGGCACCACCTTATCTTAAAAACCTTATAATATCCTATTACTCCTCTACAACACTCCGCTCCCAGATTCCAGGCCTACTAGAGTCTCTACTAGAGTCTACTAGAGCCTTCAGTTATCAGGCTCCTCTACTATGGAACCTTCTTGTAGCTTGTGTCATGGAGGCAGACACCCTCTCCAAATTTAAGAGTCAGATTAAAACTTTCCTTTTGATAAAGCTTATAGTTAGAGCTGGTTCAGACTTGGCTTAAACCATCCCCTAGCTATGCTGCTACAGGCCTAGGCTGCTGGGGGACTTCCCATGATGCACTGAGCTCCTCTCTCCTCTAATATCCCAACAATGCTCATTCCTCACTTTACTTCTTCTCTCTCCAATAGTTTTGTGCTTTCTTGTCTCTCTCCTCTCTCCTCCTGTAGCTTGCTTGAGGTTTTTCTGCCTTTGATGCTGCAGAATCTGGATCTGTGACTGCAGTCCACCTACTGCTTCATGAGCCTGATCAACACCCACTGTTACAATGAATATGAATATTATTATTATCATATTTAATCTTATTGGGATTATTATTAGCCTTATTATTGTAACAATGTCATTAGTCTCATTATTGTTATATATCTTTATGTGATACCTGTATTGTGCTATATTCTCTTACTTACCACCTGAAACATTGTGTTCAGTGTTTCTACCTGTTAAAAGAGTCTTTTGTAGCTGCTGTCACAAGTATTTGCTCATGGGGGATTATTTGGTCTCTGTAAATAATAATTATAAAGAGTCTGGTCTAGACCTGCTCTATATGAAAAGTGCCTAATACCTTCTGTAATGATTTGGCTCTGTATAAATAAAATTGAATTGAATTGAATTGAATTGAAATTAAACTCAAAACAGTGCTGATATGACATTTTAGTGAGTCAAATATTGGCTGGTAGACAAACAGACCAAACAGAAAAATAACAAAAACAACAAATGTATGTTTTCCACCATCAAAACCTCAATAGCAATATTTTGATGTGAACTGATATGTCAAGTAGAATTTAGCCCTTATGAATATAGAAACTTTTTTGGGTGAGTAGTGACCCTAAGCCAAGCATATTCTCTGTAATGTCATTTTGTGAAGTCACACAGGAAAAATGATCAGTTTTTCTACAACATTGATGCTTATTCACCTAGTTATTAATGTGTGTAGTGAAATAATGGTTTAGAGAAACTTTGGAAACTCTTGAAAACATATTTTCATAATGTAGTTGAGGTTGTCTGATGCCAAACAGACTATAAACATGAGGGAGCTAAGTATATTGTGTAGCAGCACTTCCCCCTAGTGGTCAAAGTGAACCATCATTCAAATAAGAGGCTAAAAAGGTGTTATTGAAAAGTCTTGCAGTTTATAAAATACCTCTTTAAAAAGTGTATGACATAAAAAATAAAACAACAGAAAAGAGAAGGCACAACTGGGAACATATATTGGTCACAAAAATGTACCTCAAGTACATAGTGACAATAAAACTATGGATTTCTGTTTTTATATACAAAAAGAAACAAGAAAAAAGCAAGATAATAAAAATGTGTTTTGTTTTGATCCCACCAACACTCTGAAATCTTTAAGACCTTCACTTGTTTTTTTTTTTTTTGAAAGATCTATTTTTAAATCTAAGTTTTTAGAAGTTTGTGCAATTTGATTTTAGAAAAATAACTAGCTTCGGTGATTTTGTGACAAGTAAAACATTAATTTAACAAATATTGGGAAGTAATTCAATACATGTATTGCGATGAGGATATTTGCCTTATGGAATTATGTGAATTTTATATGATTAATGGAGTGGACACCCAGTATATAAAGGGGCTGAAGATTTTGGAGAAGTCTCTATTATAGGAGAACAAACTAAATGTAATCCATACATCCACCAGATGGCAGAGTTGTGTTGTGTATGACAGACATACTGTAAATTGTGACTTTATCACGTGACTCCTTGTGTTTGGCCCTGGACGTCTCATTGAGTCATCAGCTGGATGTGGTCAGTGCCTTTAGATGCGGTGTGCCACACAGGTTAAATAAGGAAAAATTTGAAGGATGCCAGGTGGACATCTTAAACCCAAGACATACAGTAGTTGGGTGTTGGTGCCCAACACAAGATGTAAAACTTTAACTATTATCATTTGAAAACAGACACATACACACACACACACACACACACACACACACACACACACACACACACACACACACCCACACAAACACACCAACACGCGCTTCACTTCTAAGCCTAGCGTTCTGGACGCCAGACAGACAGATGCATCTCTTAATAGGTATAGGTATGTAGAGGAAAAATACGAGGGCAACAGTAGATATGTTGTGTAACTAAATCCTCTGTCATTGTCCATCGTAACTTTTACAATAAGACATTATCAAGGTGACATAGCATTTCTGTTGCCACAACAATACCACAAGTAATCCATCAGAACATGCCGATCCACATGGAGCTAAGTGACCTACAGTTCCTGTCAAATATTTGCCACGCCTGTAGGATTTCTTGCGACCAAACATGACTACTTGCTGGTCACACAGGTCCGGAAATAAATGTTATAATTTGTAATGATTAGGTTATTTTGTATAGTCTTAACAGATTTGTTCGTGTGACAGGCTTGTCAAGTGTGCAAAAGAAGTACAAGGAGCATGTGCAAGTAAAAAAATTGATTGTTTTGCATCGTCATGTGTGTTAATTTTCCTTTAGTCTTGCAGTTTGTTAAGCCTGCTGTCATCTTTTATTGTCACTACCCCGAATGTTTATTTTAAAAACCAGGACTAGTGGTGGCAAAAATCTCTGGAGGAAAACAGAATGTGAAGATCCGAAGTATGAAAATAAAAGATATAAAATCCGACCTGGTATGGATCCAACAATAACCTATAATGCTTAACAAACTGGGCAGTGAAATGCAAACACATGAAAACATTCACACAGGTTTACATTCATTTATCAATGTGGGAAAACTTGTGTGCTTGATTCTCAAACAGCAATGAAGGAATGCAGCACTGTTGCTGGCTCTTGGTAAGCCTTATCTGGCCCTGCATAATCTCCCAGAGGTGTTTGCATTCCAAGCACAAATACATACACATGTACGTACAAAAACATACCAGCATGTTGAGTGAACGTATACACACACACCAGAAGAAAAACAGAAAGCAAGAGAGAAAGAAAGAATATTCCTGTAGAGGTTTGTGTTATTAAACGAAAAGTATTGACAAATCTGTTTAAGGTCCATGACAAATTCAAAGGAAAGCACACACATATATATATATATATGTGATTACATGCGAGAGTCTTTTGGAGGCCCTGGTTAACCTCTAGCTCCTGAGTTGCACTCGAGAGAAGAGCACATTTAGTGTTGACCATCAACCAGAGGAAAAGTGAGTTGATATGTCAGCATAAAATGTAAATAATCACGTGAACAACCTTTTCAGCTGTCACACTGTACATGTATGGAAAGTATTTGTCCTTGAGCTATATGAATACACAGGCCAAGTTTATGGATCATAATGATTCGACTGTTTGGATAAAAGCAAAACAAGAAGGGAAGAAGTGCGGCACGTGACACCTTCGCACAGTGTGTGCCCGGGGAAGATGTTTTTCCTCCGACAGACGGCCACTTCTCGCTTTCCAAAGTGATTTAAACCATATAGGGGTAACATTAGCCCCACAATGACTTATGGATCCCTCTTATTTGCCACATGACTGCCCCCTCCCCCTCGTTGAGTCTGCAGGGTCTAGAATAGGCCAGCTGTGATACAACAGACCCCATTGTCTTCTGCTATATGAATCTGTTATGTAAGAAACAAGACGTGGAGTGAGATCACCATCTACCAAGTCAGTTGATACCCGCCTGCATGCAGCTCACGCTCTCTGGCCTAATCGTGGGGTTATGTTATGTGGTGGATGTGGCAGTAAGGGGAAGAGAGGAGTTAAATCCAGTTAGTCCGGGGTTCCAGATCTGAGAAGGAGTAAGCACTCAGAACAAACTGTAGCGTAAAAAAATGACTGGAGAGATTATGAGGAATCTAAAAACCAAAACCAGAACAAAGCCACAACATTTTGGTCTGACAAGTCGTCTGTTGTGTGGTCTTCTTGTAAACACATTGTTAAATAACCCTCAAGACACACAATTATTTTTTTTAATACATTTAATAGTGCACTTTGATTAACCTGTACAGAAATAATATTAATAAAAAAGATAAAACATTTGTTCATTTCTGTAACACAAAGCTTAACATTTACAATAAAATAAAATAAAATGGTATGATACAAAACTAACATATCTGAGGTATAAATACATTTGTTTTTAAATTAACTGTCATTGTCATGCGTTATTATTTGGCAGGGACACAGTTAAAGTTACAAACATTTATGATATGAACAATGGCTTAGTAAATTAATCATACGACTCCACATGGTAAAAAGCAAGCCCTCAGAATGAAGCATGAATGTTATGGATGAAGAAGGTCAACTTTGTTATGAGGACCCTAGATCTCTTACTTCTTTTTAAACACTGACAAGACAGTACAGAGAAAGAAGCATATGCAAAGATATTTTTCCTTCCTTTTAAGTCACACAAACATTCAGTCTGCCCTCTTCTTTACAGTAAAACCTGTAAAATCTCCACCTTTATAAAAGGACCACTTTTTTTTCTGTTTACTTCTCATCTTTTCTTATAGGGCTAGCCAGAGGTTCCGGTTGTAGTTTTGAACAGTGCATTGTTTTCTTTTTTCTGTTCTCATATACATCAAAAAATACTCGTGAAATTAATATTTTCCTTTTTTTTTTTAATGTTTACAATTTAAAAGTGATGTCAGGCCTACAACAATTTCGAAAAACGTGAATTGTGCTGTGCTCTTAACAAAACTACTTCTAAAAAAAAAAGCCACTTCTTTTAGCCTTTTCTATATTTGGTCCATTAAATTTGTTGGTCTTGTGTTTTTGTTTGTCTCTGATCCTGACTCTACAGAATATGCAACATTTCCTCTCTCTAACAGTGAGCCTCAGTCACGAAAAGTTCCCTATAGGCTCTAAATGTTCCTTAAAGTCAACGAATAATTAGCTGTTTTCTCCATGCTGCCTATACTAGCACAGATAACAATTTTGTATGTATCTTCAGCAAAAATAACTCCCATCTCAAACTCATGACACACTCAGGCGACCTGGATTAAATTCTTTTTGAGGAGATGAGGGGACATCTATTTGTATGCTAGTAAATGGGCCCTTTTCTTTCTTTGATCTTTTCTTTCTTTTTGGTGAGCCAGCCACCGTAGTCATCAGTCTCCGCCTTCCTCTACGGCAACACAAAAACCCTCTGTGCTATCAGCACCCTGTTATCTCTCAATATCCCATCCATTGTCTCCACTCGTACTATATATTACCACTACATTCGCATCTTTCTTCACCCATGGATTCATCAATCATCTGACCATAATATTGTCTGCTATTCCCCCTGTGCTTTGCTGTAACAGAAAAAGGGACAGAGGTAACATAAGACAGACACAAACCATTACTCTGAAAAGAACAGAATACTGTATGTACACATTTTGCTGCAACTGTAAACCAGTGCACAGAATATTTCTTTTTTAACCGTTTGTTGTTTTGCACAGTCACAAACGCACAGATGCGTGCGTGCACGCGCGCACACACACACAAACACACACACACACACACACACACACACACACACACACTCGTGCACACATTGAATCCCCCTTGCTTCTCAGAAGCAATAGCAATTTGGATGAGTTTAAACCTCATGTCGTGTATCAGCATCATCAGGTCCTTTGGCCCAGATCAATGTTTGTGTGACAAAAGTCCCTTTGGCAGCACACACCTCTTGGAGCTCCAATAAAACAGTATAAATTTAAAATGTCTGTCTGCTGTGACATGATCAGAGCGAAAAAAAAAAAAAAACAACAAAAAAGAAAACCAAAGTAAAAACACATCCTTCAATCCAGGATCCAGGGTTTGTCCTTTAAATGTGTATAAAGGGGTTTGGACCCCATCTACCTCTCTGTCAGAATGGGTGTAATGAATAATTTCATGTTCACACTGGAATCCAAATCATGGTCCAAGAGGCTAAGGTTCAGAGAAGCTATTGAGACTGCCGGTGACTCATACTGCTTTCTCATTTGTCCATGGGTGCAGTGAATGAGTCACGTATCCGTGCAACCTCAGCAGCACACAAGTGTCCATACAGTTTATTGTACCACTCTGGAAAACGACCCCTGAATAAGGAGAAAGAGACACAGTTTTAGCTCAATGTGTCCACAGCTAAATGACATTGAATGACTACAAACCTAGGCCTTAATAACATCCACAATTTGTTTTTGCTCTGGTTAATCATCCACTAACCTGCTGTCGACTCGGGAAATATGCGTGAGTCTGGACTTGTTGGCTCCGCAGGGCTCAATGAAGTAACGTGAGGTGAGGACATTGGCCCGCACGCCTACAATGGGTGCCCCTTCATGGTCCACAGATGTACACACAAGTGCACATGCTCCCTTTGGCAGGTCTGTTAACCATGTTCTGGTGGAAAGAGCAACGAAAGATTTGATTAAAAAACACAGAATCACACAAGAGCAGTGAAAAAGATACCGACAAAGCAAAAGGTGGGGCAGACAGGGACGAAGAGATGGAAACTGGCTCTACCTGAGTACCAGATAGTCTCTGGTGGGATGTGGAGCCATGGTGTTCCTGACGTACTGGTAGACCTCCGTCCTCTCGTCCAGGGTCTCCACCACGCGGCTCTCAAGCAGGTCCTCGTCCCAGTGGCCCTGCTCCCGCAGCACACGTGTCAGAACCTCCTCAGGACTTGCAGGCATCTCCACCGTCACTTTCCACAGCCGCAGTGGAAACCCATCATGCACCTGGAGGAAGAGATGGAAGGGTTTGGTTAATTTACATATAGTTGGCTTGCAGGGAGACCAAAACAGAGTGTTAGTGTAGGGAATTCCTGCAAGTATTCTGAATCTTCCTGTAGGATATCTAATCTAATCGGTCATATTAACAGAAATCAGACATGGTGATCAAGCTCTAATTTCAATGCACAACAGTCGGGTTTGTGTTTCCAGGCCTCCCGCTGCCCTTCAGCGGAGTCAGCTGCTTCATTCTGCCGTCAGATGATAAAGAACAAACACACTCTTTGCCTTGTGACTCCCAAACTGGAGAAAAAGATAACCCTCCAGACTAGACACAGGAAATGTAGGCCTGGGATAATGGTGAGGTTGCATATGTTTGTGTGTGTATGTCTGTGTCAAGCTGATGTCATTCTGGGATGGAGTCCAGTGCCTGGGATGGGAATGAGAGGCCAAGGGCCAGGCTGGTTTCACACGGACATGTTTCTATACCGGAAACCCTTACTGCTGTTTTTCCACGAGATATTTAGAGAGGCAGGGGAGAGCGAGAGGCGAACACGAAGAGGGAAGGAGAGGACAGGAAACAGATAGTTGAAAAGAGAGCGAGAGCTTCACGAATGGCGGCTTGTTTACATGCTAATGACAGCTTGACTGAGGATCTGCTTTTTCTCATGTAAATTATCTTTCACGGATCCCATTACTTTCACCTTGTGGAAAATTTCTCACTGACGAGTAGAAAGTTGAATTACCTTTCTGTAGGCCAGCTCGGCGTGCTCGGGCGTGGAGCAGCTGTCATAACCTCTGAACTTGTCCTTGGCCTCTTTGAGGAGGGCATCTAGGCTGTCCCGTAGGTACGCCCTGTAGCTTCCTTGCCCGGCATCTTCGCCTGCAAAATCCTCCAGGCGCCGCGGCAGCAGCGCCTGCTCCACGTAGGAGTTCCGGCAGCGATTCATCTCCTCTGGTATCTGTGGGAAAGGAGAAAATGAAAGCAGATGTAATTTTAAAAACCTGTAACTAGTGAACTGAGGCTTTTTGTGGAAAATCATATCAGACACAGACTGTCATTCAAAGCAGAGTATCTCTGTGTAATAAAACATGCCTGGAGATGATCCTGTTCAATTATTGATCCCCTATATTACTAGGAAAATTTATTAAGCATAATTTAAAGATGACAGCAATTTAAAAATGGAAACAAACACATCCTGTTTTCATTTCCTTGTCAGCCTAGCTCATTCTCTCTGTCTTATTTTGTACCTGGCATCTTTGAGGTGTAATTGAATCCTAACAATATTACTTTCTAAGAAAAGGATTCTCATTTGATAAGAAAAGGCCGTTATCTATTTAATGTGTCATCTTCCATTAACGAACCTCCAAGTGCAAGTAGGAATCTAATTAAAAGAAAATTACTCAGGAGGTAATTGAGTTCACTTGTTGTGTGATGTGAGCATAACAGGAAGCAAGGAAGCTCTCCCACAATCTAATTTTCAATCTAACTTTGAAGAGTAATGACACACAACATGCAGCCTCATAGTGATTACTATAGCATGTCAGAGAAAACTGTGCAGAGAATGTTTAAAGCTGAATGGCATTGAAATTTGATCAGTTATAGTGTAATTTGCTGATTATTTCCTGTTTATCCCATGAAGTGCTCTCCTTGACGACACACATAACCACACTGGTTGAAATGGATCTATGGGTTAGTTACTTTTTGGGACTACGCTATATTTTACCTTTTTATACTAATGCTTGAGTCTTGGTCTAAATGGACAGAAAAATTACGTTAAGTCCTGCTCTCTACAACTGGGGCATGTAAACCAGAGGGCCATTTGGCCTATATACTTTACGTAATCCTAACATTGCTTGAGCAAATGACAGAATGAATTGGATTAACAAGTTATGTAACTATGTTTGTTCAAAGAACACAGCAACAAAAAGGTGTTGTGCAAAAACACGCTACAGTTAGCAGAGGCGACGATCATTTTTTCAGCAAACATACTTTCATCGGCTGGAATTGCAGTTTTCCATAAAAATCTCCGTCAATAAACCATTCTGATCTCTTCTGCTTGTAATTCTCAAGGTAACGTTTTCCTTAAACATGAAGAGTTTGCTCCGTTAGAGTACACATTCACTCCCAGTGTTGTTAATTACTGACCCGGAAGAGTTTCCTGCACTCCTGGATCATGTGTGCCAGGCCATGAGTGGCAGCCAGGTTCTCATTCAGGTCTCTCTGGTCCGGCTTTCCCAGTGTTTGCTTCCGGTTCATCACCCTTTATCCAAGGGGGGAGGGAAAGAAGATTAGTAAGAGTACCCATCATCTGGACAGTTGGTGAAAGAAAAGGCAGAGGAAGCAGAGTAGGCTGAAGATGGAACAAAAGAAGGAAAAAAAGAGTTCGGCCTTATATACCTGATTAACCCAAAGCTGTTTCTTAATTAGCTAGAGATGTTTATGTAACCTCTTAATTTCCTGTCTCTCTCCCTTCCCCTTCTCATGCGCTTTGTTCCCCTCATAATTCTTCTGTCCTCTATCTACAGTATCCTGCTCTTTTGTGTCTTTAGAGTCGCCCCTTTCCTGTTTTCAGAATGCACAGCATATTACATGTTATGTACACTGCTCATACAAAAGCTGTGTCGGCAATGGAAATAAAGGGCAATGATTTCATAAAATCCGACCGAATACGACGGCACACACTCAGACACACACCTTGGCGAGGAGCTCTCCTTGCGACGCAGGGTGTTCAGGTGGAATAGGGACGGGGCCAGACAAACAGCCAGGTTGGTGGGAGTCATCTGGTTCTCAGACACGCTGGCCGTCACGTCGCTCAGCAGACACAGCAGTGTCCGCAGTGCCTCTCGGTTCTCGTCGGGCAACAGCAGCACGGCCGCACGAGCTGCCTGCAGACGGAGCTCCTTAGGCATGTCTAGAGAGGAACAGGGAGGATGCAATGGCTCCTTTTTAATCCAAAAAAGGACTAATAACCACTGTCATGCTACATCATAACATCTTTTTTTGTGTCCGTTGGTTAACTCAGGAAGGAGCTTGTCAGGAATAAGCTAGGATGGGATCTGTGGCGAGCTAAGTGTGTTATATAAGCCTAAATGTGTGTATACACTACAAGCTTCATGCTTCATACTTCACTCACAGGGCTGGTTTTTGTTTTACAGTATATAAACAGTTCTTAATGCAGCCATTACAATCATAATGTACCGGTACTTGGGAAGATGTCCATGCTAGCAGAGAGTCACTGACGGATGATCCCATACTATAGCAGAGTGGATTCACAGTTTATACATCAACTAATTCCACAGGTATTTCCTGCACTCATCCAATTTCAGAATTTCTTGCTCCATGACAGGCAAGCCTCTGCAGCTCTAAAACAATACACTCATGTGTCTACCTGCACAAAATCTTCTTGCAGATATGCGGCGGTATGTGGATGTCTGCACAAGATTTTGTTCATACTTTAAATATATGTGTGCGCGTGCTCTTACACTGATATATCTGGAGGAAGGTCTCAGATAGTTTGCTCGTGAGCAGGGGTTCTGGCAAATCTCTGAAGTACTGTTTCAGCATGTCTGCGACATCATAAGCTGACTGGCCCTCGTAGCTGACTCCTCCTCCGTCTGCTCCGCTCGCCTCGTTCATCTGGCGCAGAGCTTGGATTCGGGATTTTACTCCTGATTTCCTGAAAAGACCCACCTGGATGGAGAAATCGAGACAGAGAGAGAAAGAGTTACATCCTGCACACGTGAACAGGCACTTGATAATTCAGCTTTGAACTGTGATTCACTCATTACTCTCAGCATTACTATGGGTGTAATGTTTGATCTCATCACCGAGGCATATCAAAAATGGCTCCTGCACCATCTTTTAAAGCTGCAGGCTGTTATTGCTGAAAAACAATATTCTTGACTTATCTCCAAATCCAGGGTTTACAGTCAACGTGGTTACATCACAACAGATCGTGTTGACTGCGTTCACAATGGGCTCTCATGACATCCAGTAGTCATTCTTGTACTGAATGTTTTGAAGGACTGAGTGGCCTTTTAAGGCTGTATGAAATGGCAATGTTGGTGAGGAAAAGAGAGGAAGCCCTTTGGCTTTTCCAGCCTGAATATTTTCCACGAGCGTTCACCACTTCCAAACAGGGATGCTTTGTCCTTCTTTTCAGTTTTTCCCTACTTTAATGGCTATTTTCTCCTTATTTCCCCCTTTTTGCATTTATGAATATTCTCTCTACATCTGAAAAAAATCTTTCATACTCTCTGGGGATTAAACAGACAGACGCGGGTGACTTAGCAGCTGCAAACTTTGACTCTCTCCAGGCCTCCTCTCTTCAGCTTATGTATGACAGTGAGAAGAGAAAAAGGGGGAAAGACAGAAACCATAGACCCACACTGACTTATGGGTATCCTGCTTTTTCCAATTCACTGCCTCATCCCATGTAAAAAACATAAAATCGAGTCATGGATGAGTATTTGACTGATTGCAGATGTCCTAAATTCAAATGTTATGTAACTCGAGTACCTTTTTTTTTCGAAGATTTTTCTCTTCAATGTTTCCACATTAAAGAGAAAAATCTTTACAGGTTCATGTATCCAAATATGTGCGTTTTATTTGTGTTCTAAATCTTACCTGGTCAAGGCACTGATTGCGCAAGTAGCGCATGGCCTGCTGGATTCCCTGGGGGAGGGGCTGGCCCGTCCGCTGGACGATGACTTGCAGTGGCACACCAAACACATTCCTGTCTTTATAGTCGCGCACCTTGATCCGTTTCATAAACTTTGGCACGGCCCTACAACATAAACACATTGACATGAGTCTAGATTAGCATTCAGCAATTAATATCTCAATATTTCTCTGGATAAATCAGCAAATTGATGCAGTTGCATTAATTCCTAGCTGATTTTAACTTTTGGCTCGCAACATGAATTCATCACCATCTCAGACATGTGTTTGTGTTTTATGTGTATGCGAAGATGAAACCAAACGGTTACAGGAGCCTGTCTCCAGGTTCATGAGAGGGTTGGATAAGCAGCGCGAGGGGAGAATAGAGGAGGATGATGGGACGCATGCTGGGCTGTCAAAAGGGGAGGATGCCGCTGCTGCATACATCCGCACAAAGTTTCTGTCTCCCTATTTGTTACTCTACTGTGTGATCGTGCATGGATGCGCACTTGGCTGCAAGTGAACAGCAAATCTATAACTACAGACCCAGAGTTGTAAACATTCAACTCCAACCATTTCACAAGAATGCAGCCATTGATTTATGGCTGTGTATCTATGTGCATGGGTGCGACTGTGTTTAGCGGAGAGACGCTATGCACAACTCAGGACAAGCTTGTCTTTGTAAGAGCCCGTTCACAAGACTCAGAATGCCTCTCAGAACCGCAGTTTTGGAAAAATGGAAAAGGAGCATATTATGATCCTGGCCCGGAATTCTGATTATGTGTGGGCCTCCCGCAGCCAACAAGTAGCCTCTGTCTTTCAGTGAGACCCAGCCTGTTTTAAGACTATCATAATGGCTTCTATTCCTGTCTAAGGAAGGATAGGCCTTGGGTAGAAGTGATCTGATTTTTCACTTTTAGTTAATTTTTCTCATCTGACCTTGTAAAGTAGTATAAAACTTCAGACGTTGAAAAAAAGGGGGTACTGTGTTCCACTGATATTTTTATTGAAGAATGTCCTGTAATATATTTGCTTGTCAACAGAGTTAAGCCTTGTATGTCACTTGTGTTTCACGCCGCTTTGCTCAGGGCCCTTCCTTCAAATTAGCCGTCTAAAGAACTTTTTCCGAGAATTTGACTTTACACAAAAACGCAGGAAATACAGACAAAAGAGAAAGACGAAGCAAGGTGAGGAGCGACGATAACAAATAGGATATTCAGTACGATTAGCTAATCATGAGCAGCACACCAAGTGAGGTGAGATCAATACCCTAGAAGTGACAGTGCAAAGGTAGTAGTGGAGTGATAATTGCTGAGTTGAGAGCAGATCCTTCCAGCCTCCAGCTCTAGTAACACCATGCGTGTGAACTGCCATGATTGCCCCGTTGAGAAAAAGACAATGTACGCCCCTTCCCTGCAATTATGGGCCTGGGAAAAGAATGTGAAACCCAACCTCTGTGGATAGCCGTCACCACATTGCACAACAAATGCAGACGGAAGGGATTGGGAGTGGGATGGATGGGTAGCAGTTGGCTTACTGAATGGATAAATTCATAGGCATCACTTATGAGGAACAATTAGCCAGGCATATAAGGCATTTTACATGAAAAACAGGCTTAAAAACCAGTGTGTGTGTGTTTGTGTGTGTTTGTGTTTAACAATCATCCTACTAAATAGCTTTCTCCTTAGTACACATAGTCTGTATTTCCCTTACATAAGCTTTCCATTTTCCTCCAGCCCACTCACCAGCTGAAGCCATGCTTGTTTGTAGGGGTATGCTTCTCCAGCAGAGCGGTGAGCTGCAGCAGGGAGAGCTTCTGGAGCAGGTTCATCTGTAACACAGACTGGCAGCTAATCTGGAGCTGGGCGGAGGCCAAGCTGGGCCGATGGGAGTTCGCGAAGCTTGGCCAGCGGAGCTTCTGTGGCCTGGAGTACCGTAAAAGAGAAGGGGAGAGCACAAATTGAGATGTGAGAAGAAGAATGTTGATTGAAAAAGAGAAGTTTGACCGTTGGGATCTGCATTAGGCTTCTGTGTACACATAAACTTAGAAAATAGCACATAGCCACGCACAATATTTGTAATTACCAAGTGATCAGTTTAGGGATTACAGGGATTTATGTACATATCAATTAAGAGATTGTCTGTAAGACTGAACCCCCCCTGAATATAATTCTGCCTGTAGATTCCTGAAGGAACAGAAACAGTCCCCATGGAGACCAAGCAGCATTCCAGAGTATTCTGCAGCATTACGTAAGGAGAAACGTCTCAGTGTGTCCTCCTTTTTATCCTTTGCTGTCACTTTATATGGAAAACTCTTTTTGTTGGTACCTCAAATTTTTTTTTTTTCTATTGTTTTGTTGTCCTTGAGCCCTTCGTGCACTGATGTAATGCTTGGCAGGATTTTTACAGATTAAGACTGAAAGCATGAGCCTATTTGGATGAAGCTGTCTGAAAGTTGTTATGAAGTTATGCAAAGAGGGTGTATAAATTAAAAGTTCCCTTTGGAACTTCTTTTCTACAGAAGAAATAGTTCCTACGACAATGTTAGTGAGTTCGGTCTGTTGATTATGACATGTTGCTCATGATTTTTTAAGCATCATCATGCAATGCTATGAGTGTCAAAATTCTAAATTTCACCCTCCATTGTATTAGACTGGATACAGAAATTGCAAATGAACCAGAACCATATTTGTTGCTGGATACTTGAAGAATTAACTGAGAAAATCAGATACAAATCTGTTATTTTGGGTAAACTGCCCCTTTAATGGTGACGCCGCACTAGTAAGAGAGTGTTTAGGTTTCTTCACTGACCTGCTGGTTCGGGTTAGAGATGCTCCCACACCAGAATCTCTTCTTTCTCTCATCCCTTCCTCTCCCTCGCCCAGCGGGTTCCCTGTGCTGTCTTGGTCACTCCCGTTCTCCGTCTCTTCCAGTTGGTTCTGCAGCGGAGAAGACGGGCACGGGGAAGCTGAGTCCAGCGCTGAGTCCGAGTCTCCTTCCTCCTCTTCATCTTCTTCCTCCTCCTCCTCCTCCTCTTCACCGGCCACCGCTTCTGACCAGGTGTTGAAACGCTGCAAGCCGCCAACATGTTGTAGCACTTCCTCCAGTTTGCGTTCATCGCCCTCTTCCTCCTCTCCCTCCTCCTCTCTCTCTGCGTAGGGGACATTATCATAGAAACTGAGCCGGCTGTCAATGGAGCCTGAAGAGCCGCGACGTTGGCGCCTACTTTGACGTCCCCTGAGGATCACTGAGTTTCCGTTATCGTTCCCATTGTTATTGCGTGAGCTCCCATCGCACAGGGCTTTGGGGAAAGTTCCAGGCTTGTGACCTTCTGGTAAGTAGAAGAAGATCATGCCCTCTTCCTCCTCCTCTTCCTCCTCCACTTGTCTGCTATTGTCTGGAACAATGCAGTTGTTCCTGCGGTTCTGCTCATCAACTGTCATCCCATTACTAGCTTGGCAGGGGATGTGTGGGGCAGATTTGGGTTGGGGTGTTGGCTGACGATCTGAGGCTTGTTGGAGAATGCTGAAAGGATCAAAACCCTCCAAATACATGCCCCCTCTCTTACTGGAGCCTGCTGCTGTGCTGTGGCTGCGAGCGCGAGTCACCGGGCTGGGTGTGCTCACTGCACTGCCGCTGCTGGCTTCCGACTGGCTGCTCCCCGTACTTCCAGTGCTGCCGTTGCTGGTCTGAGTGGAGTAAGATACGGAGCGATTCCGGTTAAGTGTCATAGTCTGTGTGGGATTGCGGTGGTGATTGAGGTTCTGGTTGAAGTTGATACTGGAGATGTCCACACAATTGAGTCTCCTCAACTTGTCGTCATCTAGACCCTCTTTGATGACAGGTCCACTGATTTCTATCTTCCCTCCACTGGTGCTCCCCTTCTTCTTTCTCTTGGACGAGGCTCCGCTGCGCAGCCGCAGACTCTCCATCCTCTTTAGGAAGCTCTTAGCCCGTGAGCGTGTGCTTTTGCCATTTCCCCCTCCTCCGTCCAGACTCCCTCCCAGTCCTCCTATCCCTGTTTTCACATCAAATGTGAACTGTCCGAGTGTCTCCAGGGGCGATGGGGGCAACCCATCGGACAAAGAGTCTTCATTAGCGCATCCTGAGCCGCCTGTACCCGAGGATGAGCACATGCTTGCTACAGAGCTGGCACGAGTGGCACCGGCAGGTGCAGCTTCATTTACCAGGGTGGCACCATGGTTCTTCTCTTCTCCTCTTCCTCCGCTCCCGCTGCTGTGGATGGAGCCGACTTCTGGCTGTTCACTGAGGTCGGTCAGCACACTCTCTGAACTGTTGCCTTCACGTAGGGCGAGCTTGCCTTTTTGGGATACTTGATCCTTCGGGAATGATGGGGCCTGGATGGCGTCTGTGGACAATGTGGAGAAAACCTCCAGCTCCTCCATGCGGGACCAGCGCTTGCTGTCCCTTTGGAAGGTCCAGCGGCCACTGATGGCACAAGGCTCATCTTCATCAGAATCCTCACTCTGGACAGGGGAGAAGGAGGGAATCAAGGAGATGGAGAGAAAGAAACAGAAGATAAGAAAGAAGAAAACAAAAGAAAAGAAAAAAGAGGGGGGCATTATGCACTGCTATGTTTTCCCATTATTCCACTGTTCTTAACTTTGATCAAGGAATCTTTCTTTTCTCCTGGATTAATGGAATTTATTTTATAATTGTTATAATTAATAACTTAATGAAATATAGATATATATACACATATACATTTACATATACATATACATATACATATACATATACACACACACACACACACACACACACACACACACACACACACACACACACACACACACATATATATATATATATATATATATATATATAGTCAATTCCTGACTTCAGAAACAATGCAAACAAAAACACAAAGAGAAAAGTGGCCATTAGTGAGTCACATATAGCACACACGGACCTTCCCAAAATGTACACACCTCCCCCAGTTTGGTTAATCTATCTCAGGCCCTGGAGGGAGTTCAGGAAATTCCATTATGACCCCCATAGCTCTGAATGCAGTTGGCCAGACTGGAGTCCCCCCCCCCCCCCCCACAGTCTTTATCCTCTCTGTCTGCACGTATGCACGCACACTGAGTGTGAGACAGTGACACTGATACACTGCCATAGTCGATGCTACTCCTTATCTGTGACAGGTATATCCGTCTTCCTTCAAACACACACCAACACACACCAAGACATCTTCACAGTTACCTATCACAGTGTAGACCCCCCCCCCCACCACCACCACCACCACCACCACCACAACCACCATTCACCTTTCTGAAGCCCTACCTATAAATTGAACATGAAAACTTTCTTGTATCCGTCAAAGCAAGAAAGCTTGGAGAGCAACTGAATTGCCAGATATTATTAAGCAATAATCAGAGTTTCCCATTTTAAGGATGCCAGGAAATATGCTCTTTGAATGAAAAAATTCAACAGAAAAATGATCACATCTACAAAGTCCATGTTCCACTAGTCAGGTGCCAGTGTTACACTTTTAGTGCTCACATGGGCTCCACATTCAGGCATCATTATTTATACGTTTTGCAGTGGAAAATTATCTCATTTGCAATAAAAAACAACAAAAAGTGTGATCTATCGCAGCTACATAAAGTGCTTTCATAAAATTTAATGATTTGATGATGACAAAAGACCTTTTTGTGACATTTATGGATACCATGGTGGTTTGTTTTTTCAGTTATGCTGGTTGGAATGTGAGATAAAGATGTGCTCTTTGTTTTGCACTGAGAACAGTGACATTCTGGAGATACCCTATCCTCAAACCATCAAACCATCACAGCATTCACTGCAATGGTGGACATCGTCACATGGACTCTGAAGAATGAAAACTATTTATTATTACATCAAGACAGATAAAAACCAGAAAGAATGAGAGACAGGGAGATGGAGATTTAAGAGAGAGGGAATGTTAAGACATGTGGAGATCAATGCATTCCTAAGTTGTCTAAGGGGCGGGGGGGTGGGGGGGTGGGGGGGGTTGTTGTCCCACAAAGATGGCAAATAACCTCTTTGACTCCCCTATTCCTCTCTGTTGACTCCTGAAATGAAAGGTGACACAGAGAGGGTCATCCTAATGAATACCACCACACACGGAACAAGGATGTTACTGTGTAGCGCTTTAGGCCATTAGGGACTTAAGGTTGATTTGTATAAATGGAGCAATTCTTGTCACAAAATGAAGTCAGTCTAGACTTTATTACTTGAAAACAAGCATTGTCTAAAACTGGAATATTTATGGAATTATCTACTTTCTTGGAAGAGGATAAACACATTCCACCAGACATGTTTCCTTGAAAGAGTGTGAATTGGTAGGAGTCAAGCTACTCTTAAAAAAGTACAATGCTGCTGACACTCACAGACCCTTATTCCCATGATCATAGATAGGAGATGTATGGTGGTTCATTCTTCAGCAGTGCCAAAAAAGCAGCATACTAACGTCTTTTATGGTGAGCCAGAAATATGGGGAAGTATTTGAGAAAGAACGGGAGCATATCTTGAGTAGGGGGAGGTCCTGGTGAATGCAACCCCTTCATTTAGACATTAAAGCTATCCTCCTTCCCCTTAGGGTCTGCACAGCCCACTTGATATAGAAATAAACCCAACAGGTGCCTTCTCATTAAACTAGATTAGAGAAAACACAGCTATGCCCTGTGGCCAAGAGTGAACTCATGGCTGAGGTGAGGAAATGCAATTGTGGTTGAGGAGACGTGCGAAGGGGTTTTTCTGGAAGGAGTGGAGGTCATGTGTATGCATGTGCACTTACTCGTTTTCTTTGTGGTGATATCTCCAGCCTCATTAGAGCACACTTGTTGAGGGTGTTCAGTCTCCTGTGGACACAAACGCATATACAATTGCTTAAATTTAAAATGGGCTTTAAAACAAGCAAGCTCCCTGGTTTTCCCCGAAAATACAAACCTCTCATCATCAAGAGGAAGTATAATGGAGGAGAGGATGAAACAGATGAAAAATAGAAGAGGGGAAGACAAAGACGGGGGAGTTTGGGTGCACCCAGGCTGGCTAATGAGCTGCTGAAGGATAATCCCCACATGAGCAGGAAGAGAATGAGAGCGAGACAGAAAAGGAGAGAGCGAGGAGAATGAAATCTGCTGGAGTGGTGACAAAAAACTTGGGGAGGGGGCAGAAAGCTTATCCCCTCAGCCACCTGGAGAAGGGGAGAGAGGGTGGTGGTGGGGTCCACTCTCTGGAGAGCTCTTAGAGCAGATCATGTAACAATGGTGAGATGAAGGGATGGGAATTGAGGGATAGTGTGGGTGGTGGGGAGGGGGTGAAAGGCTGCCAAGACAGGAGACACTGAGACGATAGCTTCCAGATGTATGGTGGGACACCTGCTGTGGTTTATTACTGAAAGTTGGACTTTGATGATGGAGCCAACTCGATTAAGGAGCCATTAGCTTCCTCCCCATATGCTAATTGAAATGGCTGGAGCACCTAATAGAAAGCAAACCCAATCCTCTCCAGGGATATTTTGTTTTACCAACCATTCAGCGCCTTTTCACATACATAAACCTCAGTAAGAGATTCCCGAAACTTCCCACAAACAAAGCTCTGACACCACTTATTTCCCAGTTGTGGGTAGCAATTAGGCAGAAGGTCTTATGTCTGCAACATCGGGGCAAGAAACACTGACTGTAAAAAGCATGCATGACTGTAGCATCTATCAAGGAAAGGTATGATTGGGATATTGTTCTTTCCAGGAATATACAAGAGACTGAAATGACTGAGGTAAACATTATCAGCCACAGAGAAAGAAAAAAATAAGAGAGAAGAAGGAATGATCATAGAAGACAAAATGGGGAGACAAAAAGGTAAAGCTAGTGGCTCCAGGGTGCTTATCATGTCACTCTTTCATCTCATCGCATGTGCCTTTTGAAGTTATGCCCTCATGGTGTCATTTGTCAGAGAAAAAAAGATAGTACAGAAAAGCAGAAGAGAAAGAAGTAGGAAAGGTTCTGTACGTCTTTTACTCTCACCTGCACAGAGCCTCAATTGCATCCCGATCGAGAAAGTCATGGTCTCTGGTGACTGAAGAGATGTCAATGGGAAACTGGGCATCTAAAGAAAGAGAGTCAGATTAGTGTGGCCATCTCCCTCCCACTGATTGGATCAGTGTGTACAGATAAAACTTAAGATATAGCCCCTAGCCCCAAAAAGACACCCATCCACTCAAACACCCACCAGGACCTTCCATCCCACCCTCTCTCCCCCATACAGCCTTGATGAAAAGCTAAAAGAGGAAGTAGCATCTTAGCCGACCAAACAAACACAGCTGCAGCTTTCAGACCTGGCAGGCAGGGGGGATGTGGAGCACAGAGGGAGAGAACAGGGGATTGATTGAAGAATGACAATAGGTACTCCACTGCTGCTCAGAGGTCCCGCTTCCTTTTCTACTTCACGTTCTTCCTCATTAACAGGATTCACTTGTTGACTGGGTCACAGCATTGGTAAAGTGTGCCATTTTATATTAAGATTTTCTAAGAGGTTTAAGCAGCATATTCTGGTATAGGGATGGATGGACAGATACAAAGATGTTTTCTGGAATGTGTAGACCCAACCTAAAATGGCAATCTTGCATTTAAACCCTCAGGGGCAATGATGATAAGAAAATGCTATTCAGAGGAGGCCAGCACCTTTAGCCTACTGTACTGACACAGGCCTATCAGTCTGCTTATCTTTAGTGGGGCAATAGTCTTGACAGCACTGACAATAGAGATTGTCCCACAGATACAAGGGAAGGAAAAATGGGTCATGCTATGGCAGAAATTCCTACTTGAGTGGAGATGGCTTCAAGAGACCAACCAGCGAGGCTGTAAAATCTGGGCAGTGATTGATTGTGGTTTGCACTATTGTGTTGCTGTTCATGCATGTATGAAAAACAGTCTCATCACCTGTGCAGAAACACAATGAGCTTTCCGTTCAAATAGGAAACCTTCACGGTTAAGTGGCAACAAGCAATGGCCTGTTGACAATGGTAGCTCAGTTCTGCTGTCATCATCCTGCAGTTACATAAGGGCAACTGGTATGCCCTTGGCATGCCTTGGTATAGTTGGAGTAGCTATATGGACTGTAAAGAATGTTTGATGTATTTTGGTGAGCGTGTATTTAAAAACTCAAAGCATTCTTTGCCATTATAAGAGTAACACTAGAAGGTATAGAGTAAATTGTAGTGTTTCTTTTAACAAGCTAGCAAAGACATTTGGTCACAACAGAGTAACTATATAGGCTACATTATAGTTAATGTTTGGAATATCGTGTGTTTAGGTTTGTGTGGTTTTTCTTGCATAAATACAGCAAAACATTGGTGCTAAGAAAAAATACACCCCTTACTCCACAGGAATGTTGCGTGTTCTATATGAGCTAAACACTATCAGCCGTTAGATACCAAGGGGTGTGGACTCAGACTTAGGGTTTATTTTAAGACTGTAGAAGATGATGTGGTAAAAGCACAGCCTTTAAAAAAAAATCACAAGTCACTGAAGTCGCAACATAGCTTCAAAATCGGTCTGATAACGCCATGGGTGTCATTCTATCCATTTCTTTCTCATACCAGCGAATCTTTTCCATCCTGTCCTCATTTTGGCCACTTGAGAAGAGAGAGTGGGTAGAGGTGTCAGTGGTCCTTACCTTCATAAAGCTGGGCGTACTGTGGGAACCCTGCTGCCCGGAGCCAGGTACAGGCTTCTTTGGCTTCAATCTCTGCAGATGAGAAAAAGTGAAAAAAAAAAGCATTTTAGTTACTGCAGGACACACTTCAATCCACTTGGAAAAGAAGAGATATTAAATGTTTACATTAAACACAAATATACTGAAAAAGACACCAAAAACCAAACCAAAATTGATGTCATAGACTGATACAAAGGCTTTTTATCACCACTAAAATGTAAAAGTAAATCATTTGAAAATGTTATCCTGTGAACATATCAAAGAAAGATCAAACTCTGGAATTGAGTACTCCAACAGCTTATCAAATGTAAACCCCTTAACCTTCTTAGCTATCTCACACTTGGTCACTCTCCTCTCACATGCTTCTAAAGCTAAAGCTCAAAGCATCATTCAAGCAAAATTGTGTTAACCTCCTCACAAGCCGAGTGTGTGCAATATAAGCTCCTTATCCAGGTGAGGCAGTGGTTTTCATTGTTCACACAGAGATCTCTAATGGAAATGTCAGTGTTAAGCTTTTTCCCATACGGCATGACTGCTCCTATAAGAATGGATATGCCATTGTGTAATTTATTCTTTGAGGTATTTTACTTTTTTTAAATCTTTCTTTATTTCTTTATTTAGTTTGATGTTTTTCAGTTCTTCTCACCAGCTTCCTTTCTCTCATGGTGCCAATATAGAAAATGTAATTAACAGCTGTTGATAAGGATACATGTAAAAAAAGAAGGGTGTCTAACACATATGTCAGATTTAAGTTTCTCAAGTGCCTATAAGTGCCTTTACTAGGCTTGAACATGTTCACAATGTTTCTCCAAAACTGCCTAAAAACACCTTCCATAACTCCCTTTAAATGTAACGTGTGACATTTGGGCTTGTTATGCTAAGTACTATCACTGAATGTTGAGGTCCCCTGTGTGTCAGAGGAGCCATGGGGATGTCTCCAAATTATCTGTGAAACCTCTTTAGATGACACATGCCAAATGGTTGCCCACACCACAGCCCCCTCAACTGCTTCATCACCCCCACAGCCGGCAGTTTGAGAGAGAGAAGACAGACAGAAACCTGTCCCCAGGCTTTAAGAAGCTGGCTTTACAATGTCTTCTTTGGCAGAATTACAGCGGGTACAAATGTTGCACAACCTTGAGAAACACTTTTAAAACAAAACCAGTTACCCAAAGGCAGGAAAAGAAACTGGTAAACCATAGATGAAAGTGACGACATATAGACCGGCTGCAAAATACTTGCTAATCCCGTTGCCAATGCGAGAACTGTGTGTGAAGTCTGAAGTTCAGACAGGATAGTTAAAAGCTTACATTTCCAATGTTAAAGTTCTTGCAATCAGATATTATGTCCCTTAAACTTTTAGTATGGGTGCTATATTTGGCTGAGTCTCAGGGAGCTAATAGTAACCACCTGTAGAAAGTGATGCAGAGTAATTTATTTTATCTTCTAAGGACCAGTGTAAAAGTTCTACATCATTTCAAGGCTAAATAACACCAAGGAATTGCTTATATTTTCTAGCTTAAACTCAGGAACGTAAGCGTAAAAGAAGAACAGAACTTGACTAAGCTGAATGACTTAGGACTTTACAGTATTTTGGTCCCTATGGACCCTAATAACAATGAGTTATGAATAAGTGAGACATTAGCATCTTGAAACTGACTGGATAAGGGCTAAAGAAAGGTAACTGAATACTGTCAGACAGAGAGGTCAGAGGAGGACTGCTGCTGCAAAGGGTCTGGGCTCAACAATATAAGAGCATTTACATACCAAAAACAAGCCTAGACGGCAGACAAACCCACTGACAACAAGGTGTGACACGACCAAGACAGGGTCTCCCCTCCGCCACTGCAGGGTCCAGCAACTGCTGAAGCAACCACTGTGACACCGGGGTGCAGCCCAAGTGTCAAATAACACATTAACAACTATGTTTTAAAGGCATTTTATTTGACAAATGAGCTCTATTTTTCCTTGTGGATGTGAATGGGCATATGACAGACACTGTTTGTCTCAGTTTCTGTGTTGAGCCTAGTATTTCTGGAGTACAGGGAACCCAGAAGAACATAGAAACCAAGGGGTTATTAAACCAACATTCTTGAAAAGAAAACACTGCGTGATTCTTGTGTTTGCTGTGTATTTATGTGTGTGCACAGGCAAGTCTGTGTGAGTTTGCAAAGACCAACCTCCTGTTTAAAGACAAACCACTCAAAAGACAGTAAAGCTACTGAAATGCAAATTAGACATACAAACACATGGTTAGCGTTCCACCCCAAACCCCCCAAAAAGGGCTAGAGGATCCAATAAGTGCCTTTGGAGGGAAGCTATCCAGTGACACACCCCATTGGTCTAGAATGTGTGTCAAATCTACTTTACAGTGGCATAATGTGGAGAGTGTGCCGAGGAAATAAAATAATGACAACAGCATTCAGTGCGCAGCTGGATTAAACTGAACAATATTTGTCACTGCACCGCATTGTGTTTCGATCCATTCACAGAGCGAAGCTAGAAATTTTTTCTATCTTTTGTTTGCCTGCAGGAAGTGGACAGAATCATGGGCATCTGTTACAAACAACCTAACAGGAGAGACAGAGGACATATGCATCTAGAATAAAAAAACCAAAAACATTCATTAAAATGTCATCCTATAACACTCCACCAAATCCTTTACATTTTTGTTTGATTGGATAACCCTTTGATTCTTGTGTGTGTTTATTTTTTTTTCTTCCCCACTGTCCACCCTAATTCCTTAGCCCCCGCCAGGGAACTACCTCACTTCCTCTTCCCGCTTCCCTCACAGGAAGAGAGCCGAGTGGTGCTGCAGTGGCTGCCGGCCACCCGGCTGTAGGGCCCTGCCTTCGTTTGTTCCTGGCCAGATAATGGGTAGGGAGGCAGCCAAGACAAACACTGGCTCTGATAGTCGTGTGTACTTACTAACGTCCTCAAAGCAACGCTGGACAAATGCCTTACAGCAAACGCTTAGCACTTAGATATGACTTTTGTCTCACTTTGTTTTACTCTCAGGTAGAAAAGTTAAATTCACCACCTTGAAAATGAGGTAATATTTGCTCAACATGTGCCAGGACGGCTGAAGTGCAACAAGTTACAAATCTGAAAGGAGTCTGGCCGGCACCATGATTTCAATACCAAAGCATTGAAAATACCGCATGTCTTGGCAAACTAATTGTGCTACAGCTGCCCACACATTTCTTTAAATGCAGTGTAATTTATTGAAGAGACGATTCTGCACACATTCCTCTTCATGTTTAGTTTTCACATTGTCAAAACTTTGTAAGAAGATTTAAAGTAAGTGCAGATAAATGTAGTTAATCTAAAAATACACACAAGTCCAAACCTTTGTCAGCCTTTTTGTTAAAAATTCTGATTTCAAGCTATGAGCTATAGGAGCAAACATAAGCTGACAGCAGCATGTAGTTTCTTCAACCTTCTGCCAGTAAACGAACCCAAACCTTTTTCCTGTTTGGTCATTTTATAGCAATCACTGGTTGTCTAGTAGGCTAGGTGACATTCATATAGACAAAAAAAATGCCGCGTAGATTAATAAATGGATCTTAGTTCAGACCAGACCAGAACTTCTGGTCCCGTTGGGGGAGCCACACAGGATGTCTGAAACATGTCCGTCAGACGGGACAGAGAGACAGATGGATGTGGTGTTAAAACTGCAATGGCCTCATTAGGACAACAGTTAAATGTAAGAAAAGTTACTTTTTTGGTATACTTTTTTTTTTTTTTACATATTTTAATCTAGATGTGTTACTTTTGTTTGGACAGAAATGCAAAAATAAAAGAAGTTATCAGTAAAGTAGCTCTGGATGATATGGAGGAGCAAAGGCCACACAGTGAGGCAAACTCCTTCTCGGAGGGAAAGAAAGATGAGAGGAATTATCAGCAGATAACATGACTAATGAGAGCCAAGCTGATGCTAATAGAGATTTCATATGGATCACGAGTGGCTTTTCTCCTGGAATTTGGCCAAAGCTGAAGTGGTGCCAATCACGGTTAAGCTTCAACCGCTGCTTGGCAGTTTAGACTTCTAAAATTATCCATTATGGTCCTGTCTTTGCTTTCCTTTCCCCTGCTCTCACCCTCATCTCCTCTGATCTTTCTGCTTATTTCAACCCTGCTCGCCCCATCTTTTCTCTCCTTTCCTGTGGCAGGAAATTCTCACAATTGCTGGCCAAAGTTTCCCTGCATTGCAGGAGGCAGTGGGGTCTGGCTTGGCCGAGTCTGAATGCTCAGCTCCAGTGGGAGTTTGTCAGCAACTTGCAAACAAAGGATGCTGCGCCCCACCTCAAAGGCTCTGCTACATACATGGCAAACTGGAGGTCAAGAGTCTGAATACAGTTATCATGGGGACTAGGGCTTTGAAGTAGGCAGATGGAGAAGAATGCTTGGCTTAAAACTGTTGCGAATTGAGGTGGCTTATCTGGAATAACCTGATCATTGTCGGGGCTCAGAATGCCGACCGTAAAACTGCCTACAAGGTAGGCAGGGGGCTCTTATCAGCTCCGGGTCTGAGTGGGTCATTCTGAAGGAGCTGCAAAGTGGGTCTAGACAGGTGATGTGATAAACCAGGCCAGACTGTGTGGCTCAATTTTAATCTACAACAAACAAAGCCGGGAGCCTGGATGCTGCCAGTGTTTGTCCTTCACCTCCACAGCGATCAGGACAAACTGCCGATCCGTTCATGAACTTGAAGAACGCGTTACTGACTGATTCATGATCTAATACTTGTTGAAACTATTTCATGATTGCTATGTTCGTAACAGGTTGTGGCTGTATGAGAGCATCGAGAAACAACTTGAGATAACAGGTTTTTTAATGTGACCAATGTGAAATCCCTCTGGTGCTCCATTGGAATGTAAAGATAGACGATAACAGATTTCTTTCCCTGATGAGTATCGTGTTTTGGGATTTCACTACTGAGACAGCTGGGTGTACGCTAACTGAGACCGTGCCAGGAATATCACCATCTGGCTGGCCTCAAGCTAGCACACAGAGCAAGCTTGACACACACACACACACACACACACACACACACACACACACACAAAAGAATAATGAGGTTACTACTATGGCCCAATGGCCCATTCCAGTTATCTACCACCAGCCGGCACAGGCATGCATGGCCACATATGCAATGCGCAGCTGGCCCAGATGGATTGTTGCAGAGCTAACCCCAACGGCCTCTGATGACATATTTATCCTCATATAGAGGGTCCTAGCCTTGGATAATGTGACCAGGCATACTCCAAGCCCCTGATAACTTTTCCACTGCCAAACAACAGTCTACCTGCTGCCCCCCCCACACACACACACAGATGAAGCATGTTTTGTTCATTTGCGCTTCTCCCAGCTCTACCAGCCACTACCACAGACACACTATACCTATGCCTGACTGAATTAAATAGAGAGAAAAGGCTTATAAACCACTTCAGAAGATTATGCGCAAGTATGATGTCGGTGTCATATCCCCACGGGGGTAGGTAAAGTAATCAACGTAGATTCCTCTGAGTGTCTTTTGAGCACGTTCTTAGTGGTAATATGGCTCAAGTGACCCTTACTCTGCTCATACAGTATCTGTTTCAGACCTGAGGCAGCTGATAAGGAACCATGTGTTGGAACAAACAGTTAAAACAAGACAAAGGGCAAAAAGGCCACAAATCAAGTTAAGCCAGACAGCACAGGACAGAAAACAGGATTTTATACAGCCACAACAAATACACTCAAACTCCACTGTTAGCAAAAGGTCGGCATTCAGGCAAAAGGCACAGGCAGTTAAACAAATTGGAGGCAATGAAATGGAACAGGTTGCTGGCACGACACCTTCTGTTAATCTTAAATGTATTTAATAAAACATCCCAGTTCAAGACCCAACTTCCACACATGGATCGAAGTCTCATTTCTCTCTACCCGAGCCCTCGAGTGAGACCTGGTCTGCGAGAGACTGCCAGCGCCGTGTGCGTAAAAGGGGCTGATTTAGACCAAGATGTCTCGGTTTTTTAAATAAAAAAACGGGGAAAGCGTTATTCATCGGGGTCCTTGGTAACTCGGGACAAGTCACAGAATATTTCAAACCGGACTGCGAGTGAGTTCAGAGCGGGGGTGAGGACGCTGGGAGACGCGGAGATATGCGCCAAGTGCGGAGATTTCTAATCGGACAGCCCGCGGCGCTGCGCCCTCGGGGGCGACTTAAAGCGTGTTTTACCTGGAGGTAAAATTTCAAGCGAACATTCAGACTCACAAATACTAAAAGTAACTTAAAACGAGCGCACCCCAGACCAGTAAGTGTGCCAACCTATGAGCCGTGTTTGGTTTTGTGCTTTTTCATGGACAAGACAGGAAACCGCTGGAATGCACCGACTCCGTTACACTTTAAACCCATCAGAACCGATGGCTTTCCCGAGGCGACGGTTCCGAGGAGGGACTTACGTGTTAACATCATTTTTCTTCAACGTCTCGGTCGCGAACCGGCCTCAGCATAAAATCCAGCTCCCGGCTGCGCCCCGGCGGGCTCCGACTGTCCGGATCAGGTCTACTCCAGCGTCACGGCCGAGCCCGCATGATAAATCCAGAGGCAGGAGAAGCTCGAGCTGCTCGCTACGGTCGCGAACCACCTCTGGCCGCTGCGCGAGACGGTAGATCCATGCTCATAGTCTGATTTTGCGATCATCGGGATTCCGCGAGATTTCGGCTCCCTCCGACCCCGAGAGTCCCTTGAATGAGCGAGTCCCCGGCCCCGGCAGGAATGTGAATGAGAGTAGTGTGATTCAAGCTTTAGGAATGAGCAGCTCCGCGGCGGCTCCACCTCTCCCCCACCCCCCACCCACCACCCGCCACCCGCTCCCCACCTGACGAGGAGCTGGAGCTGCGCGCACAGAGGCGCGCACGCACACGCACACACACACATCCACGCAGGAAAACCTCAGGAGAAGAAGTTTATAAATCCAACCACGCATCATACTAGTTTGTGTCAAACAAAGTTGCCCCCCCCCCCACCCCCTCCCAGAGGACCCCCCCACCCCCTCCTTCATTCGTTTCAGGCCCTGCCACGCCTGAGCCTCCACCACCACCAGCCCAGTTGACGCGGAGAGGCTGGTACCCGGTTTACATATCATTAGAAAAACAGCGGAGACAAACTGAGCGACGCTCCATTGTGACGCCAGATTAGTCTGAAAAGCGCAAGTGGCGCGGTGAAAAGGGAACCAGGGGCCGCGGCTATGGTAATGCCCTGGTCCGCGGCCCCCGGTCCGCGCCGACGACGCCTTCAGAGGCCCCGGGGCCCGAGGGCAGGGCAGATCCCAGCAGGTCTCGGTGGTCGACGCAGATACTGCGGTGCCACCACACTTTGACTACATCTGAGCATCTGCAGGGAAATGTAATTATTTTAGCCAGCAATTACTGTTAAAAATAAAAAAAAGGACGAGCCCAAGTTTGAATCCCTTGATACCCTGATGGCACGAGGCTCCTTTTATGCTGGACATTTTTGTATTTTGTATTTTTCCATTTCTATTCTTTAAATTGTTGAACAGAACCAGTGCTTCTGGGTATATAATAAACAATCCATGTCTCATTCAGATATACACATGATATTTTTCAGGTTTAATTGGAAGCGTCTGTTTCAAAAGAACCCATCTAGTTCTCCCCGTTTTCCGCTCCTCTGTCCTGGGGGATTTTTTTTTTAATCCACAGTTTTCCAAGAACTCCTCAACGACGTCAGCATTTGGCATCAACCAGCTCTGTGTTATTTCCATGGCAACACACGGGCCCCTGAGGTGGCGCAAAAAGCAAAAGCCAGAGGAGTCACCATTTGGCAGGGAAACACATGTAATCCAAAGCTTGGAATGCCGGAGCGGGGAAAGGATGATGCAGAAAATCCTGGCCAACTGTGCAGTCTGTTGTTGGCTGCAATACTGGCCACAGCTGACAGAGGAGTCACAAGTGATTTAGCCATAACAGATCCCGCCAGCTATCAAGTCGAGCAAAATCGTGAGTCTTCATAGCAAAGACATTCGTAGAAGGGGCTGGGAGTCATCTTGAAATTTTGATGCTGCTTTAGCAGCCAATGCTTCACGGCGTTTGCCGGTCATATGAGCTTTTTTTAATAAACACAGCTTTGAGCTGGTGACGTTCTCAGAGGTCCACAACAGATAATTGCACATTACGTCTGTTTGAGGTCTCAGAGATTACAGCTGTAAAATACAGTGGTTAAGTACAGGGGATTTTCATCTATGCTCCATACCTGTAATTGGTACGTTTGCACTGCAGATACCAATTCTCAAATAGATTTCTGTTATTGGAGTCTAGTAATTTACAATTTGTTTAAAAGAGGTTTAACAGGGAGTTAAACTTCTCTTGCACCTGACCCAAACACAAGTAAAGTCACTATAAAAAAAAGCATTCAATAGAACAAGAGTTTTTGATCTTGATGCCAGGGACACATTTTGGTATGTAGTCAAAAAATTTAAGGTTTAACTACCAATAAGTACATCATGCTAAAGCATACTGTAAGTGTTAAGTCAACAGATCAGCGCGAATATCAAACAACAAGTAAACAGAAAACACACGAGCTTATGAACTCACAGAATTGGTGAAAACCTCCTGTGATTCCCATCCTAAATCTGTAACCTGAAGGGAGGGAGAAAGATAATGAAGGACTGTCAGTGTGTGTTTGAGAAAGAGAGCGGGAGTGATTGGGATGACAGAGAGAGAGAGAGAGAGAGAAGGCAAAGGGAGGAAGAAGAGATGAAGAGAGATTACCAAACAAGGCCAAATCCCCAAGCCACAAAACCCGACCACCCAGAGGCTGCACCCAAAACCCCAACCCCTCGACTGAGATGGGTCAACAACCCTGTGCAGAGATGAGGGGGTTCATGTTCTCAAGTTGTTTTGTGGTGATAAATACACAATAATGCCAGCGGTTGTTGATGAATGTGTGTGGTAAAGCGTGAGAGATCAGACAAGCAGACTGCCGCTGCTGCCAGTTGCTTGAGGGCAAATGAGTGTCTCTCTTTGGAGTGTCTGCAATTTTCATTCATCAAAGCTCATCAGAGTCAGGCGCTTGTTTGGCTTATGATATAGATACAGATCAAATACACGTGGGTATAATAAGGGCTTTAGACAAAGGAGAGGAAACGAGGAGATGCATCAGTGTTATAACAGACAGACACGAGGGATTAGAGCTGGTATTAATTGTAATGACTCATTGGAAAAGGGGGAAAAGAAGTTTACCTTTAAGGCAGGGAATTTTTAATGGATTATCTTATGATTCATAGTAAATTTTACTCATGCATCTAGCTTTTCTAAAGTATCGCCTCTATTTTGAAAAAAAAAAATCCCAAGTGTAAAAACAAAACAAACCACAGACATTTTATTTTAATAAACAAGGCCATGTATGCGCCATAGACTTGCTGCTGCTGGGTTGTTGGGTGAAGCTACTGTTGTAGGTTGTAAACTTTACAGGGTCACCTCTGACCCTGAGACGCAGAGGGGGGGGCTGGAGGGGGGGGGGGATTGAGAAATTGTTAGAGAAAAGTAATAACAGAAACACTTTATAAACACAGGGATAAAGTGAAATAAAGATAAGACAGTGAAAATGTACAAAAGACGGAAAAACAAACAGAAATTAAGAGAACTACGCAGAGCAAAGATGAAAGAAACCCCGTCCCCCTCGCACCTCGGGGTTGATGCTCCCTTCTTCTACCATTTCTAACCCTAAACAGCGGGGCCAGGTGGGGGTCAGCGGACGGACGTGTCAGTCCAACACACATACAAACACCCAAGGCCGTGTCAACAAAGACTCACAGAAGAGATAACGAAATCATGGGTCTGCAAAGTTCGCAGTGGCCCTCCTGAAAAAAAAAAATGAACATCTTAGGTGTGTGAACCTAAAATTCTATCAACAGCTAAGTTTTGTCTGATTTGGGTTTTTTTCCACAGTTGTGAGTTTGTGAAAGATTAGTGATTGTATTTTATTTTATTTTATTCAGAGGAAAGGTAGAGGTATAGTGGCTGGATCTATGCAACTGCCACTGTCCTTGAAACTTGAAATGACTCCAATGATAAGCTTATGTCCTCTGCCTGATGCGATCTGAGATAATGACTTTAACTGCTGCTGCGTGGTGTGTGAGTGTGTGTGTGTTTGTGTGTGTGTGTGTGTGTGAGAGAGAGAGAGACCGAGACAGAGAATGAGTGACGGGGGGGGGGTAATCTTTTCATAACAGGAATCTCCAGAAATAGCTCATCCATGGCACTGGGGATCAGCCAATAAGACACTGATTAGAGAAAGAGAGAGAGAGAGAGAGAGAGAGAGCGCATGTGCCTCCACACACAATGGTGAGGAAATGCAGGGAGACAGTGGCTTGGAGCAGCACACACTCAAACACACACACAAACAAAGGAAGTTTGAAGCAGACAACGGGCCGAATACCTCGCCGACACCCTCTCCGGGCTTTGATGGACTGACCACCCTCACAATAGAGTCAGGAGGCTGACACACACACTTAAACAAACAATGAATAAGTATTGTACTACCTTATATTTTTTCATCCAGATAGTGTGGTTCTTTACGTTGGATCATCCATTTATCGTGAAGCTTTACTTGTCCACCACAGTAGTAATGATCTTTTTAGATTGTAGAGCAAGTGAACACACACACACACACACACACACACACACACACACACACACACAAAAAACCCCAGGAAAAATGAACAATTGAAGGAGGGTTACTGAAGATCTGCATTTTGCAGGGATAATGGGCTTTTAAGTGAGTGTTGTGTGTGGTTTTGTCTGCATGTCCGCCTACATCAAGCATACACATGCACACATTATTTCAGGGAAGAGTTAAAAAAAAAAAAAGTCTGCTCAGGATCTCACATTTTAAATTAATGTGACTGAACTAAAGAGTACCAGCTTTCACATTCAATGAAGCTAGGTAGAAGGTTTAAAGTTGCATGGTTAAACACCAGATCATTTACAGTAGAGAGTACAGCACGCACCTCTGTAATGTTCGTATTTCACAATACATCAGTCTCGATGTTTCTCCTCAAAGTGCACATAGTGAACCGGCATCTTAGTTCCAGGTAAGTGTGTTTGTACATCCACAGGTGAATCTATCAGCTCTAATACAAAACTGATGTATGACTAGTGGAATCTGTGCTCAATTAATCTCTGTTTATCAAGAAACTCAGACTGAGAATCATGTTCTCATCTTATAGAAATGGGAAAATATTGCTCACTGTTATGCTATGAAGCATGGTTGGACAGTATTACATAATACATTGTTTGGATATTTTTGGGAAGTTTAAAACAATACCAAGTGTGTTGTTGTCTTTATAACACACTTCATCTTCATCTGTCAGACACCACCATACACATCCAAAACAACAAGGGTCCCATGTATTTTTAGCTAATTATTGTATGACCTTAAACTCTGACAACAGAAGGACCTTAGTGTATTAGTGCCCAGAGTTTGCCGAAAAACGTTTATTTTTTTACTCAGATGACTGTAAATCTTGTGCTTTGAGCGCCACTGACATCTTAACAGAGTTAAATCACCGTTTCCCTGTAAAGCACTACCATATGTGGCTTCTGCTCAACCTTGGCTTTTAGACAATGGCAGAGAGAATTATTGGCCAACACTAATATGTAAGTGCTAAAGCAAACATTGTGTAAGTGTATACATACGTATATGTACACCTACACACACAGAAAAGCACATAAAGTTAAACATGTGCATGTGCAAAGATAGGCAGTTTTTGATTCTCTACGAGATGTTATATTTTCACTTAAACAGGCATGTTGCATAAAGTAAGTAATTAAGAAAAATACTACAAAATTCAGACTGATTAGGTGCCGATCCGGTGAAGAATGTGACAACTCTCTAAATCACCATTCACAATTCCTACTGGTATATATAGCCTCTTAGACTAGTATATAATTTCTTCTCTAACAACTGACATTCAGTGAAATAGTCAAATATGTATTTTCTTTAAAAAGGAAGCTCTGGATCTCCAGGAAATCCACTAATCAACAGCCTTTCAAATGTTCTCAACCACAGACACACATAGACACACACACACATACATACATACATACATACGCTTGCGTGCATACACACAAACAGCTCCAGAATTCCTCATATTTTTCTCATTAGACATGCATGGGGAAAGCAGATTAGTGATGGTTTGCTTCAGGCCGTGAAAGAGATGGAAGAGGAAGAGCAGAACCTGGGAGATTTTGGAAAAAGCTGATCTTATAAGTTGCATTCAGGGGAGAAAAAGAGAGAAAAAGAGCGAACAGGTCATCTGATAAAGTTGGTGAGATGAGATTGCAAACAAAGCAAAGATGGTGAGGACACACCTCTGAAAACAGCAGCTGTTATTTATCAATGTGTTTCTCTCTTGCTCTCTGAGTCTTAAAGGTAACATGTAAAATAAGTGGAAACCTCTATTTCAACTCAAGAATGGAAAAAAAAACTGCTGTGGTTTTTCTGCAAACACTGGTTGATTATTACCATTAATCTCACTGCTATGATTCAAAAACATGTTGTTTTTTTTTACCAGCCCAAAGTGAGTGATGGTCTGATTGATTTCTACAGGCTAGAGAAATAGCATTTCAACGCCTAGAGTCACTGTGTGTGTGTGTGTGTGTGTACATGTGTTTTCTAAGAATTACGAAAGGTGGAGGTCTGCTTGGGTAACCAATATGAATTCCTGGAAAGTGCTTAATGATGCCAACCATATGGCTATGAAATGAGCAGACAGCAACATTTTGAGCCGTGCCTGGAAATGTTGTGAATTCCACGTGCAAACCAAGTGAGGTATTATAATTACTGCTTGGGATTATTTTGTGCTCCACAGTCAATGACTTTCTACCCTGAAGACATTGGCTCATCTTCTAGATCAAAATAAATCAAACACAATCATGTCTAATCCTATATGACTGTAACTTCACAAAACTGGCACCAAAGCACCATTCCCTGTAAAAGATGGTTTCAGTTGTTCTGCTTGCGAAGCTGTCAAAGCCCGAGCCTTTGCCTTCTATGTTAATGCTCTCTCTTGCCTTGAAGATTCAAAATCAACATTTTGCAATAACTCACACAGCAACAGATCTAATTTAAAGACCCAGTTTCAATTTTTTTTGATCCCACGTATAATAGCTACAACACATCCTCTTTTTAAGCCAACATAGACAAGAAATCCTCTAATTGCAAAGAAAAACATAAATTTGAACAACTTCAACTTCATCTGTTGATGAAGATCATGTGATGCAATCAAAAGTTTCAGAACAGCTACTAAATGGACCATCATGTAAGACTGTTTTTGTCAATGACATCTTCCCTGCTTTGATGGCCACCATCCGTGTATGGGAGCAGGCCTTTGTGCGGATTTTGCCTTATTGAACTAATGGCAGGTTTAAAGGAATTATTCACGGACAAAAATGTAATGACAACGGTCCATAAGAATGTAAAGTCTGCTGATATCATCTGACATCATGATAAACTGCTCTGGATATTGGCGGAGTTGGCATACAGCTGGTGGAGCTGGAATGGCCGTCAAACATATGCCAGCTACCTTTCAGCAGCAATGAATGATGGGGCCTTGGGGGCGACATTTAAGTTGCAATGAGATGATGAGCCCCGGAGGGTTAAGTGTTCATGAACATGTTGGGAACGGATGGATAATCTCTGTGCCAGGGAGACGGAAGATATACGACAACAAGGTGAAAAAAATGGGTGTGCGTGTATGTGTTTGTGGATGCATGCCTGTTTTTTTTTTCTGTTTGTGCGAGTGGTATGTAATTAACTTTTAGAAATATTCCTGTGAGTCCTGCATGTGCACGTCCATACTGAAGTGTCCAATAACACCTCATGGAATATAAAGAGCACAGTTTTCCTCCTTTTTCTATTTTCTCCCTTGTTTTTGACTTTTGGCATGGAGTCCTAGACCTGTGGAGTGGAGACTGAATTCCAAAGTAACATACGCCAAATTCTCTCTCTGTGCAGAATCAGCCATTGAGTAACACAGGAAGGTGATGCTTTAGTCTTCCCTGTCCTGACCTATGACCTCCTTTGAACCCTGACCTCTTGCAAGACATGTGACAAACCACGTAGACATCTGGGCTGTCATGACAAACACAAACCAGGTACAGCTGGGAGATTATCACTGATCCAGAGGGTCTTTTAGCAAAAGTGCACCAAGCAGGTTTGAATTTCAGGGTGATTTCTACCAGCTCCCAACTTCTTACAGCTCCTGTATCTTACGTCATTTTTCAGAAGATAAGATGAGAGAGAGTGGTATTGCAGATAAAAGAGAGATGGGATAAAGGTCAGACACAACATGACAAATCCTTTACCAGAAGCAATGAATATGATGAGCTCCTAAAATCAATTTCTCACCTCAACATCGTTAAAACATACTTTTGCTTACATTATTTTTCAGTTCTGATTCCTCTGGTGTATTTCATTGTAACTTTGTGAATATGGCAAGGATTGCTGAAACAAACAGGATAAATTTGGTAACTGTGGCTTAAGTTCGCTATTGCATTTATTCGACAAAGATACTGTAGTTGTGTCTCTTGTGTTTGTAGCAATTACACATTATTATTTACTGCATAGGCAGGTTAGATTAAGAAACACCTCACTATGTTATATGTTTCAAATAGACAGGAGAAATGCTTCCGTCACTGAAATTTGCACATTGTCAAAAATACCCAGTGCTGGTGTACTTTCCATGACTGCTAGTCTTATCTTACTCACCTGAGATTAAAGGGCTTTTTCATCTCTCGTTTTGCTTTGTGTTGGTAATTTTCTGCCCTTCAGCTCTAGCCTGAAAAATTACAGCAGGAAGGCGGATATAAAGCCGTGAATATTAACACATTCCTCGTGTGACAGCCTTGACCTACTAAACTAGGGATAGACAGGTTACTCGTCAGACAAATGCGTTGCACATGCCAGAATTAAGGAGATTTTGGGCAGAAGTAGTATTGTGGACTCTTGTGTAAACCAAGCAGAGGTTTTATTTGGATATTTCACATATTTTAATGTAGCAATCTGTAAGCACTGACCAACAAGGAAGGTTTTTGATAAGATTATGAAGGGTCTTAGTTCAGCTGGAAAAATCTAAATGTTAGTCTTTATGCATAGCTGACCCAAATCTGGTGTACAAGAATCTAAGGAATCCGGTGTATTAAGCCAAATACAAATAAACAGAAGGAAGTTACTGTATGTGTTTAGGTGCATTAGGAGAGGACAGAATCCTTGTAGGTATTCTGTGGACAGAAAGTCATTTTGAGTGCATAGATTTTCTTCATAAAAAGAGAGAATGCGCCAAGTAGGAATCATGGTCAAGAACTTTACTGGCCAAATAGAAAGTATTTATTAGAAATATGGAGTACTGAAATAGCTTTGGATTTCAACTCTGTTTTTGATTAAGGGTCTTCAGATTTATTCAGATATCCTTAAATGCCTAATGTCTAAGTCTGTTGTACATTTTCTCTGATCCCTTAGATATAATTAAACACTTTATGTGATTAGCCCCGATGCCCTGAGGCCTAATTCCCTACTCTTCCTCCTTCTTTCCTACACATAGACATAGCTGGTTTATTTATTTTAGGAGCTAATGGACAGCACTGATGTCTTTGGGGGGTGGGGTTGGTGGGGTTTAGCTTTGGATTGTGAACAGGAGCTGCAGTCAGACCTGTGCCCCCCATCTCCTCGTCCCACTGCTCCTCATCGGCCCCTGGGGGATGATAGCTAAACTCCTGAGCACGGAGGGGGACTAATACCATCCAGCTGGTGGTTGGCAGCAGTGTCGGAACCTCCATATGCCCAACAGATTGAGCTACGACTCTCATCGCTGACCCTTTTCTGTTTACCCATTCCCTTCATTATTCCCAGAATGAGGGAATAGGAGTGGACAGGAAACTTAAAACATGAATACAGGAGAGACAGGGGCAGAAAGGTGGGAAAACATCCTGAATGACTGTCATCAAAGATTTTGAGAATTTCGAGAATAAAATATTATGTTAGTAGTAGGTGTGATGAAAAGCAATGGACCAGAGTATGATAATTTACAACTACTCTGGTAGCAGGTGAGATAGTAACAAAAATGCTGATGTTTTGCAAGTATAATGCTTCCATGTTAACAGTCTTATTTAAGCATGTCATTAGGACTCATCCCGTGGGCACCAGGGATATCTTTACTAAATGTCAAATGTCCAATCCATTTAAAAAGTAAAAACAGCAGAGAACTAGAATGAAAAAAAGGCAAAACTAAGGGTAACAGTATAAGAAAATTCAGGAAATAATGGATGTGTGTTTAAAATTTCATTGCAATCCATCGGGTTGTTGAGGTATTTCAGTCTGTGGCAAAGTGGAAAACCAACCAATCAACCATGCAATGTACTTACTGACCAACTAACATTGCTGTCCTACAAGCCACAGCACTGGCATGGCTAAAATAGGTTTATATCATATAAACTTTGGACTAAAAAGCAGGATGCTTTATAGCATGTCCAGTACATGCTGGGCTAGACCTCAGCCTCCCTGAAACTATGAACTGCAACCTTGCCTTCTACAGTTCTCTTTTCTGAAACTTAAGTGACCGTTGCTGTCATTCCTCCATTTAAATTGCAACTTGTTTTACATTTCATTCAAAGGGAAAAATCACATGACGACAGTGCAAATCACAAACTACTGTCATCTCTTCAAACAATGATCCCTCTTTTCTCGGAGGACAACAGAGTCCTTATAATACTCGTGTTGAGATAGCATGGCCACAGAGGGATAAAACAACGTCATTGTGTGAAGAAAAAAAAATGTATCAGGCCTTAAGAATCATAAAAGCAGGACAAAACTCCCCCTTTGCTTCCTCGCTTTTAGTGCTAATGGCTTTAAGGCAATGAAGCAAGCAGAGGCCAAGCAAATAAAGAGAAAAGGCTGCTGGGTTACTTTGTTTTGGCTTTATTCAGCGTCAGGTTTTAAACTACATCTTCAAAACTGTCATGCTCATGAGGTTTCAGGAAGCCAGGCTTTTCCAGCTCATGTTTCAGTGCATGCATACTGGTAAGAGGCACTCAAGTGGTTCACATGACAGCTATGTTGACCCTGCAGAAAGACAGGCAAAGAGAATAAAAGACCCAACATGTTTACCATTCATTAGGTTTCAAATGAAAGCTATTTGGAAAGGGAAAGAGACAAACACAAAAAAAAAAAGGTCCACTGAAGGTCCGACATCCCCTCAGTCAAAATCAATCCAACCTCAATCTTCATAACATTTCCCGAACGCCTTGTTCAGAACATTACAGACCTGCTGCTTTGCTTTACTACCTATGAATGAAAAATGACTGTGTTGAGGAATTACAGGGAAACTTTATAACCTGTTAGGGTATTTAATCCAAGACATGCTGGACCCACATTATGTTCACTGACCCTGACCTCAACCACACACACACACACACAAGAGACATTAAGTTGTCAAAGTGTCACTTAGCCAACATGCTAATTCTAAACGCTCCACTGCTTGTATTATTACCAGCTGTAAGGAGTTAAAGTGGAGGCTGGCCTCAACACAGAGGGTGACAACTCTTAGCCAATGGCCTTGTGTTCACCCATTCAGGGTGGCAAAGGGGTTACGATCCCTGAGTGACTACAAGGTGAAAGGTCAGCGGCAACACTTCTCGATCAGAAGGAGAAAGGGACATTAAATGGCCGCTCAGTCTGGAGAGAGATTATGTTAAAGCGCTGTGGAGCTCTCATATCGGGTATATAGGGACTGAAATTGAAGTTTTGCCTTGTCGGGGCTAGATAATAGGAAATAAAAACCTCAAGTGTCTCAAAAGTTACAGAATTTAAATCTTATAAAATACTTGACCAGTTTGATGCCACTTGCTGGTTGTCCAGAACACAACTTGTGATGGATCACAATTTTGCCCCAAAGGCACCATAACTCCTTCTTTCCGTACTAGAACAGTTGAGGCATTTTTCTTGGTGCTGCTAAGCTCCAGACTTCCAACTAAATTCTTGCTGACTTATGATAGGACTTTACTCAGGATGACTAAGTCTTACATTTAGTTAAACATCATGTCTAATTGCCAGAAATTGTTTTGTCATGTCATAGCCATAACATTTATGACTTGCTTTATCAGATCTGCTCGGAGGATGGTGTAGGTCAAGGGATTCGGTATGAAAACAGTCCTCTCAGTTCTTCCTTTTTTGTCTGTAAAATGGTCTCAACTATCAGGGAGCTTCAAGTCCTTCCTAGCACAATGACAAATACAGAATGGAAAGTATGAGGTGATGGAGAAAGGCTCGAGGACTCACAGCGACAGTCAACCTCCTCATAAATAAAAAAATACCAGCCACTTCACCAGAATTGTCCAGAAAAAATAAAGAGTAAAAAACCAGGTTGCACATGAGATGGCGGTGGTAGTTTTGGCTGAGCTCCGTGAATGTGATGCTGGATTATGGAAAACCATCTTTAATCAATAAGCTTCCCAGTTTCTTTGGCACATTGACTCACTCTACAAAAATCAAGACATTTCACTTTTTTAACTTCATTTTTGGAGAACATGTTACTTGGGTTAGTCTAATACTCTACAAAATGTCCATGTAAGTTTTAGTTTCCAAGAGCTTTTGTGACTCGTGCGGTCTTGTGACCATCATGGAAAAGAAAGACATCTACTGTATTCTGAGTATAAGATAAAAATCTCCATAAATATTTGTAATCAGCTGTTCAAATGGATGATCATCCTCCAGTGAAGTATGCCATCTGGTATTTTACTTTTTTTATGCCTGAGGGAAACGTATGTATGCACATGCTCCCGCTGAATTATACAGTCTTGCTTAAATGTAGCCGGCAGGTCGGTGGGATACTGAAAGGACAGTTGGATGTTTGCGTCTTGTGGGGGAGAATGATTTGAGAATTTTTATGACAGTTTTGTGTGTGTGTTTCTGTCAAATCTCTTGACAACATCTTTACCTCTGTGTGATCATTTACGAGCATATTTAATTAAGTTAGTATCACAATGCTGTGTCAGTAAAATTAGGCATCATCGTTTGGTTCCTGGGATTCAGATATTTTCACAATTGTGCTTACAGAGCCTTTATGAATAGGCATATACACCCACTGAGGGACATCTGCTTCTGTTTAAGAATTGCAAGGGATTATTTTAAACACGTATCAGGGTTTAAATTTGTATTTCTTGATGTTTTATCAAATCTGTCTTTGGATTTAAATAAAATAAAACAATGCATTTTATTATTGGGAGGAAGTTAAATTCAATTTTGAGATCAGAGTCATTCTTATTACGTTGTGTCTTTACAATAAAGAGGCAAAATAAAAAAAAATTATTATGACTAACTGCTCAAAATCTGTAAGGGAACGTCCCAATCGATGGCATTTGAAGGGTTAAAAATACCGACAAAAGTAACAAGATTAGCCAAAAATCTCCTGTGGATTGACTCAGTAAATTAAAAATGGCTAACCCTCTGCCATGCCGCTAGGGCTGCAAAAAGCTGCAGACACACAGGAAACAAAGGCCCATTGGAGAGTAAACAAACAACATACCATGAGATCAGGCACCCTGAGAGGCAGTTAGGTCACCAGAGATGAGACCATTTTAATGGGGCACTAAAACTTGTTGTAAGTACCCATCTGGAATAGATTCTTCCGGTATGTGGCTGTTTTACAACTAATGACCGGTGACAAGTTGTCACGCCATCATCTTCCTCTTGTCTCACATCGCAAGTTTTGTTAGACACTGCATCACTAACAGTGACAGACATTAAAACTCTGAGCTTTTAAGACACTGGTGGACTTGCGCACTAAGTGTTACAGACATACTGAAACCTTTTGTCTTTCAAAATACGTAGAAACATCTTCAACATCTCCATGTGGACACTTACTTCAGTTCACTGGCACTCAGATGTCATATTCTGACCTCTGCTTACAATCTCTTCCTAACAGGTGAGGAGAGATGGATATGCACCTCCTCCATACACACAGATGGTCAAACACTCTCTAGGTTTTCCCTTGTTTTAATTCATCATCATAAAAAAACATCATACTGCATAATAGTATATGCTCTTAGCATTTTCACTTAAAGTTCTGATACAAATTAATTCACACCCATTAGGTGAAAATATCATTTTTTATGAGAACAACAGATCGTTTCCTCCATCCTTAGAGTCCTTCAAAGCTGTTTGTAATTGCCACATCTTTTTATTTTTTCAGGACTGGCCTCCTTCCTTTTATCCCATATTTGTGGAGCAGCTGTAGTAAATTCAGTGTCAAATAATCATCAAACAACAAATCACTGAACCAAAAACAGTCCCACACAATCAAGCCACCGTCTATGTACGCTGATGAAATTCCTGTCCTTTATAGATATAGGAAACAATTGCGCTTGTACATCCTTTGATTGTGCCAAAGCCCCATTATTTGTAGAAGTTTCTAAAGCATGTCGGGGCAGGAATCTTGACAGATTTTCTCTTAACTCTCTCCACTCCATTCCCTCATCTGTTTTCTCCCTCTCTATTTGTTTTATTGACAGCACATAACTGTCTTCTAAAACAGCATCACCAATCACCCCTGCATTTTCGATTAAAGCTGGGAAGGTGAACCGCACACAGTGACTGAAAGTAATAATGAAAGCTCTGTCTCTGCCAACAAAGCAGCACTGCTAAAGACAGCACTCACACCATTTCTGCTGATGGAGGGAGGAAAGGCGTAGGAGTGGACCGGCCTGAAAGTCTGCGGTGTGAAATCAGACATTCTCGAGTGCCGAGGCAGGAGCGAATTCCACAGTGTGTGCAAATATTTGTGCACACCACTTTGGGAGTCCCAAGCTTTGCCAAATCAGGAGTTCTGTGAGTGTCGACTCTACAAGGATCTGCACTCTTTGGCCACACAATATCAGCGGACACTTGAAATAGCAGGCTCATTGTTCCAGCTCAGTTTTACCTGCATGTTCGATTCTGTGAGGGAGTCTAGTGTTTTCACAGGTTCTGCACAGAACAGTCACATCACCTTCCAGCTGCAGGGGTGATGCACGGCCAGCAAATAGGACAATGAGAAGTCAAGTGTGTGCATCAAGTAGGCTACTTGTGGTCTTGCTGAGAAGTGCTGGACGTCCCACTTGAGTGGCGGTTAGGGCAAAGAGAATCCCAAATCAAAGAATACACTGATCAGCAGGCTGCTCATGAATTAGCAGACTGAGGCAGTGGCTACATGCTCATAATGCTGATTGGTCTGATTTGGCTCAGGACCTATGCTGCATGTTACGCTCTTTCTCTCTACTAATGGTTCGTTACACTGTCAATAAACACAAAATCACATCGAAAGTAAAGCTAAAAATAGATGATCATGATCGTTTGTATCTTGTGCTAAAACCTGTTCTAGATGCTTTTTATTTTGAAAGCTACCTGTTCGCTGGAACAATCATCTCTTCATGGCTCAGTCTACTACTTGAAACAGAGCAAATCAGAGATTGCTGGATCAATAAAAGAGAGAGGGGTCTTATAATGAGGGTCAAAAGAAGCATTCAATGAGTTCACGTGTTAAAAAAAGAAAGTGAGAAAGACTGAAGGAGAGGGAGCGTGGTAGAACAAGCAAAGTAAACAGGTTTGGCGTGAGCTTTCTGGAGTCACTGGGTTTAGCAAAACATTCCAGAGTCTTCGAAACAAGCGGCCTTGTGAGTGCACAGGGGCAGAAACAAGGGGGCTTTAAATCACTGAACAGGAACAGCGTTGAAGGACTCTAATTCAATCAAAATTATCTCAGGAGCGTTCACCCTCACACATTAACATGTTAGGGTTAGGTGACTATCAATCGTCTATAAAACAGCAGGATAATCAGTCAGAATATCCTGGATAAAACCGAATAAACTCAGAGTGGACAATGTGGTTTAGTGACACGAACGCACTGGAGCAGAAATGTTATACAGTCTATATACTTAGAGTAGTTCCTACATTTTACATTTCTACAACTACACACACAGAAAATAACAGTGTGGTAATTTATTGCACGGAAGAAATTTGAAGACCTAGGAAACCTTATAAACAGTCAGATGTGTTCTTTCTTTGCTTATCACTTTTCAAAAGGCCATATATCATTGTTTATTATGTTGACATAGGTTGTGGTTAATGTAAAAACACATCTAATATACATTTCTGGTGAAAACAAAACAGACTACAGCCATTAATACATAATCCCACATAAATCATCAACTTGCTGAGCCAAAAAGAAATCAATGACATATGGCTGTTGCAAAATGAAACAAAACGTAGCATGGCAATATGAAAAGAGTCTGTATATGCTTTTCGGTATGCCATGAATCACTGACACACTTACACACCAGGACACACAGACACTGTATTTTTATGGCCCTTTTCAGTCATCAAGTGTGGCATGCTTTGCTTATGAGACACACATGGATTTCAATAACTCAGGCACAAACAGAAATGACAGGAAACTGTTCTTGGCCTACTTTTTCATATCCTCATGACTAGGATGAGAACCAGGCACATATGTAGACAGTTGAGCTGTTCATCTGCCTCGAAAAAATAACAAGGAGGTGCTATTCATAGACACAGCAAATTGAGAGGCTTGACCTAAATGTGAAGGCACACTGAAACGTGACGTGTGAGAGGAAATTGGTGCTTATAGCAACATCAAAAGCTGTTTAACATAATGAGCCTCAGGTGCTCAAATTAGGCAAATGGAGTGAACACATGATAAAATATCATAAGCAGATATGCTGTGGGAAATGAAAGACAACAGGAAAAGTTTCAAGGATAACTGGCATGCTGTGGTCTCCAGCCACTCTGACATCAAGATGTGGATGGAAAATTACTGCTTTTAAGGGACAGGACTGTAATATCAGCACTTACAAGTTATAACCAGGTTTTAAACAAGTGTTGGTAGCAAACCCACAAACACTTTAACGTTGCCGAGTCCACAAATGTACTGCATGTGTCGCAAGCCAACAAACATCTAAAGATAATGTGTTAAAGATGAACAGCAAACCAAGGCAGTCACGGTCGTTTAAAGTTGGGCTGGCAAAAAATAAGCAAAGTTCGTTTTCAGAATTCCCAACAACGAAAATACTCTTTGTCTCTTAAAATATCCACAACAAAATCATCCAAATATGTCGACATTTCATTTATGTGTTTATCTACAGTTAATTCTCTTGTTCTTTTGAGGAGTAGTCGCTGATTAAACTATGAAAGCATTGTCCATTCGTAGGCTAAAAGTATCTCGTCAAAGCTAATTTGTTCCATGTTCACCTGCTGAATTTTCATTGATGGAGATTTCTGCTGGAGTCACGGTGGTGTGCCTTTTCTGACCTCCTCTTTGGGCATCCTTTAAGTGTGAAATGGCCCTGCTGGGTCCCAGTAGTGTCCCGTAGGGTCACAATAGGCCCAGGACATCTGTGTGGTTTAACAGTAGGCAGGGCCCGAGTATACCGGAACATGTGTATGGACCTCCTACTGGCATCCCTCTAAGCCCCAAACAAAGGCCTGGTTGCCACTTAACAATGACATATTCATGCACAAGAAGTTGCACAAAGACACAAATACACACCCAAACTCAAACACTGGCACTCAGGGATTAGAAATACATTTTTGTAAATCCGCACAAAGACCTGATATTTAGTGTGTTGCTCTCAAGTGTGTTTGGGCAAGAGAGTATTATGACCTTGATGTCTTTCCCAGCTGCCGTACAACTTTGATACTGATGTCTTTGGGGTTTGTTGGAAAACCTTGACCAAATCAGTGCATGAACTCCTGCTTTCAAACACCTTACTGAGAGTATAGAGGGCTCTATGGATGGGGGTCATTCGGTCCAAACCACTTTGGTCGTGCTGGTTACCTGCTGACACATTGCCAGTTTCATCTGCTACAAGGCAGGTTGTTGTCTGCCTGTGCTTGTGTAATCATTATGCGGTTTGAAAAGGACCCACCTGTGAAATGCCAAGATTGGTAATGCAGAGTTGGTAGTGCAGTGCAATTTTGGTATTCATTTTGGCATTAAATTGTGGCTCCACTAAGACTTAGCATAAACATAGGCAGTGTGTACTCTTTTTAGCTTTAGTTAGTAAAGGCACACACATAGGTCTTTGTAAAACCCCTTTAATGAAAGTTGACTTTGACTTCTTTCACTTACATACAAATTGCAGTATTCCTGTAAATGCACATCAAAATGAAATTTTTGCTAAGCGATTCACACCAAATACCTGGCTAGATACACAAGGATGCCAATAACCATCTGTTGCAAAATCCATTAAATGCTAATTCTCAATAAACATGTAGGCTGTTCTGCAAAAGTTCATCCTTTATACAGAAAAGGTTAAAATTAGGAATGTACAACATAAAGATATTTGAAACTTCCATACCAAGTTCATATCACTCATCTGTTTCCCAACATTCCAACCTTTGACTGTACTAAGAGCTGTTATTGAAAGAAAATCTACTTAGTACTCTTATGGTTGCCGTGTTAATGCCACAGGGTAAAAAGGGCAAACTCAGTAACAAAATGCATGTGGATATGGGTGTGACATTACATAAATGCGGCAGTTTTATGCACGTGCACACCCATTCCTCAAATCTGAGCCATCGCCGAACAACATGTCAACGTAAAGAACAAATCCTTAAGCCTGTGAATATTTTTGTTAATGCAAAAGTACTAGTTTTGTTTTTGTTTTCCCACCATGTGAATTTAGCCTGAGAGATGTTTACCAAAACTTTCCTGAAAGGTTTTTGAAATAAAACTGTTTCTGACATTGAATGAGACAGTGGAAAATAAAATAAGATATTCATCAGCATCTACATAAAGCAGAGTTTATACTTTATAATGAAATATGAAATATGAAAGAATGAAGGACTCTTGCTAAAAAGATTCTAACTTGAGATGAAATTAACCAGCCTCATAGTTCCTATTACCTCCCTTCGCATGATTTTTGCAAAATGGATTGGCCAAGCTCTGGTTGTTATACAATAGCATTAGCCCGGTAGCATTATGATAGGCATTATAGACTCATCAATTAAGCCTCTCTGGTACCCAGCCAAAGGTGGCATAAAAGGCGAGCAGAAATAACCTTCAACTTGATGCAATCCACGATTACGCCACACCACAATCTCTCCAATGTGGCCCTTTGTTACAAATGCAACTTGACACAGAAAGTGTTTTTTTCTGTAAATATGACATCTAGGGAGACTGTTATGCAATATCCAGGTCATGTTAGACGTGTAAGCGCGAGGGCACATACATAAGTGTCAGCGGGGAGAAAAGAGAACGTTTCAACATCAATGTCATGGAGTAGAAGAATAATTCATGTGCTGAGAGTAGTTCACATAATTCATTGAGCAATTACTTGTACACTTGCCGCTAAGTGCTGTGCTCTGTCTCTGACTGATGAAAGCTACTATTTGGACTTTGTCCTCTGATTTTCTTACCCTTTTTTTTCAAATTAATGTTAATGCCTCTCCATTCATTAAAAAAACCAATCCTATATTACATTATGGAAACTATAATTAAATAACTGAATTGAGCTTCACTTACTTTGGACTTTAAGGACTAAAAGGGTAATGCAAACTGATCAAAATGACTTATATTTTGATGTTCTTCTGGGTCTTGTGGAGTCAAAATATCAATATTAAGCATATAGCCTCCAATTATACTTCTTTTTTCTGGGTTTGTGAAGCACCGAATCTAGCAGCATTAGATGAATGGGTCAAGTTTAAAGGCTTTGTTTTTATGCAGCAAGAGGAAAACTTTTTCTGTGGTAAACTGAACTTCTCAGAACTATCAATCATGAGCTGATGAAAAGCCTGGACATCCACACTTGTGTGCTGCCTCAATAGTGCACTATCTGTTACTGTCTTGTTGGAATTTCATACCTTTGGCCCAAAGGAATGAATCAGAAAAAGAGGATGTATTCTCAAATCTTTGGACCCTTAACTTTCATTCATACACCTTTACTGCCTAAAGCTGCCCTGTCTTGAAAAACGGGGGTTGGATTTAAGGGGGCCTCCGAAGACAATAGAGATGTTTTTAATGATGTCTCCAATAGAGAGTTAGCACAAAGACTCTGAGTGACAGCAGGGATAACCTCAGTTTTCTGTGACGCATGTTTACAGCTACAGCTGTAAACATGCTTACATATGTGATGTGATCATGGGGATAACAAGAGTGGGAAATGTCAAAAAGGTTATTGGGTTTCAAGATATGTGATGCTGCACAGAACTGACATGGAGTCCTTGAGAGCGTGCAGTATTGGCTAATCAACATGCGCAACAATGCATTACATACCCTACTCCTGTCATCTTCACGTGTATAGTAAAAAAAAAATCAAGCTAAAAAAAACCGTAGATTTTCCAAGGCAGCTCAAGACCATGACTTATATTTAATTGGTGGAGACTCAAATTGCATAAAATATCAAAGGTATAATCGTATATATAACCCAGCTTAACTATCCTTGAAGAATGAGAGCAAGTGAAAAAAAAAGAGAAATCGGTGACATACCAGGAGAGCTGTAATTAGATCCTGTCATATTTCTTTGACCCACTTCTCAACTCTTCCCTCTTTCATGTGGGACAGTGAGCTATGTGGCAACAGCCTGAAACATCCTGGAGAGTGTTCGTTGGAGGATATTTATCGCCTGGTGCTCTTTAGTTCAATAAAGAGGTTAGGCCACAGGGCAGTGACCTAAGGATTCAGTGGGAAGACTGTGTTACCCGTATTGGCCGGGAAGGTGTCTAGATTTCAAACGGGATGCAGTGAAACCTCAAGTCAATCTTAGCCCTTAAAGATCATCCCACCTCTCTTTGAAACACTTTGAAGTGGCTGAACCTGTAAAGGATATCAGCCATCTGCAGCCAGCGCTCCTGAAAGCAGCTCTGTTAATCCATTTTCTTTACTGCTGCTCTTAAAAGATCTGTATTATTTAGAGACAAGCTACTGGAGTAGCTAGCCAGGGAGATGGAGAACTACTCTAATGGTCTCAGTCCTGCATAGACACAGCCAACTCATTAGTTATACATGGGCCAAACCAGGACCAAGCAACTGTGGCAGAAGCAGGCAAGGGGGAAAATACCATCTCTGACATTTTCTAACATACATACATGAATCCAGGTACCCACACGTCCACAAAAAAAGAAAAAAAAAATACACTGAAGTCAAATAAAGCAGAAAAACTAAATATGACACAAACCTGACAATGCTCTTGTAAAAGGGCCAAGAAGCATCTGCACAACTCAGTGCCTGGACCTCTTAGCTGCAGCATCCACACACATCCATTAAATGCTATCTATTGATCTGATGTGCCAGGGACGCAGTTCACTTTACAGAAGCCTTGCAGCGTTTTCTGTTTTCCCTCTGAAACAATGACAATGCAGTTTTGTCATCCTGTTGTGCATCTTGTTAGGAAATCTGAAACCTGACATGTTTGTGGTAAATTGAACGAAGAAAAAAACGGACATACGCACTCAGCGACATTCAGAACACAGGCTGAGTAACATGCACGCACTACACAATCACCCACACGTATGCACCTGCCGTGTCAGTCACTGCCTTTGTCACTCACCTGTCAGTCGAGTCTCTTGAGTGGTCTTGCTGAGCATATCTCGGGCTTTGGTTGTAGATGACCTGATGTGGTCACTGAAGGACCTTTGCAGCAGCAGCAGCCTCATAGAGCGAGACATAGCGATCAGCATCCAATGAAACGTATTTACATCAGACTCCTACCTTGTCACCACACCTGTTCCTGTTCCCGATCAGGTCGGTTATTGTGCTTTTGTCCCTCGTCAATCCCACCTCTTTCCACTGCCCCTATTTTTTATTTATTTTTTTTTTAGCTCGGTTGATATCTATGTTAACAATTCGATTATAATCTGACCAGTTCCTACATCTGTCCGCCTCTCTTTAGTCCTCTGCACTGGTCTGGTTCCTGCCTCTCTCTCTTTCTCTTGCTCACTCTGTTCTGCCCCTGTCAAGACTGTACACTCCTGTCTACTGCAGCAAGCATCAGTGCGGTAACTGCTGGGACACATCCAGCCAGTGCTGCAATGCTCTCATATTTTATTCTGCCAGTGTGGTGTGTGTGTGTGTGTGAGTGTGAGTAAGTGCTTTCAGGCACAAGCTCCAGTGCTCTCCGTGAATAACTGAGTGGTTCAAAGTCACAACTCGCATCGCTCGCTCTCTGAATTATTTTTATCTTATCTATTTTCTTTTTTGCCTCTCCTCTCTGTCACCTTGCGCCTCTCATCTGCTCTGTTTATACCTGCCATAGTCTGTCTAGACACAGAGAGCAGACCAGTTATATAACCCATTGCCCAGGCGGCCTGCTTGTTATGAAGTTCCACCTGTCCTTGTGCATTGTTAGCTAAAGACATCACAGGACCTAAACTGAAAGAAAGGAGGTAAGATGATAAAGAAGTCCACGATAACAATGGAGTCATTCAGATAAAGCTGCGAGAGAATTAAACGGTTCCCAGGAATAGTTGATAGTGACAAAGTTCAGAAACCTCTACTACCCACAGCCAATAATTGCTTTCCTCTGCCACTCAGCCATACAAAATGGTTCAACCCATGACGCAACTTTACTGTAAATATATTATGATAGGAACAGAATATGCAGTACACACATACAAACACGTACATGCAAACACAAGCCCAAGTAAATGCCATTAGTCACTGAGAAACAGGTGTGTTCTGCAAACCTTATGTAACAAAACTAAAGCTGTGGAGATGGACAAAAGCAACACAATAGAATCCATTACTTAGACTGCTGCCGAGCTGATCGGATAAAGCTGATTTAGCTTCTGTTAAGCAAGCACAACTCTGGGGAAGCTTAGTTTCCGGCTACTTACTGGCTGAAAAATAAAAAACAGCCAATTCACAGTACTTTTGGTGTCACTGATACAATGGTATCCATAGCTGATCATAACTTTTACACTGTGAATTTTTAGAGGATAAACTAATCAGCAGTGATGTCCCGAACAAGTGATTTTCAGCCACAATCCCAATCCAAGCTCATTAACACTTGGTATTTGCTGAGTCGGATCCCTTGCTTAATTTACATTACTTGAATGTTAATTAAAAAGCCTGTGTATCGGGTGCATTTTGTTATCACAGCTGTAATATAGTTCACACACTGTATTTTTTATGAGCTTCTTGATCCAAACACTGAAGGTCCTGGCTCAAAAATAAAAAGTCTATAATCTAAAATTATTCATATGATATCATATGCGAGAAAGTTCAGTTGGGAGACAGTGACAATCCACTAGAAAGAAGACATCTCACTCTGTTAGATTTGTTGGAAATAAAAAATGAAGTCAGTTCATTTGTTGTTTTACAGAGGTGTTGTAGAGTGGAGGTTCGTCCCTCGCGGACTATCTTTGACAAGTACTGGCAACAGCATACAGAGAGAACACATACAAGTATAGGCAAAGTTTTAATTTAGGCCTGTCATCATGTTACTGATAGAATGAACATTAATTAGTGACAGCTCACATGAGGTACCACAACGACAATAACATTTGTCATTTCAAAGTAACGAAAGCGATGCTCAACACTGACTAAATTAGAATCTGCAGCTGCTTATTTTCTCCTCTATTTGTTAATGGATAGCCTTGTCAGAACTTAGCATATCTGTGCATCTCTCCAACGTCAGTGTCTGAGCTCGGAGTTACTCAACACTGTACTCAATCAGGAGGGTGAGATTTCTGTCCTTGTCTTGCGGACCAATCAGGGTTATGGTCTTTGTCGCCTTGATATGTAGTTTCAACGGAGCTGCATGTCAGGCTATGGTGTGAGATGTGAGGCCACACCGTGCGTACAGTTGGTTTTAACACAGAAATTCAAATTGTCCCCTATGCAGCAGGATGCTGCACTGTAGAGGCAAACAATCTTAAGGGGGAACTACTGCGACGTGATCGGAGAAAAAACATGGCAGAATATAATAATGAAAAGATCGGATTTTGATCTGCGTTATTTTAGCTGATACCAATCCAATGAAATATGCGTGGATCAGCCCTGATACCGATCCTTAGGATCAGCCCGAGACAGTTTTGAAATTTTAGAAAGAGTGGCGCAAGACTATCATTACTATTTCCATTATCAACTGCCTTTGTGCAGGCACTACAAAATAAAGCCAAAGACAAAAGGCTAGATGGGCCAATGTTTTACATTCCATATCGCTTCTATTTAAGTTCACTGTAATCTTTCTTATCAACCCTGTATTTGGCCACAGCAGGAAGCCGACTTCAGTGAAAAATCTCTGATGGGCTGAACCCACTGTACACAACTTGCTCAGCGCCAAACAGCAGACGGACAAAGTTAGCAACTAGCTGGTGAACACAGTACAAAAGAAAGAGCTAGATGGGGAGCAAATGCAACTTCAGCTCCAAATTAATTCTAAAGGTACTCGATATGTTATGGATGAGTAAATAGGCAACTGTTTGTTTATGTTTATTTATATTTATGAGGAGATACTATTTTTTTGCGTTTACAGGTCATGTTGCTGTCCTCAAGTAGCCCTTACAATCAATCAATACTGCATTTAAGTTATTTTTGAGATATATTTCAAACAATCTATTAAACTTAAAAATTCCATGTGTTATTGTGTGTCTTTTAGACTGAGCTATTCGTATGGTTTGTGTAGAGATTAAGTTACTCTTTACTTGAGCGTGTGAATATATTTGCAGTGTGTGGTTGTGAGCAGTATGTACCGTTCAGGTTGCCCTCCATTAAAATCCACACTAACCTCACACTTGAGAAAATCATCCAATTGTCCTGATTGCTCCAGGACGTGAAGGTAATGTACCAAGCATTGGCTTATTGCAGCCTGCTGATAGCATTGTGCTCATCGCGGCCAATTGACTTTATGGTCTGCCGAGGCTTACTGGGGCTGATAAGGCTGGATTCCCGCGTCTTTACTTTGCTAAAACCCTTTGGTCTGTGCTTCTGTGATTGTGGAATGACCCTCTTTACAATGTTGTAAATGAGGATTCGGATAAGATACAGAAAAACAAACATCCTATGAACATCACATCGCATTTTTACTATACTTTCTCATACACCTCTTGAACTCAGGCGTCATCTCAATCAAAATTATAGTTTTCATGCATGAACATGAGCGTACTCAGAGACACGTAAATGTAAACCGTCTGGGTCACTATTCATATCACAAGACCACATCAGTGTACTTTCCCTCTCTGTGTCTCTGCTATACCCGTGATAAGGGGGCAATACACAGGCTGTAACCTGGATATGAGTGAAAATGTCTTCAAGGGGGAATGAGAGGGGGTGGACCAACGAAAACAATGGAGTCATACCTCAGGAAGGAAAGTCTTGCCAAATGCCCCCTCTGTCAAACAAGAGTGCAGCGTGCCAGTAGCCTGTACCTACATCTAACTCCACAGAACAGAGGCAGGAGACGGTTACCTGCCAACATACTGACCCAGAAATGGAGACGGTGGAGGTGAAAAATGAGGGCGGGGTGTTTCTGGGAGCACTTCAAACAGTGTATATAAACAGCAAGCAGAGTCTATCATCAAAACGTCTGTAAAAAACAATGAAAAACTATACTCTATTCTTCACAGCACAGCCAAAAATGTGTCGGTTTGTTGAAGCATGTATATGTGGGCGTGCCCAAGTGTGACCGTAATTGTGTGCGAGTCCCTTTGATGTGGCCGTGTGCTTGAGGTCTTAGTCTTCTATCAAACATACTGTCTTTAAACCCTATAGTCTGCCCTACTTTCATATAATTCCATTCAGACTATATGAGACCTTTGCACCATGTGTGTATTTCTGCACAAGTTAATCCAAGGGACAAAAATTACACTTTCAGAAAGGAAGCACACATCCAGACAACTTAAATCAACAAAGCACAAAATATCCTATATATTGTATGTCCAAGCAGTCAACAGCCCAGTCTCCTCCACGCTCTAGAGGATCTCTCCGCTTGACATCCAGACAAGGGGAATAAACCAGCTGGGCAGAGACAGAGCTCGCTGAGCCGTGAATGATTCATTAGCCTGAGGACAATGTTAGCATCTCACACCATCAAGATTGGGAGATTTACAGGACCCTATTTATGGATGGAAGTTCCTGATGAGTCATTTCAGATGAAGCACAGATTTGGGGCAGTAAGGAGTAAGAAGAGGCCCGTGAAGAAAAACACTTCTATTTTGCCTAATTATCTCCCTCCTATTTTCTTACTTAGACAATATGATCTACACAAACTAAAGGTATATGTGGCCAAATACAGCAAAATAATATTGTTGTGACAGGACAGATCAATGTGAGGAAAGCCTCCACGTGTCTGCATGTGTACAGGCCACACTAGTATTTTCATTGCGTAGTTTTAAGTTTGACTACGAAGCCCTTAAGCCATATCCTTAGCAATTGTGTCCATATAGGTAAACTTCCTCTCACGATTTAAGTCTGGTACGAATGTTCAGTGCCAATGCCTAAAAAAAATGTTCTTCATGTAGCAAGGCACAAAATAAGGGTGTAAAGTTCTTGGTTTTGGAGGGCTCTGCAGTGCACAGCATACCTGCAAGGAAAGTTTGCCTTATTTTTAAACCATAACTATGATCTCTAACTAATGGTGTTTTTGTGGCCTAACCATACATTAACCATTGTTTGTTAGCTATAAGCTTCCCTAAACTTAACTATACTGTGGTTGTCATATAGAAATTGTAGAGAATACTTTTAAATGCTGGCAATAGGCATAAAAAAATATCCCTGAAGATAATTTGAAGTTTTGCAGAAATCCCTTAACCTGCTGAAATACAAACAGTCAAAAAGGACTGAAAACATAGGTATCTTGCATTTCGAAGTTAAAATGGAATCCACATAAGACTCAACACCTTTTTCATATTGTATAATTGTCTTAAGTATACCGCTGCCATAAAATAATCAAAGACACCGACTTTCTAACCATCCATATAGTTACTCATTGACCATGTTCCATTTGCAAACAAAAATCATGATGGTCTATTTTCTATAAAAGTAATACACAGGGGATGATGAAACACATACCGACCTTTAATACCGTAACTCCTCCTAGGTTTCTGTCCTTGGTGCTGGGAAAACTTTTGTTGTTTTGACTGTGAGAGTTCAGCAAGCTGACCTCTTGTTGTAAATTCCCCTTCATGCAGTGGTTTCCTGTTCAGAGTAACATAACTAAGGACACAGATGCCCAAAGAAAGAGCTCTCTATAGGGGTTTTCTGAGCTTGACAAATGAAAATCAGTGACAAAATATGTTTTTTCTCAAAATTACCCTTTCCAGTCCTGTGAAATATATTTATGGAAATCAAGATGTTTTAAGGTGAAGCCTGAATATGACTTAGCCACTCTAACAAAACAAATTCCAAAGTGTCAAATATCTCCTCAAATTATATCAAAAGTGAAAGCAGAAGTTGTTTGTATGTAAGGGGGACAGTTAAGATTACATTCAGAAATGTATTCACCACAGCAGAGGACGTGTGAAATATAAATGGAATAAACAGTACAGTACCAGTCTCCACACGGGAAGCAAGGGAGAGAGAGTGTCAAATGTGAGGGGAAAGGAGGAGCTGTTTGGAGGGGAGGTGTTGAGGCTGGCGTAGACTGACAGGGGAGGCCAGGAATGTGACCTTGCACAAAAACAGTGACTGCTGTACTGTGTATATAGAGGGACGGCAAAGAGAAGCGGAATAAGGTAAACTCAATCAAAGAGTAGGAACAAGTAACAGAAACACAAACTTCTGTCACGAACTATTATTGACATAGCTCCAGACTTAGGGAGCTTCACTACAACTGTTGAAGTATCTTGTCCTCAAATGTCCTCAAATGGCATCCAGGTACAGGTTATAAGCAAGAGGAGAGTAGCACAGGTCATAGATGAGGGAAAGAATTCATTCAGAATGAATGCTATCTGATTTCCCTGTGACATTCCCCCAATTAAGTGAAAATTGATGTGGACATTTTCCTATTTTGAGTGCTAGAGATATGGTGTGTTGGAGCCAAAAAGCTCAGTCACAAGATGCGTAGATGAACAGACACCATCTGTGCTGAGTTTTTTTATTAGAAGAATAGTTGTAACTAGAACCACCAGGTCCTTAGCTTAGCTTAGTTTAGGATAAAAACTGGAAACAGAAGGGAAAAACTAGTCTGGCTCTATTCAAAGTAAAAAATAAATACAATAAACTGTTAAAAAAATCTGTCTAAAACCCCAACCTGCCTAACATGTCAATGTGTCAAAACAGATCAAAAAAACAAGATATAGCATGTCAACTAGTAAAATTAAGAGGTGGTGGTAGGTGATTTGTTTGGACAGAGGAAGGATAGTTGTTTCACTATGTTTAAATCAAGCTAAAATAATTTAAGCTATTCGTCTACTGGCTCTATCTCCATGTTAAGCAGATACCATGAAAGTGGTGTTGATCTTGATTCTTAGGGAAAAAAAGAGAATAAGCATATTAACAAAAAATATCTAAATAAATAAATGCTGAACTTCTTTAAATTGTTTAATCTCTATATTTGAATAAAAAAAAAAACCCAACAATTTCCTACAGTCAGAGAGATTGGTGTTGTTTTTGAAAACAACAGTCTGACGAATGCACCAATAGAGGGGATTTTTCAAAGTGTGTAATTATATGATGATTAATCCTGGTATGCCCAGAGATCAGTGCTCAGGTCTGGTGTCATTTTGTGAATAGAAGTCTAAAACAACAAACATAAAAAAGAAAGTAACACAGTTGCATTTAAAAACAGCTCCAAATGCCGGTAAGATTACTTTGTAATCGGAATTCCAAGAAGGAAATAATAGTGACTGGAGGGGAAATGGTGGGGAAAGAAGAAATGGAGACAAAAGTCGGAGCCAGACAGACAAAAATGATGAGACAAGTTTTTCTCAGGAACTACCAGCTCTGAGGTTGCTAAACCACTTCCTCTTTCCTCGGTTTTCCTCTCCTCCACCTACAACCCAGTCAAGTGCTTTAGATTATGAGGCTGTGAGTCCAGGCAAAAGGTCATACTTTAACCCTGCTGTTGGTTCCATGCCCATCATTGTGTTCTGTTTATATATTCCCACTGGTTTATATTTAGATCAGGAAGGCACAGCATGGTGTCTGTAAGCTCAGCTGCAATCAAGGAAAAAAAGATAGACTCTTCGTAGAAGCAGGTATATCTAAAGGTTCGTGTTGACAAGCTCTAATACTGGTGAGAGAGAGAATGGAAGAGACTCTTACACGTCCAGATGTATGCAATCTTCTGCTTCTTACATAGGGTGAAAAGTTGATTTGCTGATGGAAACCACTTCATGTAGTTTGTGCAAAACCAGCGCCATGTCCTCTCAACATCGGTTTAACAATCTGTAATGACCTTAAAAACTTGTCGATTGATGGCAGTCACTGAGCTGATGTACATTATGTTAAGAAAAAAAAATAAATCAAGTCATGTGGCGTGAAAGGAAACATGGCAGCAAGCAAGATTCACATGTTGAAAAATAAACTCCACCCACAACCGAGGCAAGTACTTTAGACTATGAGGCAACGAGGCTGCGAGTCCAGGCAAAAGGTCAATCTTTGACCCTGCTGTTGGTTCCACATCCATCCTTGTGTTCTATTCATATAAAGATTCAGATCCATCAAGTGGATTTGATAATAGATTTGAATTCTCAATAAAACGCTTTGCCCAACATGCAACATCTGTGTTCATTTGCTGTTTCAAGAAAATCAGTTTCCCAATTGCAATTATAACTTGGATGTTGAAGTCAGAAATTGTTAATTAGAGTAACTGCCCAAAGAGGATGAATATTATTTTAAAAAGTATCTCTAAATTTTCTGTTATAATGCAGACACCTTTGAGCACTCATCAGAGGGGCTGCCCTTAACCCTCCAGTCCCCAAAGATCAATCAACTGTACCAACAATCAATTACCCTACAGTTAACCTGCTCAAATGTCGGGGGGAGAGAGATGAACCAATGCCTCTGCAAAATGCTATGAACACAGAACTGCCAAAGAAATAGACCTTCAACTGAATAACTGTGAGGTTTGAAGGCCATATAACAGAGCCAACCCAGTATTTTCTCCAGCACAGTGCAGAAGACTCTTTATCTGTCCTGCCCTGTTGTTTCACTCACACAAGGTAAACCTGTCAATTTCCTGGATAAGAGGATGTGAGATCACAACAAGCTGCCTCTCAAGATAAGTTCTGAGTAATTTGGAGTCTTGTCTAGTTTGTAAAAAACAAACTGACTCTATATAAATCTGCTTAAATGCAACAGTATGTAAAGGGACACTAAAGAATTAATGTATCGTACCTGTATCAGTTGAGCAAAAGACAGTTTCAACACAGCTTTATAGTTCAAACTCTCAGCCCTTTCCAGTTTATTTTGATGGTATGATGACGCAGTCTAACCTTGCAGTGCCACAGCTACATTAACATTTCACTCATATCTGTCCTTGTACCTGTGCAGTGTGAGTCCAAATTTAAATTTATACTCTCTTCCAGTCATGGTTTCTAACATCTCAGTCCCCTCTGGGCCTAAACGGACACTGTCAGACATCTGTAGCCTTCACTCTTGTACAATCATCTTCTCCATTGCACATCAGCTTACTCAAGATATGGACACATAGGATTCTGCCAAAATACACTTGGGGAGACTGATGGAGACACCTAGATTTATATTTTGATAGTCGAGTTGACATTGTATGACAGGCCAATACCACTGATCATTTAAAAGACACATTGTTTGAATTTGTCCAAACAACTACATTAACAAATCCAGACAGCTGTATGATGAAAGTTCATTTAAGAAGTTTACTTAGCAGATGGAGTTCTTCCCTGGATGTATTGAATGTTTTGCCTAATGCATGAAAATAGATTTCTTTTATGTTGTCTTTATGTCCCATTTAGTACATCTTGAGTTTTATTTCAATAACATAACATCACATCTTTCATCGCATCAAATGCGTCACCTCCCAGACAATACCCAAGGGGTGATAAGAACGGTCATGGAACCCTGATGCGTGATGTCCTGATAATCTTTAGATGGCATGTAGTAGTATGGTATGAGTTACGTTTTTTTTGCCATTTCAGTGCAGTAGGGCTGTGCAGGCCCTGTGAAGCTAAAGCTATAACTAGCATCACAAGAGCCCCATAAAGTGCACTTCTAAACAACAGTTGTAACACTGCAGCATGTAGACACATCCTCTTTGTGCATAGGAAAGCCGTGACACCAACTACTCACTAAGGTACAGCCGGCACCACAGTTAGGCCGTCAACCGTGCAATTACAGAGCGTGGGCTATGGAAACCTCGTGTTGATCACTGGTGTGCTTCCGTTGTCACAGAGATAGTAAAATTAACCATGAATGAGCTGTCTTTCATTTGGGTGCAGCAGGAGCCTTTAGGGCATGGTGTGTGATGTAACACTGTCACAAATGTGTCATTCCCAGGGGCGATACAGAGGGGGCTTTGAAGTGTCACAATGAACACTGGGCTTTGTATCTCCATCAAGGCCCCCAAAACTCCCATCATACTCCCACCCTCCCTCCAGAGTCCTGGGTTCCATCACACAAAACCAAGAGATGTGGGTTACATAACTGGCTTTCAGAAAGTCAGGCTGGTTTAAATGACACTGTGCAGTTTTGCAAGTTTTAGGCTCCTTGTAAGAATGTCTGGAGTGGACCTTTTGCCAAAAGGTAGCATTCACACACACACACAGACACACACACACACAGGAGCAAACATACTGACAGCTTCGCATTTCCAATGAAAGGTTTTCAGCAAGTGGCAGTAATTAGAGGGAGAGACGGAGAGAGAGTGAGTGAGGACTCCCAGCAGGCTTTGAGACAGTGGGGGGCAATATGAAAGCCTCATCCCCTCGTCGAACCACTACTTCTGTATTGTTTACCAGCGGACGGACGACACGGGGGGGTGTTTAATGAACATAGCTCCCCTGCTGGCTGTCTGAAAGTAGGTCTGTCCATCCATAGTTTCCCGATGACCCTGTGCATTACTGGTAGACTGCTGCAGAGAGGTCAGAGCCACAATGGAGGGAGCAGTCACCACAGATTGAGTTTGTTCTTTAGATCGATTCATAATAAAGTTTGTCATGTACATGACGCAAAACAATGCAAAGCAATGACAAAACATGTCAATACGGGGGCCATGCATCAGGAGGAAGTCGCAAGCAGTAGTAGCAGTAGGCCTTTAGCTGAAAATATATTAACAAAGTCCAGTTACAAAAATGCATGTTTTAAGCATAAAGCTGTTTATAATAACTTGAATTAAATACTGATTTTTTTTTTTGACAATGGCAACATTCTGTTAAGATGAGTAAGAAATTTTGGAAAATGTAAATAAACACAAGTTTTTTGCATCAGACTCAACATCCAGTCTGGCTCTTATCTTGGCAAGGCAACAGACTTGATGGTTTAGTGGATGAGTCAAGGATCTTATCTAGACTGGCATCCAGCGTCTCAGAGAACCGGAATCTGTCCTCCTCGACTTAACTTCTCTTTCCCCCTCTCCTATCGTGAACACTGGACAGGGCTATCAATCAGATATTGTAACGCAGAATCTCTTCACATGTCAACGGACCGGGCCCACACCAGATCAACTGCAGACAAATGCTTGGTGAAAACATGAGAATGAAAAAAAAAAAAAAGAGTGACGACTTACCAGCTCTTTGTTTCTCAGGAATGGCAGAGGTGTTCTGGGAAAGAGAGAGGAAAAAAGATTAGAGGTGAGATAGCTTTGTTATGATGCATGTTCATGATATTTGAAGCCATGCAACTATTCAAATTCATAAAGGTTTGCGATCAATCTTTCCCCCTCGAACATTCCCAAACAAAATTTAATAATGTGTTTGTGTGATGACACGTAATAGAGAAATGTAATGAAGAAACTGTTACATGGGAAACATCAAATAACATTTATTCAGTGTCATGATGTTTTGATCGCTACATATTTGATCTTTGCATGTTCTCTTTGTTGTTCCTCATGCATCCTCCAATTATGAGCCAGAATCTACACAAGAACAAAGAATAGAGCAGGGTCTTGTCTTTGTGTTTACTTCAACTGTGTCCAGTTCAGTTGGCCCATGAAAGTGATCCCAATCATGCAATCTTGCATAACACTGTACACAAAGATACGCTTGTCAACAATCAATATCAAGAGTATGACCTTATTCTGTTCTGTTCTGTTCTTTTAAGATTTTGGTTTAACGCAAAGAAAATAAAGTGTAAAGCTTCAGCAAAGTTGTTTGCTGATGAACAATGATGTACAGTGAGACAATCACAGAAACGCACGCACACACGCACGCACACACACGCACACACACGTACACACACACACACGCACACACGCACACTAGGAATGTGGTTGCAAAACATCATATGCATAGTTTTCTGATGTGTACACATCTTAATTAATGGTTACAACTGATAACAACTCCACCAGAGACTTCTGAACAAATATCAGATCACTCTCCTCTGATTCAGTGTTGATTCAGCCATAACATCTTTTTTTGGGTCTTGGAAGACATTACTGATATAATCACAACACATTTTTTTAGTCTTAGTAGATTCTCATCATTCTGCCCCTGTAATATTTCCTTCTTTGGCTTTGTTGTGGGTTTTATATGATACTACTGTATCAACACAAGCTCTCCTGGTAAAAATAGAGCAGTCGTGTGTCATTTCAGTGGCAGAGTGTGTGTGTGCGCGTGTGACTGTGTGGGCAGCAGTCTGTTGGAATGCAGAGGTCTTTCTTGCGTCTGACTTTTGACCTCAGGTTCCTTAGCCGACCTCCATACCCTGGCCTGTTTTAATCCACACTCCCCCTGGCACAGATCAGACAGAGCAGGGAGGACAAGGTACACTGACAATACAATTTATCCACCTTATCCACATTCTGTGTACAAAAGTGTAAATATCAACTGTTCCTCCTGGTATTTTTATTGAGATAAATACTCTCCTCCATGTTTATTTTGTCCCATCAGCCCTTATTAGACTCCTTTAGCCATGTCCTGCTGTGACTACTCTAAAATCTGTTTACCCATTGGCAACCACTCACACGGCAGTGACGGCACAGTCAAAAGCCTTTTGAATATCATCTGAAAGGAGAAGCTTAACATTTTTGGGAAATACACTTATTTGCTTTCCATGTCAAGAGTTACATGAGAAGATCAATACTACTTTCGTGTCTGAATGGTAACTATAAAGCTACCTCGAGCGGCCATTTAGTTTACATAGCCCAAAGACTTGGAACAGGGGAAAACAGCTGACCTGGCTCTGTCCAAAGGCAACAACATCTGCCTAAAGGCACTTCTCAAGTTCACCAATTTAAACTTTATATCTATCAATGCCTGGCTCCTGCCTCACCTCAGCACAGCTGATCAATCATGGCGTGAGTGTGAATGTTGGATTGCCAAATTTGTTACAGAAATGGTCTCCCACAGACCACCCCTCCCCCATTTGTGTCAGAAAAGTTTAGGGGAAGGGAAATTGAAGCTGTCCCACCATCCAACAAGCAACTGCCCTGTTCTGCGCACACCATCGTGTAATATGACAAAAAGTATGCAAAAAAGGGTGAAACATATTACTTTAATACAACGAATTAATTTGCTTTTTCCTTAACGACTGCCCAACATCTCCATTCTCTCTTCCTCTTGTTTCCACTCTCAGACAAATCTGCAACACTCCTAGCTTCTCTCTAATCCTGTTTGCATCACACCTCATCTTGGGAAACATGCTCATTTGCCATTGTAGAGTATACTGCCTTGCAGACATTCGTTTAACACATAAGCTTTTCTGTTGTTTGAAGGTTTGCTTATGCTTCAGCTTTATTGCATGATGACTAATGTAATTTTGGCCAAACAGTAAAGTCGTCTCTGGACATCTTGCATAAGACATGATTTTGACAACGAGCGAACAATCCTCACAGGTCTTTTAATGTGCTGCTGTGGAATTTCTTTTTTCCCCAAATGAATCCACTGTGACTACACACTAAACTTTACAAATATGATTAACATGCAGTTCTGCAGCTCCTATCTCAGAGGACAGAGTTACGATAAGGGCATGACTTTTGACTCATTCTGACTTGGAAAAAATCAGACTCTAAAAGATTTTTCAATATGAGAAATAAATTAAATGTATCATTAAAAGGAAAAATGTGACTAAAAAAGTGTCAAGGGAGCTCTTACAATTTAATGCTGAACCACCACAGGTGTGAGTCAGGTGAGAGTGAACACAATACCCGCTCTCATAGGTGAGTTTGTTTTTGCTAACAAGTTGGCTGATTAATGCTGGATAAAGTGTTGTCTTGGTCTCAATCTGACTTAATCTGATTTTTTAGAAGCCAGTGGGCGAGCTGTCTATGCACACAAACTTTATCTAAAATCCATCACTTGTGGCACGTCTGCCGAGATCTCCTTTTATGCGTGTGTGTGTGTGTGTGTGTGTGTATAAGTGTGTGAGCATGTTTTTCGTGCTTAAGCATGTGGTTGTGAATAATGTGTGTGGAAAACCAGCATTTAATCACTTCATGGGTCACATTTCAGACACATAGTGGGTGAAATTCCCTCTATGGAGAAATAGCCTTACAATTTATTGCTGATTAATAACTTAAAAACACACCAGGGAGAAGCCAAAGACTCCTGGACAGTCCTGTCACTAAATCACCAGCACAAATAGAACAACAACAGTAAGGTGAAATCACAGATTTATATTCAGTGCTGTTTCAGCTGTTGGACTCAAGTAATATTAGCTCTGCTTTTTCAGTCATGGGAGTGTCCTTGTTGCATTGTCCATATGTGCAAAACACTGTGAATGGTGTGATACTAAGCCAAGATATTTTGTTTTTTCTTTTTATCAGTTGCCTATATCTCTGCTGTGCATTGGTTTAGATACCCTGTTTTTCTCTTTCTCTTTTCTTTTCTCACAATACACCTTTGAAAGCACTTTAAGTTGAGAGACTTCTACTATTTTATTTTTTATTTCACCTTTTTTAATTAAAGTAAAAAAAATGTTTCATAGCTTGAATTTATAGTTTGGTAATAATTTGTAATTTTGTTGTCAACAAATCATAAAAGACCATATATAACAATTAATTGACCATTTTAACAAGTGCTGACTATGTTCTTGAGTTTAATCCTGTGCTACTGACCTCCATTGTTGTGCAAAATCAGATCACTTAAGGTCCATCATTAAATTACAGGTACTGCAGCTTATTTTTTAATCAATACCATGTGCACTGTCCTGCTACCATAAGAATTTATTGTTTCATATGTATTAATTTACAGGTTAATTTACAGGTGAAAATACCCTCTGAAAAAACACACTATTTACTCCTATTGAGTAAATAGGCTGAGTAAATACTCAGGAGTATTTAAAAAAATACTCAGCCTTTTTCAAAAATGAAACTGTGTCTGGGTCTGAGAGCAAAACACAGATTAGGAAAGTATGGATACTTATAATTAGATTTTGTTGATGATAAGAAAAATATAGTATAACACCAGCCTCATCCTTTAATTCTGCTGTGAAACATTAAAATATAGCATCACAGAGTATGTTAAATATAGACGGCACTGCATCAGTTTCGCTCACAGAATATTGCTAAGGATTCTTACTTTATATTGAAAAATGAAAAAACTTCAAAAATTTCTGTATTTACTTGCACAAAGTATGCCCTTGACTAATGATAATGGAATCAATATGGGAGGTCTGGGAGGCTTCTCTGCCTAGCACTAACAAGACGTTGCAGTTCACCAGTGTGCGCCCTTCCTATTGTGTAAACACCACACCATGGGTTCCTGTCAATGACCCATGAAGTCACTTATACACAGTGTAAGTCTCACCTTCACACAATGCTGTGTTTCCCCTCATAATAGCAATTACAGTTGAATAAATGTGAGTGAGAGACCACAGAGCCTAAAAAGAATGTGAATGAACGGGTACCAGTAAGTGCCAGTGTTTTCATAGCACCACGGTCACATATTTTCTCAGTGTTGGCTTGTGTTCCTCCTGGCATGCCACGGTGCAGGTTGTCCCAGTGTGGGGTTGTCCGGGCCGTGTCAGGTGTCCACTGGAGAGCTATAGATTGCAGAGCGCACAAGCGTCAGCTGCCTCATTTACTGCCACCAATTTACTGGAAGTGGGTTGTGTGGGGGCGCAGGGGGTATGGTATGTGTTTGCTTTACACATGTGTGTAGTGGCCTATAAGCATGTGCACCCGCATGATTAACCACTGTGGGGTCATTACTGCAGCCAGAAGCTTAGTAAAGTATGTTTTCCCACAATTCATGTCAGTTTTTTTAGTGAGGATTTTACTATTTCCAGCAGAAAGAGTTGTTACTTGTTTCAGAAATCCGGAAAGAAAATGCTGACTCTTCCCGGGTTAAAATATTTTTGCTGCTTACCAAATCATTTTGCTGGTTTTAACAACGGAAATCAATGATTCACCCTGATAATTCAGTAACAGCAGGGCTGGGTATTCTCTGTAATATTACAGCCCTCGCTCTCCCTTCATATCCTTTGCTTGGCTTTTAAGTTGTTTGAAGAAAGTTTGGCTACACAGCATGAGTTTGTTCTGACTGACCCACCAGTGGTCTGCTATATGCTAAAAAGTTTCAAATCAGGAACTATTATGTATTATGAGTATAAACATTCAATGCCAGCTTTTAGTAACTGAAAATTTTTTATGTGATGCTAAAAATATATTGTGGCCTGTATAAAAAACCACTGAGGTTCAATACCCAGCCTTATTAACAAATAGTGTTTTGTTTTTAGCAGTTGATTCTGCTTGTTTGTGGCTGTATGCAAATGCTTTTCTGTGTGAGTGAATTAGAGATGTTAAGCAAGCCAATGGCATGTAGTGCTTGCACAACAAACCTGAGTGGTCCACCATGCCTCCCTCGTCCCCACTGCCACTCACTCAACTCCAGCCCCCCTGCTGCACTGCAGCTGCAGTGTGTATGTGTGTGTGTGACCACCCATGGTCTGAGCTGGCCAAGGATTATGGGGCTCAGGCTAACCCAAACCTTTTTCTCCACCACTTAACGCAAATGGCTAAATTGGTGCAGATGGCTTATGGTCAGGTAAGCTGGCGGCTCCAGCGCTAGACGTATAAGTAATTGTGTGTGATAAAGGGAAGACAGATAGTGTGTGTGTGTGTGTGTGTGTGTGCGTGTGTGTGCGTGTGTGCGTGTGTGTGCGTGTGTGCGTGTGTGTGTGTGTGTGTGAATGCATGCACCCGCCTGTCCAGGCCCTTTTGAGATATTATCTGGAGCTCATTTCTGGTTTTTTGACTGGCATGAATTTGCTCTTTCTGCCCTGCACTTATAAAGTAATTAATTCCCCATGCTCTGTCTACCCCACATATGCAGGGAAACGTGGGAAACAATTCAATTTTAGCCTTTTCCTTGAGTCTCAGCCCTGCTGCCCCTCATAATTTCTCCCCTGCATCCACTCTTTGTATTTTAATAGTTTCCATATGTCACACTTGGAGTGTGTCAACAGGAAGTGATGTGATGACTTGGTGTAATGATGCGTTGGAACATTTCCTGCAGAGGAGGTATATTAGTGTCCAGATGTGGGATTTAACAGCTATTTGAAAAGAAAACAGCTCAGGATAAAATTTGGTGACACTCTAAAAACGTCTCACTAACATGTGCTGACATTTTGTATATGACTAAAAGCCCAGGTGAATGGTTGCACTCTCAGTCCCTGGTTGTGTTAGGAGGTTAGGAGTGATTTTGTCAGACATACTGTGCACTCACTCACGCAAAACACACACACACACAGACATACAGACAGACACACACACACAGACACACACAGCTGAAGCGTCATTCTACCATTCAGCCTTGAGTCGTGGTATATGTTCTGTATGGGGTATTGTTGTGAGGAAAGTGGATATGCACACACAAAGAAAGAGATACAAACATTTGCCTTTGTTTACATGAGTAAGCCAAAGCAACAGGCTTCTGGTTTCAGGCAGTGTCTGGTGGGATTTAGTGCAGGGCCCCTGGAGCATAAACTGTGAACTGTTTACTGGCCCTTGGAATCCATCACCGGACGAGACCGTAACTCTCAGCTTGTCTGATCATTAGACTCTTCCTCCCAAAAGGCTGACTAAATGTTCACCAAATTCCACCTCTTAGGTCATTCTTACAGTTTAGAAATAAACTGTCTGACCTCAAGAGTACCTTTACTGAACAAAAAAATCTATCTACATGCATACATGGAGAAAGATTACAGATACAGAAGCCTTGTATCTCCATACATGCATGTTTGCATTGTATCTGCACACGTAAAATAATCCCACCATTTTGATTTCTTTTTAGGTTAGTAACACAGTTTATACCGATTTAACAACCTTTTGGGGGTTGGTTTCACGTGTACAGTATTTTACCCGCACAGCAAATGACCAATGACAATAAGTCCCAGGAGACTGGTTCTTTTAGCAAACAAAAAAATAACAAACTGACAACAACACATTGTGGATATTTTTTATGTAACTATAAAAAGAGTAAAGTCGATGAAAGGGAATTGCAAAAAGACCTGGTTTTGGAAAGAAATGCTGCATCTGCTATTTCAAATGTCTTGTTTTCAAGATTGATTTATAAAGAGCAAAAAAAGACCCTCTAAAAGTCTTAGAGAACAAACATTACAGCAAATCATAAACATTTACTCAAGTGGCGAATGGATTGATCTCATTCTTTTCCATCCTCTTATCATTTTCTCTGCACACAAAAATACCAAGAAAGAAAGCACACACACTGACCCACTCATCAATACACTTACCATTAAAGTTTATTCTGTCAAAAACAGGCTTTTCTTTATTAAGCTACCAAATAGCGTCATAGTGGGTTTAAAAAGTCTGATAACAAAATGACTAAAACACATGGGGCTGTTTTGTTCACATTAATCTGGCACCCACTTATTACGCTGAATGAGACACGAAATGTGTAACCTGCTCCCACTCGCCGGGTTGAAAATGTAGCTTATGGTCCAAAGTTAAGAGGGATAAGCCTTTTGATCCCAACTGAATCAACAATGCTAGCCTGTGGATTAGCGGCTGACATTTTTAGGAGAAAGCAGAGAGTGGGTTAACAACACAGAGGGATTAGATCGTCCTCTGTAGAAGACGGTGCTGGCCCCACAGCAGTCCTGTGGCAGACATAAAGCTTACTGACTTACCAGAACGGCCAGTGGACGAGACCTTGCTGGGTCACAGTTTTGTAACATTAGTTGAGGAATGCATAGTCTTGTCTATCTACTTTAGAGCTAAACCAGGTCAGCAGCTCCTTGAACGCTGGGTAACTTAACTGAAAACACTTCATTCACAGGTAGTTTTTAAATGTCACAAAAAAAATAAATAAATAAAAATAAAAAAATTAATGAGTAGGCCACATTCCTTACTTAGGAGTTAAAACTGAGGGGCAAAGACGATTAATTGAGCAGGACACTCAGGTGCATCTTGGCTGAGGTAATGTAACTTCAAGGCAAACATGGATGGAAATACACATTTAGAACAAAAATGTGAACACATGCTCAAGCTGAATGTTCCAATTAAAACCCAGAACCACAAGCCCGAAAGAGTGTTGCCTAAATTGCACCTGGTTTTACAATGCATTCCTGTGTACATGTTTCAGCATCTGTGAATTTGTGTGTGTGTTTCTGTGAGTGCATTCAGTTTGTTTGTTCGTTCTGTGATTTATGGTGCTTCATTATCAGCAGGCTGCAGGGGTGTTTCCAGATGCCTGTATTTGCCAGTCATCACTAAGATTTACTGCCAACAAGTACCATCATCCTTCAACTATTCCTTGCATTTTTTACCATCTCTTTACATATTGGCGTTCCAGTGTGTACCTTTTTAAACTACCAACTAGTACTCGTTAGCAACGAAAATGGTGGAGTTTTGTTTTCAATTTGGATGAAAAATTTGTGATTTTTTTAATTGAATAGAAAAAGTACCAAAAACCAAATGGAGTCAGTAAACCACACTGGTGATTGAGTTGATGGGATTTAGGCGACATGCCATAAAATGCTGTCATAAAAACAATCATAGGGAGAGTTGCCGTTGAGCACAGGGTATAAAAATGGAGATTTATGTGAGGTTTGCCTCTCACAAAGATGCTAAAATACAAAACTCACTCTGTGAAATAATTAAGCATGTCATAGCCCATATCTAACAAAATGTTCAGTATGCAAAATGAGTAAGGCTGATACATGTTTTATAATAGCATGTTTTGGCTGTGTACTTTTCTCTGTTTGGAATTTATTTCCTGCTGATACTCAACCAAACAAAAAAAAACAAGAGAAATGTATTCATTCAGCGTATCCTTCTCTCTCATGTTCTTGGAGAGCTTTATGCAAAGGCTATAGCCTTGAATTGACAGGAAAAACAAGATTTCCTTGTTGGGGTGGAGGAGGAGTTCATTTTCCACATCCTGCTCAGAACACAATCCTTTTCTTTTTTCTTACCCTTTCTTTTTTCTCTTTTTTTTAAAAAAATCACAGCAGGTCTATGTTTGTCTCCTTGTTACAGCTGTGCTCAGCAGAGGAGTGACCTTGGGGACAATGACACCACACAAAGCAAGCGGCTGGCGTGGCCATGACCAGAGCCACTACTGGCACCTCTTGTCCGAATGAATGGTGGTTGGTTTCATAGCTCACTGACTCGTTATGGCCTACTACAGCCTTTAAACCAAATATGTAGGTGGAATATAGGCAAATGTAATTATGCATGCTGTAAATGGTGTTGGCTGTTGACCAAGAATGGGAATATGAGAGAATGGGAGCAAATGCAGAAATAAATAAAAGGAAGCGAAAGTAGCAAAATATTGAGTCTTTTATCTGAGAGGGACATTGAGAAGGTGTGGTTTGGATAAAGGATGTTTAGGGACCGTGAGGCTGCCAAACCGGAAATCAGAGGGAGGACAGAGCAGAGATCTGCTAGTGACCTTAGCACGCACACCGCAGCATTTCTATTGTCCACCAAACCACAGACAGATAAAGAGCTATGTACATACATAACTGAGTGACAGGGAATAAAGTCTTTCCTTCTTTCTAAAATAAACATATCTCTCCATCAATCATCTCCCAAGAAAACCCTTGAATCCAGACATGGAAACTTCATTTCAAAATTCAGTGTCAAACAGCAGAAAAAACAAAAAAGGAGATGAGAGAAGCTGTGTTAGGAGCGCTGTTGTCGCAAAGACAGAACACAGTCCAAACAAAGGGTTAAAGGTTTCCCTGTTATGGAATGTTTACCAAAGACGGAGAGAACAACGGCTGGTATAAGGTAACGCCCTCCTTGTCATCATATGCAAGACATGTAAAATGCTCTGTGACTTGTTCAGTAGCTGAGATCTTTAGGGGGATTCTGAGTGTGTGTCTTGCAGCTGGGAACGCTGAGCTCTAAAAGTGACTGATATGTTGTTTCCGACTGTAACATTCAGAGGAAGGTGGTCGGGGTCAGCAGCCTCCACCCACCTCTGTGGCTTGGCACATCCTTTGCAGCAACAGAGCTCTAAAAATAGAGTCACATAACAAATGGCTCTTGCGCCATGCATAACTAAAGTTTTTATCTACAGATTACACTTATAAAGCCTAATTCATGGCAGATAATACTGTAGTGCCGACTCATAATACATATTCTTTAAAAATGCATTAAAAAATCATTTAAGCTAGTACTATGAAAGATTGAAAATAATGACCAAATGATTTATCCATTAATTGAGAAAATAATCCGCAGATGAATCTATAGTGAAAATGAATGTAAGTTGCAATCCTAAATATAATATGCAGCCAAAGACTCCCATAAGTCTATTAACCAAATAAAATCCACCTGTTGCAGCACAACAATGTAGGCCAAACAACACTGTAAGCCACCTGCTACTCCAAGCAAGTGATAGAAACTTGCCAACAAAAACACCCTGGGCAAAGAATAGCCGTCCATGATGTGAAAAAAAACACCTGCTGTGGCACAACATCCGCTAGATGTGAGCACCACATTCGATGCAAGAATAACAGCCACCTGCTGAAGGCCAACAATAGCCACGAGCTAGGCAAGCAAGGAGCCAAGGATCTATTCACTTGAACCCAATGTCTTGTCCTCTCATCACCAGTGTACACACATACCAACGTTTATCATGGTTATATAAAAGATAACGTGAGTATTGTTACACTAAATGCCAGGGTCTACAAAAAAACATATCCGATATCAAAATACGTACAGACACAAACACACACAAACACACACACACACAAACACGCAAACACACACACACACACACACACACACACACACACACACACACACACAATCTCATAAAGCCCTAGTTACACATGCGCGTCTTCTTTTTGTACACTTTATTGTGATGTATTTTAGCCCATCAATTCCACACTCAATAACCCATAATGACAAAGTGAAAACATGTTTTTAGAATATTTTTGCTAATTTATTAAAATTAAAAACTCAAATCTCTCATTTACAAAAGTATTCAGGACTTTTACTCAGTACTTTGCAAAAGAATTTCAGCTTCAACCCTTCTTGGGTTAGTCTCTACAAGCTTGGATGCAGAGTGTTTATCCTGTTCTTCCTTACAGATCCTCTCAAGCTCCATCAGACTACATGGGAAGTTGCTGTGAACTGCCGTCTTCAGGTCTCCACAACTGTGACCACGGTGCTTTAGCGTAAGGATGGTATTAGCAAGGTGACGAGCACTGCCTGGTCTTTCCTGGTCATGCTTGAAGTTTTGTCGAAAGACTTGAATTTTTGTCTCATCAGACCAGAGAATCTTTTTCCTCATGCTCTCACAGTTTTTTAAATGCTGTTCGGTAAACTTAAAGCAGGCCGTCGAATGTCTTTTACTTAAAGTAGTTCAGTCTAGCTGCTCTATCATAGAGTCCAGATTGATGTAGTGTTGCTCAGATGATAGTCTTTCCAACAGGTTCTGTTGGAAAGACCAAGGCTCTTCTTGCCTGGTTACTCAGCTTGGCTGGAGGGAAAAATCCTGGTTGTTCGAAGCTTCTTCCATTTCACATTTATTCCACCCTAGAACACTCAAAGCTTTAAAAATGGTTTCAAACCCTTCCTATGATCTATGTCTTGTCACTTTTTTTTAATCTTAAGAGGACTACAGAGAGTTTTTCTTGGACTTCATGGCTTGCTTTTAGTCCTAACATGGAGTGTGAACTGTGGGACCTTATATACACAGGTGTGTGCCTTTCTAAACTAGGTCAGATCAAATAAACAAATAAACACAAAATGGGATGCCATAGGAAAGGGTTTGAATACTAAAATGTGAGAGTTCAGTTTCTGACTTATATAAATTATTAAAATCATATCCATTTCAAATCATATCTAAAACACAAAGTGTATCAAAAAGTGAAAGGGTCTAATTATTTTCTGAGGACACTGTATAACGGCAAGTAACGGCTCTTTTTTTTTTTTTTGCACAGAACACCTAAGCATCTTTCCTTTCCCCAGCCAACATTACAAGGAGTGACAGCGAATTCAGTCCCCACTAAATCCTCATATTTACTGTTTGCCAAACTGTTTTTTTTATAGCCATTCAAACTGCTCCAGATTTGTTTGGGGTCTAGAAGACAGAATTACTGGATTTTCAATGGAACAAGAAGACTGAATGAACTAAAGGATCAATTGATGGTGTAATAAAGTGACTATACACAAAGTGAAAGATTGCAGATATGAACCTCACACTAATCTTCAACAGAGAGATATTTATCTTAGTACTATATATTTGCAGTATCAAGTGTGGTAGTAGGTCACCATATGACTCCTTTTACCTTGACTGCTTGGACTTCTCATTAATTACAGAAGTGTGCACTAAAGCAATTTCTGTGTTGATGTAACATTAAAATAGTTGCTATCCTGTGCAAATACATTCTGGTTAGGAATAATGTCAACACATGTTCATGGCAACACATGCAAATGCTAGTGAAAATGTATGTATCACAGAGTCTGTGATATACCCACCCTTTTTTTTTTATTTGCTTTGAATTTTGGCTGTTTAAATATTTCTTACATATACAGTACAAGGTTGGTTTTATGCATGACTTGATTTTTTAAAATGTCTATAGCGTGGCCAAAGTGAAAAGGACACCCACCAATATAAAATAATCCAAAAGCCCTTCAATAAAATTCTATTATTCTGAAGCTTATAATGTTCAGCCTTTGTCAACACTGTTTCAGAGAAGTTTTGATTAAACTTGATAGAAATTATTTTCTCTGAAGTTTGTATTGGTTTGTTAGTTTCCTGCAAGAAGTTCTGATGATTCAGTCAACTCATAATCTATGGTCAAAGAAATAATCAAAGAAATAAGCATTGAGGAGAACAGCGTAATGGCCAATACTAGGAGAAAGGACAAGATTATTTCACATTATGACCTGCTCCTTGCTTGGGTTGTTTCAGCTCTCAGATGTACGTCGCTTTGGATAAAAGCATTTGCTGAATGAATTGTAAAATTGTAGACAATATAATATGAGACTATATTGTCATCAAAGGCAATCGCCTCTGGAATAAAATTTTATGGCAAATGCTGGCACTTCACACTACTGTCCCTGTTATTTAGTAGAATTTTTATATAATAACAAAATATACTCATTTTGCTGTGCTTGATCAGTCTATTATATAATTTGGCTTTTATTTTTAATATCAACTTATCATCATGTACAATACAACTGTGATGTCCAGTTGAATTAAAGCTTTAACCTCAACCCTGGTTTCTCCTTCTTCACATTTACCTTGCGTTTACGTCATTTAAAGGATTTGTATTGTCTAGCTAAAAAGATTAAGTGGGTGTCACAAAACTTTTGGTCTGAAAGGACTCAACAGACCCCCACAACTATTAACAACTGAGAATCCCCTTCATGAAGTCATCATCTGTTTGGCCTCAATCAATCACTCCGCAGGGCCTCCACTGTAAAAAGCCTCCTATTAGCTGCAGTGAAAGCAGTGTTTACTCAAGCTTACTGAGTTACCTTGGGTTACTGCAAGAATGGAGGTAAAAGTTGGCTGCAGACATCATACATCACACATCACTCATCGAGTATGTTGATCAGTGCCTCTCAAATTAACCAAAAAATACCCTCCTTTTGTCTGATGGCAAGAAGTTGTGGTGTGCACCAAGACAAAGCAATATCAAGAAGGAACTGCAAGAGATTATTTAGGAATGTGAAACGTCCTTTTGGTCAAGGAATTCTGGTATTTCCACAGGTTGCAGTGTTTTGGTCTAGCTAGATAAAGGGACTGTTTTGCAACAGAAAAATCCTGTTAGACATTTAGTGTTATCTTATTATACATCACTTTATCATGAGATAAAGTGTCTCAACAGATCAGGTCTTTTTACATTTCCATTCACTTCGCCCTTGTTCACAAGGCAATGGCAAAGCAAGGCTGACAATGTCATTAAGTGAGCAAGCAAGAGGTTTGAAATCACACGTCTCACTTGAAGCGTATCCCCCTCCCTACCCCTTGCCCTGGCTTTTCACCTCCGGGACCCTCCTTCTGACCCCTTTGTTGGGGCAAAGGGGTATAGATTTTGGAATCAGCTAATTATAGAGTTTTAAACTCTGCTTGGCTAAGCCCTAAGTGCTGGGGGACATTCCTACAATTGGGACTAAATTAAATGTGTTTGTGTGTGTGTGTGTGTGGGGTGTGTGTGTGTGTGTGTGGTGTGTGTGTGTGTGTGTGTGTGTGTGTGTGTGTGTGTGTGTGTGTGTGTGTGTGTGTGTGTGTGTGTGTGTGTAAGTGTGTGTGTGTGTGTGTGTGTGTTTGTGTGTGTGTGTGTTTCTGTGTTTCTGTGTTTCTGTGTGTGTGTATGTGCCCTTTGTGTCTACTGTTTTAATTTAGATTTTTGTATAACTACCTCCCACAAGAGAAAATTTATTACATAGGGAACATAAAAAGCTGTTAAGCAGTAGCTCAATGCACATCTGGAAATCATGATTTTTAATTGTTCTATCATAGATGCACAAGAAAAAAAAAACACTATAAGCAGCCAAAACTATGTACAATCAGCATTTGAGGTCTTAAAATCATCCCAATTAATTTGGAGGTCTAGTTTATAATCATACTTATAATTCCTTAATTCCTATAGTAGTAGTGTATAGATAATGTCCATGCTTTTAAGATGTAGACATACAAACAGAACAGAACCATTTCAGTTTATAAAAGGTTAAAATTTTTGAATGTGAAGGAGAAGTAGCCAGAAAGGAATTAAAGACTGATGGTGAGGAATGGTACTGTGGTCGATCATGTATGCGTGTTAATTGGTCTCTAAACGACTCATGCGCTAGATATTTTGGTATGAAAAACAAGTTACTGTTTCACACTCAAAAGTCTCAAAAGGTGCCGCCCAAGGGCCGAGGCCTTAGATTCTACCAGTGCAAACTTTCCATATGTTAATGTCTCACCTCATGTCCTGCTAATTATGGTACTGACGTACTCTGATATGATACATAGCTCCTGACTTACCCCGCTCTTAGGTTTTGCTCCAAGGGCAGACGCAGGTCCTGAGACGGAGGAAGCAGGAATGTGTGAATGTGGAGCGTTTTGTGATGCTGCCGGTACAGATCCTAAATCCAACTCCTGCACATGTAAATGATGAAGATGGCGATAAAAGATTTCCATTGTTGTACTAAAAGCAGTATTCTCCTCTAATGTTTCACTATTTCTTTAAAGAATATCAAAAAAAATAACTCTTTGGATGCAAAACACCACAGTTTATCAGTATTGGTGCAAGTTGGCAGAGGAATGATGTTACCTCACTCTGTCACATTGCTATGGGTTTTAGTGGCCACTAGGGGACATACAAGTTTATAATAGGTGAGAGAAAAACATTAATCAACGAAAGAATGAAAAGAAGAATTCAATATATGAAAAACATGCAGCTAAAATTACAGGCAAAGAACTGGATTGAAGTAGAAACTAGTTATAACATGCAAGTGTGTACCAGGAGTTGTCGTTGATGCAGGGACGGGGTCTTGTCCATAGAGGAATTGGCACTGAGGGCATTTTCAATTTCCTGGTCCAACTGGTCCAGCTTCATCAGCAGCAACACCATTGAGTCCAGTCGAGCATGCTCACGCTGATTGGAGAGAGAGATAAGAGGAAAGAAATATTACCATTGCACTGAGCTCATAAATGTAACAGGATGAATTATTATAGATATATAACCTGAAAATACCAGGCCGTTCATGTCAAAAGCATCAACTCTGCTCTGCTGTGTAAACTAAGTTCATGCGTCTGTCCCTGATCCTTAGTTTCCTTTATTTTTTTCCTCTTCCTTTCCAACTAATGCTAATAGGTCTCCTGACCCTCTCAGCCTTTGCTCTTGCTATAGCCTTCTCCTTTCTCTTCCTCAAATAGTCCTACTTGTTTTCTTAGCTTTTTCACACACCCTTTGTATATCTTTTGTACCATCTGTTTCATTTTTTTTTTTTAATCATATGACTTCAAGACTTCAAATATTTTCCCATTAGTCCTCTAAGATGCACTGTTTAACTTTCCGTTCGAACACTGCTAATAACAAGTCTCATACTGACCTCAGGTGGTGTGTCTCCAGTAAAACAAGCTGAATGAGATACCGTCCAGCCCACGTTCACACTCCACATACCGCTCTAGCCTCTGCTATTGCTCAGCCCTGTTTTTTTTTTTTTTTCAGCAATATAAGCCCATGTTACAAGTTGAAAAGAAAAGGTTAAAATCCCTCTCTCCAGCTCTAAACACAGTAAATGTTTTCATTTCCTTCTGCATGTCTTTTGTCCCGGCTCCGGGTGTGGCCCTCTGTCTGAGCTTCTCTCCTGAGAGGACCCCCAAGAAATTACATCACATGGCTGATTCATTAGCCCCACACAAACCTTGTTACAATATGGTCTAAAAGGGTTTGTTAAACGCTTTATGAGGGTGAGCTCATGGGACACGGACCTTGTGACTGTATGTTTGTGCAAAGGTACAGAGGTTTGTTAACGTGTGAGTGTGAGCCTCATTTTCCTATGCTGAATCTGTTGCTAAATGTGATACATTAAAGAAAAATCTCATCAGCTTATGTAGGATGAATCAAATACTTCAAACTTGCCATAAAAATCGTCCTGTGAAGTGGCTGATGTGGCTTGATCTTGTTCGAGTTAAGTTTACAGTGGGTGTGTATGGATGACGCCATTCATATGAGGTGAGTTGTGGCTAATGCTAATGCTGCTGACAGGCTTATGGGCCCTCGATAGAATCTGCATCCTGATAAACAGGCTGAATCCTCAGCCATGCGACTGGCTCCATGCTCCATTTCTAATAAGTCTTATGACTTGAGCTTACATTTATTTTCCAGTTAGTGCCCAATTAGCCTGTCAAAAGCATTTCCCTCTGGGTTTGCTGAAAGGAGCAAAACAGACATTGAAGGCCACGTATGTCATGGAAATGTGTCTCACATTGATGCATTTATTGGCATTCCTAGCTAGAAGCAGAGCACATCGTTATGTTCTGTCTCCTTTGCGAAGTTTCACAATGAAACATTGTATCGTGGTAAAACAATGACATCTTTACGAGGCCTCACTGAATGAACAAAAGCATCTGGCTCGAGATGGCAATAACAACCACAAAACGGCAGAGCAAAAAACAAGTGCAGTGCAAAGTCAGGCGCCTCGGAAAGGCAAAGTTTTTTAGGGGGCATTCTGGTGGTTTGGGTGTTTTCAGAAGGTTTTTTTTTCTGTCTTTCCCATCTTTTGAGGTTTCTGTTACATTCCTCTCAACTTCCTGTTTTTTTGAGATGGAGGACAGTTCCCACACTGTTTGAACTCTTAGACCCCTCCTTCCCCTTTCCTCAGTCTCTTTTTCAAACAACCCTTACGCTCGTGGCCTGCATCCCATTTCTCAGACCTGTCCATTAAACTGGATGTCTCTTTCTCCGCTGTGCTAAACACATACACTCAGTTTAACGTGGGCATTTCTTTCATAAAGAGTCAAGCATTTAATTAATAAATAAGGACAGAAAGACAGAAAAAGAAAGAAAGAGCATGGAGAAGATGTTGCCAAGTCATCTACTGATAAATGACTTCTTCAGCCAATTTGGCTCTGAGGTCAGGATAAGGCCTTGTTGCTAAAACAAACACAAGTAACAAAGCCCAATATCAGGTTAATCTCAAGCCATTATGCAAACCAGATGGATTCATTTTACAAATTAAATCTGCAACAATAACCTGGTTTACTGGAAACATTGTCATTAGTTAGTGCAATATCTTGTCAGGGATGATTCCAGATTGTTGTTGTCATTGTCCACTAAGAGATAATAAAATCAGTTTGGTTGTCTTTGTGATATTCAAGAGCTTCTTCTCCCTTTTATTTATAATAAATATTGTTTGTTTCCTCCCTTGTGGATATGATAATGGTTATTTTTTACTGCCTAATTTCCTTTCTGTCTTCATTATCTTGCCTAAAAAACATTTTGTTAGTTAATTGACTTCATACACCCTTTGGTGCTGTCAAAGAGAAGACAAGCCATTACCATATGCTAGATGGATTGCCCTGGCACCTTCCACTTTTATTGCTTAACTCCCCTTTTCAAGTTCCAGGAGCCAGGATTTTGGGGCATTTAATCCAAAGTTTTAAAGTCATCCTAAGACTGAAATTGGAGCCAGTGGTAATAAAGTGCAGTGCTGGTTTTCCATGTCCCTAAACTGGACTGTGCTCTCTCATTATTGGCAGCTGATGCAATGACATCAACTTTGGTCATGACTAAGACGACCTCCATAGTGTCTATGCAAACATGTAATTATTGATGAAATAATGTGATGATAATACATTAAAATCTCTAAGATTTACACAACTCATGCGATTTTCAGGAACATAGACACAACCAGTGTGTCAGTGTATAAGGCAGCATGTAAATACTGTGACTGGTTGCATACATTACTCACTGAGCATCAGAGCTGATTCTAGACTTTCTACTCAAGGTTAAAAGACATTTGTTTTTGTAGTTTTAGGGGGTTGGGTAGTCTGAATTAACAACAACATGAAATCAAACATTATATGTGTAAATACTTAAAGATCTGACACACTGAAAATACATTGGATTGAATTAAAAACTCTATGCAACTGAACTTGACCAAACACTGCCACAAGTCATCGCCATGCAGCACACTGTCATTCCTTTATTAACCTTCTCATTGCACACTTCAGTGTAGCACGCCGTTCATATCTTATCAAAGGAATGCATGAACCTAAAAAAATAAAAGATTACCTTATTTATTTTAAACCAATACACAACGAGGGAAAAAAAAATCACAGTAATTAATGATTAACATAACTAAACCTATCTGTACAGCTTTGCATTTTTGAGGTAATTTTTTTTCCAATGTAGGAATTCTAATTTTAATGTTCCTTCTGTGACCTCTCCACCTTTTTTAAAATTACCAGAAAAACTTTATTCAATCGCCCACATGTAGCATTTATAAACATACAAAAACATATATAAACATTAATTAATACGGTTATAACACACTATAATGTAGTTTTAAGTGGATATAAATGTTTATAAAATTTGTCTACAACTATAACTTCTCCTTTGGAAAGTCATACATAAAGGCTCCCGTACAAACAGATTATCAAGGACCATATAAAGAACAGTATTAATGATAGAAAATATTTTTTATATGAGAAGTTATAACTGTTGATAAATACTTTACATTGACAGACAGAAAATGTCCTTATATCTGTTTGCAACGACTCTTTAGTCTAAAAGAGCTTTTATTAAATGTTTATATAGCACTTACAATGCAGAACGGGAAGTTTTAAAGACATTGTCATTTTTTAGTAGGACACCAAACCTGTACAAAGACACAACTTTGAAAACAACTCGAGCATAGGAATTTCAAATTAAACTCTATTAAGGATCACTCTTTAAAACTGGAGGGTAATCGAGTTCAACTAGAGCATATTACAAGAATTTAACTTTCCACAATATGGTACTTGTCTAAACAACTTGCCTGCTTAATGCATGCTGCATCGTAAATAATGGATTTCTTGTCGTCATTCCAAAAAGGCTAACGCTGTAACTACTAATAATGAATAAATATTATGTTCTCTGGCCTTTGCCTTTTTTCCAAAGAGCTCAAATTCATGAGCTGTGTATTTGTTTTTGGCACTTTACTGTATCTAGCAAGATCACCGGGCTAGCAGTGTGAAAACTGTACAACGTACAGTATATTTGCTAGGGAAAGCTGTTTCACCCTTTCCCCTGCGAGATTAATTGAGCTTCCAACCCCCTCTACATTCATAGTCCTCATGCCCTTATAGGACCTTGTTTTGCAATGAGTGGTTGAGAAAGAGTACAAACATTTCACAGATCCCCCCACTCACAGATCTGTAAGTATGTGAGAGTGAAGTCATTGTTTTCCTAGATACTTGCCAGAGTGTGGGACAAAAATTATTTGTAGGCCGTTTGTGCCCAGTAAGTGTCAGTTCATTTTAAGAAAGAAATTAATTTAAGGTGCCAAAGTGTCAGAACTTCAATTACTAAACAGAAACAAATACAAAACTAATCACTACTAACATTAATTACGTCCCACTGCATCCCTTTTACATCTCTATCATATTCAGACTTACCTTTCTCATGCGCACTCTGACCACACCGTCCTCTTTCTGCTCTCCAGACTCATTCGTCCCTTCGAAAACTGGACTGGCATGGTGTGCATCGCTGTAAGTAACTATGTGTGCGGCCTCATCTGTTTCCTCCATTGTACAGACTGTGGCTCCTGGCCTGTGGTGTTCTCTCTGACCATCTGCCACCTCTGAGGCAGGTGACTCACTGAAGTAACAACTAGAGGCTTGGTTACCATGGATTCCAACTGGTGAGAGCTCATCGTTGACCTCTGCAGAGCACGATGGTAGGTCCTTGGTGGGCTGCTCAGTAACTGCATGTTTATCACCCGTGTGAGAGCACTGTACATCTGGATTTTGGATAATGCACAAGGCAATATCCTTCGGAGGATCCAGTACTGGGGTGTCAACTGGCTCAACGCAGCCAACTTCTAGGATAGTGTCCAGCTTTGAATTATTTTCCAACTGCTCAGCTACGGTTTGATCCTCACAAAAAAATGAATCACTGGACAACAAGCAATCATCCATATCTTCCGTTGGCTGACTTACGGAGGTGGTTGTTTCCACATACTGGTTTGCACACTGAGTAATGTTTGTCTTTGTGGGGTCTTTTTCTTTATATCCAGTATCAAGTTGTTCAGAGGACACATTGCTATTCAATGTCATAGAACAGTGACCTTTGAAACAAATATCAGATGATGTGATTGGCCCATACCTGTATTCTGCTGTTTTCTCACTGCTTCCTGCTTTTACACTCTCCCCTCCCTGAGGCCTGTTTATCCCTGTCATTTCAATATTATGCTGCTCAAGCAAAGTCTGGTAGGATATTTCACAACCCTCAGCCTGATCCAATGCCCCAGTGCAGTCATGATGATCTTGCTTTCCTCCTCGAATGTCTCTTGAGTGATGTTTAAGTCCTGTATTTTCATTTAGAGTTTCTAGGTCACTTAATTTATCCAGCTTGTCAGCAGAATCAGCACTCCAGCTTTCAGTTACTCCTTGGTGCCTTTCTCCTTCTACAACTAACGTCACAGCTGGTTCCACAGTTTCGTTAGCTGGTGACATCACATCACCACCCTCCATTATATCAACTGAGCTGTGGAGCCCACCAGCACGTAGGTTTACATTTGCACCAGCATGCTCAGAGGTGGAAATCTTCTCTTCCTCAAAATCTGGGGGGTCAGGTTGAGGTTCCAGTTCAGCAGCAGTGGACTGGTTTAGTGTGGCCTCTGAGATTTCAGGAGGTCTGCTGTAACCCTCTGTATGGCTCTCCTTTGTTTCCTGATGATTTGGAAGTCTGCCAGACTGCTCACCAGCAGATTCAGACAGTGGAAGCCCATTGTTTGAGGAGATAGAGATGCATTGTTGCTCTTCACGAGAGATATGTGGCCTTTTAAAGAGATTATCGTCATTGCAGATGTCGTGACTCTGGCTACTCTCTGTGCCAACTGCGTCCTCGCCGTTGATCTCTCTGTTACTGCTGCTATCAGTTGCAGAAGAAATATTTGCACTAGACATCCCACTGTTTGAGTTAGAGTGAAACTCTCCAGAATTCAACATGTTTGTGGTTTGGAGATGCTCCGATTCAGAGGCCCTTTGGGGAATGTCAACATCCGACTCATGAGGGCCATGGACTGACTCCTGCAAATCCAGCGGAACTTTTTCATTGCCTTCCATTGGCTTCAACTGTTTTGATTCAGTATCGCCATTTACAACAGAAGCTGTCACTTCAAGTGTCTGAGCCAGGTTGTCTGTTGGCAGTTGATGGCAGCCCTCTGGCATAGAGGCACACCTTGTCCGTCGACCTTGTTTTGAAGCCCCTGCTCCTATCCAAGGCACCTCGCTGTCAACTCCATGGCAGCAGACCAGATCCAGATCATCATAGCTGTACTGTAATCCTGAAGGATGAGTAACGTGCTCCTCCCAACTCCTTTTCCGGATGGCTACCGGCATGATGGCCAGCCAGTTCTATCCCATAGGGCTGCTTTTGTATCCAGGTGAAAATGGAGAACCAGATCTTCTGCAATCTAGACAAGAAATGAGGATAACAAACAGCCAGTGTTTCCAAACTACAAGTTTACAAAAGCTGACTTTTCAGATGAAAATATGATAAACAAATATATCACTATTAAGTAAACTGCTAGTGGAAGTTCAAGAGGGGCATAATTAAATCGCATTCACAGTTCCTTGGAAAGTATAAACTCAGCTGGGCCAGTATAAGATGACAGGAACCCCTGTTATGGTAATTTAGCTTGGGAAACTGATATTTTCACACAGAGCTGTCCCAAATTGCGCTCAACAACCAGCCGGCAGCAGTGGATAAACTTAATGTGGCTACGTTAAGAATAGCACACTAAAGCACAGCAATGCAGCCTGGAGTCTAAAACGTCAAAGATAACCATCAAGATTAATGTAGATGTGCCTTGTTTATCTTTACAATGTGGTCTGTTACCAAGTTACCTTCCCAAGTCAAATTTACATTGCAAACCTCGTAGCCCTTAAGTGCACATCACTTTTAACCATGAAAAACTGGTCTGAAAAAAATTCAGGGTGTTGTTCTGTCAAATTGCCCGTTCAGAATGGAGAGTGATGTAACTAAAAGAAGCCAAAACTAAAATGTCAGTGTCCCTAAACAGCTGTTTCTCTGCTAATGATCAGAATACATAATGTTGGTTTGATCAGGGTAAAATCAAGATCTTTACTGTGGTATTTTTTTTTCCTTTTGTTCAGGGTCAGAATGTATAGTAGTGCAGATACTCAATGAGTCAACAGCAGGATGCCCTCAGTTCAAGCTGAAGATCTGCTGTACTTAGAAAAAACATCATGACAGAAGCACAAGAACAAAGATATACCATTGACAGGAAATCCTGAATATGCCTACTGTATTCTACACTAAGCGAATGGAAATTAAAAAAAAACCTGTTTCCTATAATTTCAATACAATATCAGTATTACTCTCCATATGTAACTACAGTCAGTGGCAAAGAAACACTTTTTTTAAGTATTTTGAGCATTATGTCACTGAGTTGCTTCTTAAAAGTTTCTTTAAGAGCACAGATAATCTTAAAAAAGCATTTTGGTTCTTTTTTTCTCTGCTTTTTCACCTTTTGTTTCTTCAGAAGTAGGCCTGGATGGTACCAACTATCTGCAGCTTCTGGCATCAACCTGCACCTGGTGATTAGATAAGCAAGGGACGTCAAAAAAATTGTCCCAAAGCGGTTGCTCCTTCAACAAATCTGACACCTCAGTACATTTCAGATATTTCATGCTGGAGCAACAGTTGTTACGTCTTGTCAGTGGTCCAGTGACGACAAAGATCTTTACTGTAAAATCCAGCAGATGTATAATAAGTCATTAAACACCAGGTGATAATCCAATAAATAGGTTGCAGATCAAGGATTTGCTATGAGTACAGATATCCACAGATGTATCGCAAGTTGCCTGTTCATTCATCCACCGAAAGCAATCCGTCCATGTTTGGGTAATAAGAATCCATCTCTTTCCAAGTGACTTGACATACGCTTTATTTTGTAAGCAATCCTTAGTCTTGGGTTCTGCAAGCCATTTTCTGGACTTCAATCAGTATCTTCGCTGTAAAACTGTCGGACAGGCAGTGACGCCCCCAAAGACAGGCAGAAAGCAGGGGAGCAGAGAAAAGTCCACAGACAACTTCCATCTTGATCACATTAGGGTTTTTGCTGACGCTGAATGCCAAAGAGTCAGGGTGGTGTTAGAGGGGCCGGGTTTTCTTTCCCCCACTCCACCCCGGCTCTCCTCCGTTCTATCCCTTTTCTCATCAGGTCCCCTCCCCACTGGTTTTGACAGGGAGTCTGAGTCACATCCTAGGAGCCCCATCCCCCGTCTCACAATTCATCCAACACACTATACACATTTATTCACCCCACCCTCCTCCAGTGTGCTTTCTCTCCTAACTATTTTTGAAAGTTCCTCTCGACTTCTCCTCTCAAAACTTGTATCTTTCCTCGTCTCATTGGACTTTGCTATAGTTCTTCCTTAGCTCGCTATTTCACTAAGCTGGGCAAGGCTCCCACCAGTTGGTTTTGATTAGTAACAGGCAGGCTGCGCCGTAAGACCTCTGGCTGTGGGCCAAGAGAGATTGCTCTTATGTTTTTGCAGTTATATCTGAGGCATACTTTTTTTGTTTTAATTTGTCATCTTGTAACTCTACAAGCATTCTTAACCAAACACATTGGAACAGAAAAACAAGGCAAGATATCTTTGCAGATATGCTTTATGAATGCTTTCTTTCCCCAAAATATTCTTTAAAAATATGTGGAAGATATAAATAGGACCGCTTAAAAGAAAGGATAAATTGGGGAAAACTTTAAAACTGCTATAAACCTTATATCTTTGTTTTAAAGGAGACCAAATGGAAGAAAAGCATTAAAGGACCTAAATGCCAGCAATTCATTTCCTAATATAGTCATTTGTCAGAGGCACCTTGTAGAAAGAAAAAGCATAGCAGGAGATATTTACACTTGATGTCACCTGGACCATTCAAGAAAAATGTTAATCAGCAAACTTTGGCTTTAAACTTTTATTGAGACTGGGGCTGTAAAACAAGCAGAATATTTCCACTGATTTCCATTTGCAAAGTCAAGTCCCGCAAAACTTGGATAAAATGCACTTCGCAAATTAATAACACCATGGCAATAACACCTATCCCTCTATTCTCTTTGTATCAAAAAAATACTCCATATAGTTGTGTTTCCTACTTCCACACAAAGAAAGGCTGTGACATTTTTTTGTCGACAAGGTCAGCTGCACCAAAAGAGCAATACATGAATTCAATGGGGACAATCCAAGCACATGAGAAAACTGGAATGAAGCCCCCGCCAACTACTGCTGAATCCCTGGCCTCTAACCCCTGGGTCATCCAGATGTGAGGTGAGTGCTCTGGATGAGCCTTTTCTTAGGGGCCTTGCTGGGAAACTGTGCACTGCTGTCAGTGTTGGCTCTCCAGGGACACAGATGGTCATACTCAAGGGGGAAGGATCCAAGTTCAACAAGACTTCTCTGCAGCATGCCACATGATGCGCTCTGTGGTTATGCCGAGTGCAGTGTAATGAAATGCAGATCTTTTCAGTCACAGTAGTTTCATATGGTTGATGATTGAAGTGCAGAAGCCGACATGGGAGCATGACTCAGGCTATCCACTCATTAACTCTTGTGGACATCCAACAGAGGCCTATAATTTAAAAGAGCAGGCCACCCCCCCACCAATCAGGCCGTAATGCATGGCCTTAGGGCAACTGGTCTACGTCACAATCTGATCCATCAGTGATGTTGTGCAAACACATGTTCAATCAACATAAATATGACTAGATGCCCATCAGCACTGTTTCTGTAAGTATGGTTTTGTGAGAGTTTTTGTGAGAGTTTACAGGCACACTATTGGCTATGTTAGGCACAGCACGGTGCTTTCAGCTGAATGCAGGCATGCTAAAATGCTCACAACGACAATATAATCATGCTGACGTTTAGTAGGTAAATGGTTATCATGTTCTCCATCCAAGTTAAATGAATGTAATTGTAGTCCAGACATTTCACTAGAAATTTCAACAATTTAGCGGTGCCAGTGGAAAGGTCAGGGGATCACAGAGGTCATTAGGATACATTCATTGGGAATTTTGGACGCCTCTATATAATTTCATGGCAATTCCCTCAAAGTTGTGGAGATGTTTAGTCCGGGCCAAAGTGGTGGTCCTACCTACAGACAGACGGACTAATATTGCTTTCACTGGAGTAATGTTGCTAGCATGGTTAAAAATGATTTACTCTCAGAAGCACTTTCCACATATTATACAAAGCCTAAAGTTTTGACCACGACTTCACAAAACTCTCTACTAATCTAGAATCTATGCGAATACCTATGTAAAAAGTTATTTCTTAGTATGTGAATATTTATTTGCCCTTAAGACTCATCATTGCAGGGCAGATTCAGCTGAAGCCCCACATCACAGAGGACGAGCATGAGCATTCTCAGAGGCATGCGGCATCCTTGGTCACATGTCTGCAGTGGTCACATACATGGTTAAGAAAGACCTATTCATGATTCACCCTATAATCCCCCACTGTTCAAGCTTCTTAAGTGGAGCAGTGAGGGCCCAGAGGAAACAGCCTCACATTCCTCACTGATATAGTTTATTATTGGAAAAATAAGCCAGTCTAAATCATGGGCATTGAAGAACACAGAGTGTTTGCCCATGTAGGAAAATGTAGGTGACGCTTGTAGAGAAAAAAAAAAAAAACACTGTCCCTCCCATAACTGAGTCATTTTAAGTCCTTGCATATACAAAGACTGCTTTGAGAAAATTTTGTTGCACCCTTTTTAAGGCTTCTTTAAATAACCATTTTCTACTGTACTTGCCTAGTAGTTGTGCAGTTACAAAAATGAATCTTGGGTTCATTTGCGCTAAAAAGAAAAACAAAACAAAATGCCAGAATCTCATCTGAAGCTCTAAAAATAATGTCAACAAACACCACCAAGATCCTTGCGATCCTTCTCTGTCACTGGCTATGCCCTGTGCTTTAACAACTCCTCTCCAAGAAGCCAGAGTCATGCCGGTTTAAATAACAGTGTTTGAGGCCTGGGTGGGAACTTGAGCAACTTGAGCAATATCCTTGAATGAAACATCCTAATGTAGATGATGCAACTTAAGTGCATGTAAAAAGCCCGTTGAGGGTTTGATTGCTGCATTAATTAAAAAGTTTTCCTTGATCTTTTAATCTTAACTTGGTTTGCTTGTGTGGGTCCAAATGCAAGACGTCGTCGTGGGAGAAACTGAGGGGGTCCTTGGCCGCTGATCATGGGTTATAGTGTGACTGTTACCGTGGGAACAGGAAGTACAAGTTATTGAGGATACAGACCATCTAATCTTCTTGTGAGAGGGCCTGTGTGTGTATGTCTGTGCATGACAGCAGGAGGACGTTATGCTTGTGTGTGTGTGTGTGTGTGTGTGTGTGTGTGTGTGTGTGTGTGTGTAATTGTTGTGGAATACTGTAACACATTATTTGGTTCGTCAGATCAGATGATACAGACTTGTGTCATCTGGATCTTATTTATTTATTTTCCCCTAAAAAAATACTGTGTCTTACACATCAGTCCCATCAGTGTTCACTGTTTACTGTCTGTTCTTTGCTTTTTAGAAGCTTTTCTTGCTTAAAAGCTCTGAATGCTGGGTCAAATAGCCACTTTAGATGTCACTGCTCTTACTAGAAACTAAAACATCCTGAGAAAAACATCATTCAAAGTCCCTGCGTTTGTCTTAGATGGCATTTGGTCTAACTATCAGGGAGGACACAGTATACTTCACATCAGCAAAATAATACCAGGGCATTTCACTGGGGATGAACTTCTTTATCTCTTTAGGCTATGGTTATTTTTCCCTTTACTTGTATACTCAATCCAAACAGCACCATGCACACCAATATCACGTTAATATTGAGGTGACTGGAATAGCCAGTTTTTGTGTGGCTGCTTGTAAACATGATATACCATTTATAAATATTTGGATAAACCCATGTTCTGCTTTTAAGAAACTTGAATCAGTGTACCTATTATATTTAGCCTTTTTAGAAAGTAGGCTACTAATATTGATATAAACAGCCTATTAAAAACAAGACACTGACGATGCCACAAAATGGTGACTTCAAATTCCCAGAAAATTCACCTCCTAATGAACAGACTCCTTAATGGTGACATCAATCCAGACAAGCAGGAATAAACAAAAATTCCAACCAAGAAAGCCATCAGAGATTTTAAAGAACTCTCATCTCTTCGCCTATCCTCTGTTTCAAATAACACCTTTGTAGTCAAGAGGAAGTCATGTGGCCCAGGCCCTACTACTTTTGCTGGCATCTCTAAGTTGTTTGACTTTGTCTCCCTAGATCCATATTTTAATATAGGAGAGGAACACCATACAAAGGATTGGATACCCCAGGAGATATGAGCTCACAGATGGCTTTTACCAAGGTTTCAGACCTTAATTAGCTTGTAAAGGCTGCAGCTTGTTCACAGTCATAGTTAGGAAGGGCCAAGCGTTGCAGATTTCAAGCTTTAAAAATATTCTGACTCCTCAAACCTTGTCCCAACAATTAGTAGCTCTGAAAACTAAAATATTTTGAGAACTAAAATAACTAATTGACACCAAGCTGAAGAAGGCTGCAAGAAGACAGTGAAGCATTTTGTAGCTGTGTCCTCAGTTCGTAACGTAACTGAACTGAACAGTGACACCTGCACCGATATGACCGTCCTAGAAGAGTCATCAGAAGAAAACCTTTCCTGTGTCCTCACCACTAAATTCAGCATCACAGGTTTGCAAAGGAACATCTAAACAAGCCTGATGCATTTTTGGAATCAAGTCCTGTGGCCTGATGATTTTAAAACAGAACCTTTTGGCAGCAATGAGCTAAGGTATGTTTGGAGAAAAAGGGTGTAGAATTTCATGAAAAGAATACTTTTCCATCTCTTAAGCGTGGGGTGGATCGATCATGCTTTGGGCTTGTGTTGCAGCCAGTGATAAGAGGAACACTGGTAGAGGGAAAAACGGATTCTATTAAATACCAGAAAATTCTGCGAGCAAACATCACATTCTCTGTTAAAAAAAAAAAAAAAAAAAAGCTGAATATGAAAAGAGGACGGCTTCTACAACAGAATAATGATCCTAATCGCAGCTAAAAGTCCACAGTGGACTACCTCAGGATGAAGGTTTTGCCATGGCCCTCACATACTCCCGAGCTAAACCTCATCAAAAATCTCTGGATAGACTTCAAAAGAGCAGTGCATGCAAGATGGCCCAAGAATCTCATAGAACTAAAAGTCTTTTGAAAGCAAGAATGGGAAAAAAAATCAGTTTACAAGCTATTATACTCAACAAAATAGGTTTTACTAGGTAATGACCATGCAGGGTGCACAAACTTTGGTCTCTGGCCCTTTTCCTTTTTGTTATTTTGAAACTCGCATAGCTATATTTACAGAAAAAAGAAAAATGTTAACCAGGGCTGGCCAAAATTTTTAATGCTACTGTACATTTACAATCTATCCTGCTAATATAGTCATTCAGCTTCTTCATATTTTAATTTTACTGTTGTCATTCTTTTCTACTCTGTACACACATATACTGCATGCCTGTCCATCCTGGAAGATGAATCCCTCTCCTTGGTTCCTCTTCCAATTTTTCCCCAATAAAAGTTTTTTTTAGGGGAAGTTTTGGTTTGACTTGACTCTTCTTCCAGATCAAACAGCCTGCCTCTCCTTAAAAGACATCCCATTGATTTTACAGTTTAGAATGTAACATCCTGTTTCAGCGGGAAATACATCTCGGTGAGGACAAAACAGATACCACTTCTTAAAAGAGGTTATGTGTTAGAATCAGTGATACACTGTATAGGTAACAGCAGTCTATGCTGCTCACGCAATCTACCTGCATCTCAAACAGACAGTTCTATATGGATCAGGGCATGGCTAGGTGGCAACAACAGCTGGATTCCATTTGTGTACTCTGGCTTGAACACATGGCCCATAACCCTATAACCGTCTGCACCTGAGCACATTCCCACACTTCTGTAGCCTTAAAATGTGTGCAGGAATGAACACTTTTTCAAAGACTGAAATTTTTTTTAATATCGAAACTCAAATTCAACTTTGTGCTGCTTATTTAGCGAACACAAGACTACACTACTTTCCCTGAGAAGTGCCATATGAATGAGAAAACAACTGTCAGTATATGATTTCAGTGGCTCATCTTGGAAGATGCAGTGTTTGTTTTAACAAAGACTGAATAATTCACAAAGAAACTGCTGTGAAACAGAAAAGCTAGTTATTTAGTAATTATGGAGATTCCAAAATATTTGCCTTGTGAAATTAGTCACATCCTCCAAAGCATGACCTTTTCTGATGGCTTGAAACTTGGAAGCGTCTGTGGACACAGACACATAATATTTTTCCTCTCGTCTCATTGTTTCTTAGGAGTGATTCTTGTGTTTAGACCAGACCCTTAGAGGGCCAGGATAGTGACGTACTACACCCAACAACCCCCACCCAGGACTCTGCTGAACATATGCTGTGCTGGCATTGACTCCTCCAGTAGAGATGTGGGAAAATGTGTTGTCCTTGGACACCGTTGCCACAGCAGCATCAGCAGGAAATACTTGAGACCAAGAGTCAGGAGATGCCAGGGCCAGGAGGTGTTTCATCATTTGATGACAAGGACCTTTGGACGGTCATGTAACCTCCCAACATCTGTGCTTGTTCTCTCAAATACCAACATTCATAATCAACTGCTCATATTTTCTGGTCCTGGAAGATCTGTTTTGCTTTCAACCGATACTGACACAATAACATCTTTTATCAGGTATGAGGAATGCGTGTATATGTGTCTGTCTGGAATACAATGATTTAAAAGATTATTATGCATAATGTCTAAGGCTGCAGGATTTTGTATTCCTCAGGGATGCATCATTAAAAGCACGACTGCACAACCGTGCCTTCAAAGAGTGAAAAGTGGATAAGATCGCTACAGTTAAATATTTACCTTCCTTTGCGGTCTTCTACGCAATTCAGCAGAAACATTTAAAGTGCAATAAGAGCCAGATGAAAATAAAATGCAGGTCACCTCTTCTGCTGGAAACTGTTTGACATTCCAGCCCACTCAGGAAGTAAACAGGTCAGGAAACCTTCGCTATGAGGAGAGGAAAGCTCTTGAACAACAGCAGACAGGGTTAATATCTGCTTGAAGAGATGCTACTTCAAACATCTGAATCTAGTTATGAACCATGAAATGCAAAATGTTTAAAGAGGTGCAAAAGAGCACAGATCAAAGTGATCAGAGCTAATGCAGAAGTAATGATCCACAAAAGGGCCGGTTCATCAGAAATATAAAGATGCAACACATAGCACGATTAACCTAAGAGTCTTAATAAACACCCCTTCCCTTTGCTTGAACTTTTAAGTGTGCGTGCCTATGTCGTGCTCTTACCACATGTGGTTAGATTGCACAGTGAGTGAGGAGAGGGTCCTTCTGCAGAGGGGCCGCCTTAGGTCTCCCTGTCAGCGTGCATCCCCAGCCAGGTGCCTCTGAGCAGGTAAAAGTCCTGCAGCCCCCGAGCTGCAGGGCCGCAGGGCCTCATGGGACCTCCGGCAATTCCTCAGCAAAATCAGCACTCGATGAACGAAACAGTGTAATAACTTGAAACGGACAGACGGGGGCGACAAAGATCCGATATTTATCAATGCGGTGTTTAAGATGCGTTTCACGTTTTTATCGGGTGTGTCGGCGACACTCAACGCGACACGCTGAAAGTTTAATTTTCTGCCACCGGGGGACAAGCCCCCTCCGACGACGAGGGATATTCCCCCATAGTTCTTCGCCGTTAACAGTTACTTCTTCACGCCAGCAAACGGCGCTAAATCCTACAATAGTGTGTCCGAACCGCAGGTCTCCGGTGCACCGGCCCCTGTGTTTCTGAATCAGACAAGCACTTGGAATTTAATGGGGGGCATCAATGGTAAAATGAATATACTACTACTACTACTACTACTACTACTACTACTACTACTAACAATAATAATAATAATAATAATAATAAGAAGAAGAAGAAGAAGAAGAAGAAGAAGAAGAAGAAGAAGAAGAGGAAGAAGAAGAAGAAAAAGAAAAGAAGAAGAAGAAAAAGAAGAAGAAGAAGAAGAAAAAGAAGAAGAAGAAGAAGAAGAATGATAATGATAATTTTGTTTTGGCTGGGGTTCAGTCGATTTTCACGTTCTCCTTTACATCCACAGGATTATCTTTCTAGGCCTCGACCCTTTCTACAGTCCATAGCCTGTGGCATGACATCAAGAGTTTTCCATTCATCAATCAACTTCATACAAAAATGCAGCGAACAGAAACAACCTAAATCATATCAATGCATGGTGTGACCACCCTTTGCCTTTAAAAAAAAAAGAAAAAAGAAAAAAGCAGCAGTTCTCCTTGACACACACTGGTGAACTGTTTTTTCAAGGTACCTGACAGGTCGGTTGTTCCTCACCTCTTCAAGAATTTGCCGCAGGTCCTCTGTGGTTCCGGGCCCAGCTCGGTTCTCTTTGTGTCTCCGAAAATTGTTCTTCATGACTCCCGTCGTGTGTTTGGGGTCCTTGTCCTGCTGCAGAATGAACCTGGGGCCTCCCTGATGGTCTTGTGTGATGGGTAGGAATACAAACATCTGAAGCGCCTAGGAAGTTTGGAACAGCAACGTAGGAAAAACATAAATTACATTAAACAAGCTCCCGTAAGCCTCCATATTGCATTGTAATGGATAAGACATCATATTAATATTTGAGCATAATAACAAACCCGTTTGTTTTGGATTTTTTACAGGTCAGTATTTATCTCATGTATCACCTATGAGGCATTCAAGGACATCTATGGATTCCCGCCGACCGGGTGACCAAGACTAAACATGTAAACTTGTAAATGTCTCAGCACTGGCGGTATTATGATTTGGCAAAAGCAGTCAGAAGGTTTAAGAAGGTTCAGGAGATACTTGCTCATCAACAAGAATCCCTCATGTTCTCGTATGAATAAACTTTTTGCTCCTAAACCATGTCCGCTTAATGTTTTTGTTGTGCGACTTCACCGGTTATTCCAAAGAGGTAAATCGATCGAAAGGTGCAGCGCGGTGCTGACCAAGTGGCAAAAACAAACAAAAGATAAAAAAAAAAAACTTGATGACCTTTTTTTAAAGTATTATTATTATTATTATCATCATGACTAAACAGCTGCTGAAGTTGCAGCTCGACTCTTGCGCGCATCTTCGCTCAACTCGGGATGTCTCGCTGAAAACGGAGCGTCCGTGAAGGCATCATATGAAACCTGACTCCTTCCCCGTTTACCTGCCTCCGAAACACGGCAGCGATCAAACGCGGGCGTTTACCGAGGACGGGGCGCGAATAAAGGCCGAAATCCGCGTCCTTACGCCGGCCAGGGGGACGAATAAAGGACGGGGCGACAGCGCCGAGGACCAGGAAATGAGCTAAAAAAAAAAAAGTTGGACCGAGGGAAGAAGGCGTTTTTTAAGTTTTAAGTTTTAAGTTTCGTTCCGGCCGAAGTTTGCGGTTCGCGATGGGATGTTGCGGCAGCGCCGAGGTGAGTCGGAGACGAGAGGCGACGAGGTGGCGGCTCGAAACCGTCAGAGTCAGAAACCCGACGACCTGTGATCGTCCACGTTAGCGTCGAGTCGCGGCTGCAGCTCGTTTATTCTCCTCCTCCCCCCCCCCCAGCGGCGACGGCGGCGACGAACGGGCGGCTCGTCAGCTGCTGGGTTTTGTTATTGTTTTGTGTTTTTGTTGTGTTTTTGTTTTCTTTTGTTGGTTTGCGTGTGTGTGTGGGGGGGGGTCCCCGCCGCGACAGACGCTAACAGCTCCCGTCTTGTCATTTATGCCTTGGCAGAGGAAACGTGACTGGAAACCGCTGGAGCGGCGCTGCTGCACCGACGTCCCATGGCTCGTCGTCTTCACGCTGTTCTGCGCCGGGATGGTAAGTTTGGGTTTCGGGCGTGAAGTCCGCTGATCCGACGCTTCGGCCCCGATTTTTAAAAAACCCGCCGTCGTCAAAAGTTGCGACCGATCGGATTTATTTCGCCTAAATTTTTGTTTTTTTGAGGAGTTGATTCGAAGCGATGGCGGCTTTGTTTTGATAGAGCTGAGAGATGCTTCCTGAGATTTAGTCCTTCCCAGGGTAGAATATCTTAACATCAAAACGACCGTAAAGTGGAATCAAAACCTCACAGAAAACTCTGTGTGTCTATCACATGCTCATAGGTTATACTGACCTATCCTTGAGTGCCTCGAAATAAAGTTGGAGATCAGTGAATTGGCCCTTTTTAATAAAGATAAGTGACCCCTTTACACAACAGCCCTGCAGTAACGTCAGGTTTGGTCCTGATTCAATTTCATGGACAGTTTGCAGTGTTGGTCAATTGCACCGTGTTAATCAACGTAACACAATCCAGCTCAACGACACCACAAGCTACAACCTCCAGGATATTTATAAAGTTTATTTATCGCCTTTCTGGTTCAGTTAACATCATAACTTTCACAAAGGAAGGATTTATTTCTTGACTGTTTGACTAGACTGCATTAGTTTTAGTTACAGTGCGTCTACTGTAGGCAAATTAAAAATCAGGTATTTTTCAGGATTAAAAACACTTAAAGATGATTGCATGGTGCTGTCTGCTTTATATTGTACTAAATCTTAATGTTCAATGCAGAAAGTTAACATTATCTACTCTAATCCGTATCGTCTGCAGGTGTGCATTTGTGGCTATCTGATCATCACAGGAGCCGCCTCCAGGCTCATCTCAGGATATGACAGTTATGGCAACACCTGTGGTCAGAATAACACCAAGATTGAGGGAGTACCCCTCAGTGGCCGGGATATGAGAGAAAACAAGTTAGTCTGATTATTTTTCAAATGACTTAACATGTGACGTAGGCGTTTATTTACATCAGATTAACCCTTTTTCGAGCAAACATTGTTATCATAGAATAAGAAAAACACTGCATGAAATGCGTCAGATCCCTGCTGTCCCTTTAGTGCTTTCATATGCTCTGTTTTCCTGTTTGGATAGATCACAGTAACAGTCAGTTGTAGAGTCACTAAATTAAAGAAAACATCTTGAGACCTCTTTTGAACCCTGTAGTTGAGTATTGGTGGCACAGAAGAGACCATTCAGCATTACATGTGTGCATGCAAGGATTGCATCATGTAATCCTAATCTAATTTGCCACACATAAAGCGGTTTCTGCATTTGTAAACACTTCAGTTTACCTCCTGTTCTGGTTTAGCATGGCTCTATGGACCATGACCTGGTTAGAGTGACCCTAAAAATCACAATTTCCAAGTAGCAGTGTAATAATTCGCTCCATAAAAGTTTTAGAAGATGTCAAAAGAAGACACGTCAGACACGCGTTGTAACATGTTAAGCAAAATGCCTCCTTCTGGCGCAGTCTGATACTTGGTCTGTTTGAGCAACTTAATTTACATAAATTGAAGAGAATAAGATGTCATCAGTCAGTGGGTTAATGCAGATTAATAACACAAACACAGAGCTACGCGGACCCATCATCGCATCAGATCGTGCTGCTCAAGCTCTTCACATACCTGGATGATTACCATATTTTCAAAGCATATTTCTCTCTTTATTATATCTCTAAGAAAGTCTAGATTAATTTGATATACTTATCATCTGGAGAGAAATGTGTCAAATTCTCCATGACATAATTTATGTGAGGAATCTTTGATTAATATCCCGTATTTGGGCAGTAGCTTTCCATCAGCACACAGCCTGCGGGCCCAGTTTTACTGAAACAATGGGTCATGCTTTATTGATGGGCTGATTGCCCATGGGGGCTTTGAATAAAAGGCGTTTCTGCCACAAAGAAGGATCTGTGTGACAGGGTAGCAAATGTCAACATCTTTTCTTTTTTTCTTTGACAGAACAGTCCCAACTGGCATAGTAATAACAAAATACACTGATATTATCATCACAGGGGAAAAAGTTTCTTGTTTTAGGAGGGAAAGGTTTTGCATTCATTTTATATGAACACTTAATAAACCTGAACTCCACTTTGTCTCCCTCTCAGGTTTGTTTTCTTTCTAGACCCTTGCAACCTTGACCTCATTAACAGGAAAATCAAGTCCATCGCCCTGTGTGTCTCCAAATGCCCCACCACTGAACTAAAGACACATAGCGATTTAAAGAAGTTTGCTCTGAATAATGGTGAGAAAACTGCACGAGTGGAAAAACAATATAAAGAAAAGGTGGTGCAGTGTATTACCTGAGAGTTTCCATTTACTGATATTTCCTTGTCTTTACAGTAAATGTTTGAGATGACTGCGATATACTTGTGAATACTTGCTGACAGGTTTTAACATATTTTATGTAATCTGAACATGGAATGTAATTTTTGGTTTTCCTGTTGTTAGGCTCTCATCTCTGTTCCTACGATATTTCTCCTACAAGATACGAAAGCCATTCAGAGAGAGTCACGAAATGTCCCAAACTCCCTGTTTCAAAAAGGTAATCAAGCATATCCTTTAGGTTTTAATAAAATATTAACTCATAAACGAGAGTAACATCAGCGGTTTTAATGTCATCATTCTTATGTCCTGGAAAAGGGCTCATTCAGTTAAAGTTTGCCAAGGGTTCAGGGAAGCTGATGTGGGTACGATATGTTTTAACCAGGGCAGCAACTGACGGGATGTTCTTTTAGTCTCTAATGCTTATAGGGGAAACTGCTATATTTTTTTTTAGCATTGCTGTATTTTCCATTTATTTTTAAATAGATTTTGACATAATTTCACTTACAAGCCTACAAGTCCATTCATTCAGTCATTATTTATACACATCCCAGGAGCAAGAAGGACCAAATAAAAAACAAAAAAGATAGATAGTCTTCTGCCACGAGGACTGCTCATTAAAAATAAACTAACCTGTTTTTAATCTTTTTCATGTTTGCAGTAAGGCTATCCGGCTGTTCCACCGCTGTATTCCTGTAGATATCGGCTGCTATGCCGAATTTGCTCAGGCATTCATCACGTTTGTCAGCGACAACACTGTGCTGCGCCGTATCATCGCTGGGGTCATGGCCAGCAAGGAGATCATTATGGGCCTTTGTGTTCTGGCTTTAGGTATAACACACCGTTACGTCTGCCTTACCATGTACATTTAGATCCCTATGATTAAGAATGACTTGCTTTTATCCTCTGAGAAACAACTAGTAAGTTTTTTTTTTTTTTAATTATTTATTTTTCTGCTGCACCAACAGCACAGCTCTTAATTGCTCAGGAGGATTTGGTAGGAAGGCAACTGTCGGAAGAGAAGCTATTTTTGTCAAAATAATAACAGGAAATGTCTGAGTGGTTACACCATGGTATCCGCTGAAATTTGGCCCCCAGGCATTAATTTAACATTTGTTCTAACTCTTCTCATTGGTGCAGCACAAAGGACATATCTGATCTATGTCAGTTTTTGACACCTTTCATCTCAACTATTTGATCATTGTTAGCTGCCAAGGCTGAGTGATTTATAACTGGAAAGTCTTTCCTTTCATGGAATGTCTGGCTTCTGTCATTTCCAGCTTCACATCTTACTGTTTAAATGAAGCACAACCACTCACATTTAGTTAGATTGCATAGATTTGTGTGTTTTATTTATGTTAGAGATAAAGCAAACCTAACGCTGAACGGTTACCATGAAATCCGCATGACTCTGGCGCCTGATAGAACTTTTTCCGTGTTAGCAGTGTTTGATATACTCCTATGATATGCTAAGGGTCTTTTTTTTTTTTTTTGCTTGATGTTTTTTCCTCTCTCTCTGCTGATGCAGTTCTTTCCTTGATCATGATGGTCATCATTCGTTACATCTCTAAAGTGCTGGTGTGGATTCTTTCAGTTCTGGTAATCCTCGGCTCTGTAGGTAAGTTTCAAAACCAGCATTCTGTTTTTCTGTTTTGTCAGTTTTTAGTGCTCATTCACTTAGCCATGTAAATCATTTTTGACTTTTTAAAAAGATAAGTTCACGTTTTATATGAGCACTCATCATGCTGATTAAAGACAACAGTTTCAGCTCCTGCTCTGATCTTTTGCAGGTGGGACAGCCGTCCTCTGGTGGCTCTATGCTGACCACAGGATCGCCCTTAAAAATAACACTGCATCAGCATTAGGGAAAGAAGTGGCCGCAGACAATGTCAAGGCACTGCTCGTGTATGCAATTGCCGCTACAATTTTCACGGTAATCTGCATATAAGTACACAGTGGGACTTCTCTTACAACTCTTTCCTGGATTGCCAGAAAAGATCTACATGTTTACATTTAACGTCTAACTCCACAGCTCCAATGAACGATTGTAATGGACTACTAGAAAACTTTGTATCAACTTTCAGGTGGTTCTCCTGCTGGTGATGTTCTTCATGAGGAAGCGTGTGGCCCTCACCATCTCCCTGTTCCATGTGGCGGGTAAAGTGTTCATCCATCTTCCCCTGCTGGTCCTGCAGCCATTCTGGACCTTCCTCTGCCTCATGCTCTTCTGGGTATACTGGATCGGAGTGCTTCTCTTTCTTGGGACTGCAGGTTAGAACAAAGGCTTGTGAAGAGATCCAGTGCTGGTTGTTTGTTTATGTGGATGTTTGTCAGATTCAAAACTGCATTCACATTTCAGAGTGCTTCTTAATTGCTGCATACTTGCTTCAAACTAGGTTTTAATGTCATAAAGTCAAGTAGAATATAAAAGTTTGTTACTTGTGACATTTTGGCCTGGTTTTCTTGGCATGAATAAACTCCCACATCTGGATTCTTGTGCTAGCCTCGTGATGTGGGAGGATGGAGTCAAAGAACCATTTCTCTCCTCATCTCCCACTTCTCTTTCTACTGTTGATTTTTAATTCTGCCAAAGCAGTAATTAAAACAACAGGCCACCACAAGTGAAGTAAATACATCACACATTTTTGCTTTATGTTTACTATTTTCTCAATTATGTTGTGGTAAGTATAGGAATAGGCAAACATTAATGATTACAACTATAGCTGCAGTGAAATTTTACATTAAGGGCTCATAGTGAACTTTTGCCTCAGTGTCTTATGATGGGGTAAAACTTTCATTTCAGTTTCATTTCTGTTATTTTGACCACTTAAATCTAATCTCTGGCTTGTTTGAACTTCCTCCCCTCGGAAGTATGAAAATTGTGTAGCTGTGAAGATAGCTGTGGATATCTTGCAGAATGCTATTATGAACAAGTGGTAAAAGAGTAAAAAGTACTGAACTTGAAATATGGTATATTTTCATGTGCATCTCAAACAGTTAGTCCCCAGTTAGTTTTGAGCATAGTATTTTGTTATGTTTTAATTACTTTTTTGAGCATTTCATGTCTTTAATGGAGTTGTTGAGGTGTCAGCTGAGAAAGAGCAGGAAAATGCCAAGTGACGGAGGAGAGCTTTGAGTTCATGGAGAACAGCGGTGACAAGGCAGTGAGCTGAGCCATTTGATGCAGATATATGTTAATTACAGGGAGGAGTCAATCAAGCACAATTTATTGCTCTTGTTTCCAGGTAGAATTATTAAAAATTATCAAGGAAATACAAAGTACGAATACTAGAGGCATGAAATATTCCAAACTCACACTCCTACTCTCCTGACAGGGACGCAAATAAAGAACAACTCTACAGGTGTGGTTGGTTACCAAATGCAGGGACCTCTTAAGTACGTGGTTTGGTATCACGCTGTGGGTCTCATCTGGATCAGTGAGTTCATTCTTGCCTTCCAGCAGATGACCATCGCTGGAGCTGTGGTCACGTACTATTTCACAAGGTGTGAAAAAAGTAACAGAAAATACTTCTTGCTTTGGCACATGGAAGACTTAATGTCTTTGCTCTCATGTTTATTTTATAATTTGGTTTTTCGGCCATAAAATTTTAATTATGCCTTTGCCCTGTATCTGATTAACTTAAGGAATAAGTCCCAGATGCCAGCAACTCCCATCCTTTCTTCCATGGCACGTACCATCCGCTACCACCTGGGTACTGTGGCCAAGGGCTCCTTCATCATCACACTTGTTAAGATCCCTCGTCTTATCCTAACCTACATCCACAGCCAGCTCAAAGGAAAGGTGAGCTGTGAAATTATTTTAAGTTTAGAAATCCATTAAAGACTCACATCAAAACCAGTAATGCCAGTTTTGGCTATTTTCACATAAATGTATATACAAATAAACGCTGTTGTTAAGAAAACCTATAAATTGCTTAATTTTTCTCATAGGAAAACGCCTGTGCTCGTTGCATGCTGAAAGCCTGTGTCTGCTGTTTGTGGTGTCTTGAGAAGTGTCTAGCATACTTGAATCAGGTAAGTAATCCCATTTTTGTGAAGGAAGTAAATCTAGTATACTGATAAAGATCCCAAGCATCTATGCCCCATGTGACCACAATGTGTAATTTCAGAACGCTTATGCTGCGACAGCCATTAACAGCACCAACTTCTGCACCTCAGCCCGTGACGCTTTCCTCATACTAGTGGAGAATGCCCTCCGAGTGGCAGCCATAAACACCGTGGGCGACTTTGTCCTCTTCTTGGGAAAGGTACCATGCAGAGACATGTTCTGCTGCGTCATCCGTTCAAACAACTTTGGAGTTTTTCATGTGAGATACTCCTCCAAACCCAGATTTTAATGTATTCTAACCAACCTCAAATCTGCACTCTCAGGTGTTGATAGTCTCCTGCACAGCGTTTGCTGGCGTCCTTGCTCTGAACTACCAGAGGGACTACACCGTGTGGGTGCTGCCTCTCCTCATTGTCTGTCTGTTTGCCTTCCTGGTGGCCCACTGCTTCCTTTCTGTGTTTGAAAATGTGGTTGACGTTCTCTTCCTCTGTTTTGCTGTGGACACAAAGTATAATGATGGAAGCCCTGGACGGGAATACTACATGGACAAGGCCTTAATGGTGAGAGAAAGAATGTATATTGGGGTTAATGTTATTGTTTTTTTTTATGTATTAATGGTGAATGTTTTAATTCTTAATTTCTTTTTTGGCCCATTTAGTTGTCATAACAATACCATTTTTTACTGTGTTGTGGTCAAGCTCAAAAACATGTGGATAGGGTGAAATCGGAAAGTGTTTTCCTAATTGACATTGATTTCTTGGACACTTGTGAACTTTAAGGAGCATTTTTGCCTCAAGCCCCAGTGCTTTCAGATTCTTTCTTAACAATTTACAAGTACAGAAAGTAAAGTAACTGTTCCATAACTCTGTTTTCCCTCCCAGGAATTTGTTGAGAACAGTAAGAAAATGGGTCGGTACAAGCCAGATGCAGGAGATGGACGGGAGATGAAGTCCATGGTGAGTTGGAAAATCTTTGTAGTCTTCTCAGTGTACTGTGTGTAAGCTGTTTCAGTGTAGTTGGAAAGCATATAAAGAACAAAATAGTGAAATGCTGCAAAAATGCGCTGTCTGGTCAGGTTCATATCTATTACCACATTCAGACCAAATAAATAATTAAACCACCAGGTTGTATGTGATTGTAATATACTGCATTTTTTTTTGGTTGTGAATGACATGGTGACAAAGTGAATAAACATTTCTTTCTTTTTTCTCTTGTAGGCACGTGGGGGGACTTTAGCTTGACTAAGTATCAGAAAGACTTGCCAAAACCACTAAAAATACTCCTAAAGCTTAACTCAGAGTTTACCAGCATACCACTCCAGGGACATCAGTAGGATAACAGTACCTTTTACATAGAAGATTTACACAGCTTCAATGAAAGATGCATCGAGTTTCACTTAGTTTGAAACTAATAGTTGCATAACAAAACCATATTTGGGTCTGTTTTGTTTCATTGATGAGATGTATTAATAGTTTTATCTTTTTCTCATATACAGGAGTTTCCCCTTTTTTACATTTGAAATAACAATATGAATGGTTTAACGTGGTTTAACATGGTTTAACATGTTTTTTCCCTTTTAGTGTTGGCTGTAGTTTAAATTCAATGTATACCTTTTGAAATGTAAAACTAATTATGTTTTGTCAAAGGCTCACCAAATTGTTTATTACTTATTAAATTTTATACTTAAATAAAACAGAGTTTTATTGTTTGACCATTTGTCCACATCTATAAAACATAATCTTGCCACTCTCCAGCCACAGTCTACGGAAGGTGATGTCTTTGAATTGCAGCTGAGATGTCCCATCATGTACAGCCAATCTACTGTACACAGGGTATCCTGATGCAACTATGATATCCTTGCTATAATACAAACATATTACATAACCCACTTCTAGTCAGCAGGGGGCGGCAACTGAATCTAAACAAAAAATTTAAACCAAAATCTCGGGTCTTCCTGGCATAAAATATAAAAGGTATGATATCACTTCTGATGTAAAGGAAACGTAGAAATGATTAAAAAGTTTTGATATGATATAAATAAAGCCACAGGATGCAGCACTTAAATCCAAACCAGAATGGTCCACATGCTGAAGTAAAAGTTCATGTTAAGAATTTTTAACTTGTGTAAAAAAAAGTACAACTGACATTCCCAAAGAACAGCCATGGTTCCCCATCCTTCCATTTGAGCCATTTATAGTTAGACCTTAACACACAGACAACAAAAATGACAACCTGGGATTAACGAAGGGAGGGCAAGTTTGCTCCAAGTATTCAGCTGTGGGGTCTTACTTCAACCACGTGAGGGCAGCAAATCCCCTAAAATGAATGACCTTTCCATTGTCCATTCTCTTTTTCTCATTTTCTCTCATTTCTCATCGCTTGTTAGACTTTCTTCTTCAACCTAAATTAATTAGTTTATATATGTTTGAGAAGTTTGATGAACGTGTTTAAACTGAGTTTATATACGTAGATGAAATGTATTTGTATTTTTACAACTGAACCAAGTATCTATATTGTGTACTCTGCATCTCTGCAGGTGTACTTGTAACATTTCCCAACAAATATTTTAAATGTATATTAACTTTATGTGCCTTGTCAGTTGTGCATATTTTGGTAGACGTTAAAGTATGTAAACATATTCTGAAGTAAGTACAGTATATATATCCTTCAAAATTTAAAATGTACGGTTAAATTACAGAGGTTACCTTGTACATTAGAAATGTTTACAATGACAGTGGACATACACTGGTGTGCCATAAATCTTTTCCCATGAGTGAATCCTCAATCAGCTAATGTACAGATTACTGCCTCATCCCCTCCTGTTTCTCTCCAGTCCACCACTGACCAGGCAAGAACCAAGCCACTAAGCAGTTAGATGTTATTGATGGGAGAGCTCTCTCTGTGCAGGACTGCCCACCTCCATTAAACACCATCCAGAGGAATCCAGAGGAAACAACTCAATGGCTTGTAGCGAGTCACACCCAAGTGATTTCTGTAGAACTTACTGAAAACTAACCAACCCTGGGAAAACCTTTTTCCTTTGGCTGAAAGACAGGAAAAAAAAGTGTTTTGCCAGAGGCCACTTCAGCAGGAAGCAGCAGAATTTGACAGCGTATATTTATTTTATTTTTTCAAATTTGCAACTCTTTTACCTCATTTATCGGTAATGACTGGTATTCTAGAGAAATCGTGACCTTTCACATCTTTTGAAAGCCACATCCTCAAAAACATTTGAGGATATATATATATATATATATATATATATATATATATATATATGTATGTATATTATTTTTTTTTTTAAATAACACTAAAGATTAGATTTCTTTGAAATATACTGTCTTTTGGACTCTGGGGGTTTATTTGAAATATGTCTCTTCATTTACGACAAAGTATCGTCTGGAAAAATTTAAAAAGTTTTGGCTGCGGCTCTGAATAAATTTTAAATGAAAGCGTGAGTATTTTTGAGCCCTTGTTTTGATATTTTATAATCTCTATCTCAACATATTCAGAGATGTATGTGCGTTTTAAATTATTTACTCGGAAAATGCCTGCTGTATATCATCCAATAGTGTTCTTAGCACAGCAAGTGTGTAAAATAGTCATATGCCGCTTGACAGAGGCTCTGAGCTCCAGTTCGACTGGTAAATAGTTTACTACTATTAAAACCTGCTCTGTCCCACTGCTGCATGAATGTCTATTGTTTGTGCCGAGTCTGGCACAGTAACGTGAGCCTCCTCCGTGTGTGTGTGTGTGTGTGTGTCTGCGCCTTTGTTTTTATTGACCAACATAGACCATTAAGGTAAAAACCACACTGCCTCCTCAGCAGCTCGACCTGGAAGCTCAAGCAACAACTTCTTCTTACATTTAACGCTCAGCCAGGAGCTGAAGGAGGAAAACGACCCCGCGATGCCGCTGCTGCAGACACGCACACAGAAAGAAAAGCGGTCAAAACCAAACAGAAACAAAAAAGGATCGAAGGGAAGGCGCTTTTTATTGCGTTACGTCAAAATAACACGCACTTAGCGGACGATCGCGACTCACGCAGCAGCAGCAAAGCAAAGCGGCACCGCGCACCGGAGTGTGGAGGTGATAAAAACAACCTGCGTCATCGCGCAGCGCTTATCCGACGAAACCCGGTTTCCGAACGCGAGAAGCGCTTCCTGCCATTGGAGGCGCTTCCCACCAGAAAGAGCCCGAGTCCCCCCCGCGTCGCTCTTTACGACCGGACCGTCTCCGACAACAGGATCCGCGGAGAGTGGCCCGGGGGAGACGGTATCTGCCCGCGCATCTGCCGTGGTCAGCGCACGGCGGGCGCAGGGGCTGGATATTTACCCGGAGGCTTCCCTCACCGGAGCGGCCAAAACACACACACGCACGCACGGAAACGCACGGACACGCACGCACGGACACGCACGCACACATTTCTGCATTGTGTGACTTCCTGCAGCCTGTTTACCCTGGAATGGGTTTGAGGAAAAAAAAAAAAATCGAGTTCTCACCTCAAGAATAGAGAAACAAACTTTTCCGGGTCAGGGACAGTGCCTTTTCCTTTGCTGATTTATTTCTTTTATTATTATTATTATCATTTTAAATGCTGTACACGCGTTTACGCGCGCCCGAGGGCGCTGCCTGTGTGTATTCAGGCGCGTACTGCGTGGGCGTGACCGTCACTCATACCCCCCCCCCCCCCAGCTACATAATGCGGTGATGTCCCCGCACCGGAACCCGTCTCTATTTCGGACGAGCAGCCTTTGTCGCCCCTGACCACCTTCAGCTGTCTGTCCTTCTAAATTTGACTCATGCATAAATACACGCGACTTCCTCTCGTGGCCGGCCAGATGTGTCGTCTCTCTAATTATACACCTCGACAGCAGCTGGGCCTCGACTTTTATCACGCAAAGAGCCCCCGCCCCCGCAGACCGACTTCTCTTTTTCTGTCTCTAGATGTAGGTGCACAGGGAACTGAAGCATGAGATACGGAACAGAAATGTGTCCTGTCCTCCAAACTAACGCACCTGCAAATAACCCACTGCGAAACACCTGATGACACAGTCGAGCAAGCATTGGTCAATATAGCTTTTATTTCAGCAAATCATACATACACTGTAAAAAAAAAAAAAAAAATCCATCCGTATTATAACTTTTAAACACTACCGGAGCTGTGATTGGTTGAGAGTGGCTACAGTGTCTGAGGTCATTAAAATGATTTTCATGTCATCACACTCATGAAACAGCACATTTTGAGACTGGAAAGTTCTCCAGTTCATAAAGTGAATTGAAATTCCAAGTTAAAAGGAATGAGGGGAGCAAAAAAAATGTATATTATGAATAATAATAATAACAATAATAATAATAATAATAAAAATAAATGGCTGTTGGACAGTTAAATGGCACTTTTCAGGTCTTAACATGGAATTCCAACAGATGTTTGATTCAAAATGAAGCCAGATGGCAGATTTTTAATTGAAAATAATGTATTACACCAGGTCCCAGGTCTGCATAACCAGTCAAATGACTTAGGAAGACTACACAAATCTGGGATCAGTTTCAGTTTTCAACCTTGGCAGATATACACTATACGTAGTTAGAGCAGGTCAGGTACAAATCAAGCTTTTAAAACAAAAATAAAAGCGAAACACTGTAAGATGATTTTTTTTATATATAAAGCTGTCTAAACCAAAGCTTCCTCTAGCCACCGTGCTAATATATAAAATTTTCAAATCCAGCAGAATCTAAGTGTTTACTTAACTGCTAAGTATCTCTGTGCTTTTCTACATTCTAGCTATCCTACGTAACAACTCAAAAGATCTGAAATATGGCCTATGTAACACCATCATAAGAGACCCAATGCACAAGCCATACCAAAACCCAACCATTGTCTGAGTTTGACAGTAAAGCCAGTCTTATGCGGCGCAATGATGAGCTTAAGTCAGTCCAGTAAGCATGCTTCTCCTGCCATCTGTCCTCACCAGTACAAGGCACACCTTACCCTTTATCCCCTGCCAGGCATTATCAACAGGTCTGCATGGCTCTGTGGTTTTGTTACTGTGCAAGAGACTTGCCCTGTTCTGTTCCCGTGTGCTCGAACCACATCAAGTCCAAGACTTAGGTCTGAAAATTTGAAAAACCCCCGCCTCTTCCTCTGAACTCTAATGTTTTCTTTGAGCTCGCTGACGCATTAAAGGGCCAGTGAACATTTTTATCGCACAGATTTGTGGCTTAAGCAGTTTATGACTGTAATAAGTCTTGTGTCATCTGTACATGCTCGAGGGCATTTTTCAACCTCAAGCTCCATTATGCTTTGAGTTCCATAAAGGGGTACCCTCTACAGTTCTAAAGAATGAGACAACATCCAACGGTATTAGACATGCTACGACAAATCTATTTCATCTTCTGTATTCATCCAGTGATGGATTAGAAAAATAGATAATAATAATATTTTCCCCTAACACCACCGACCAAACAGTAATTTATCTTTCCTCTTTACTGAGTCTTTGAGATGATTTGACTTGATTTGTGTCTCGGTGAAAACAGCGAGCTTGTCGCCTCTGTGTCATGTCTTCACACTGTTGTTTTTTTTTCTTTCTTTTTTTTTTTGCCTTAATTCTCCTAATGAAGCATGTCTAACTCTTATCTTGTTTTTCCACACTGTTACAGTCACAGTTACAAATCAAGATCAAAAGAAACCTAAAGAGTGCAATATTCTCTTATCTACATCACCAACTTCCCACCTATACATGGGAACATTTGCTGAGAAGTAAATGGACGGGGGGAGGAGAGGAAGAGGATGAAGGAGGGGGAAATCTCTTTAACATCACGCCTCAGGCATCAACACACTCAGGCATCAGAATGCTGCACTAGGACAGGACACACTAGAAGACATGGACTGTCCAATGAAGGGAGAGGTCTTTGCACAAGTGACCAAATTCAAAGCACTGGAGTGGTTGTCGAAAAGTCCTTGTCCTATTCTCTGTTTGGCTGACACACACGTGAACAAGTGCCATTAACCAATCATTTTTTATACTTAGACAGGAAGATAAATCATAAAAGTTTGCCAGGAATATAGTTTTTTTTTCTTTTTTTACTTATGAACAAACAATACACAGAGAGTAGTCCATAGGCTGTTAGTACGATTAAGTATCTGCCTGGGGAGTCACCTAGAAACGTGCAGATTGACCAAAAAAAACAGTTTTCCTTTTTCTTTTCTTTTTTTAAAATTACGACAGATATTCGTCATTGTCGTCGTCATCATCTTCATCTTCATCGTCCTCATCGTCCATCCCGGCCTGGTCGTCGAGGACGAACGAATCTTCATCGTCATCGGCGAAGAGCGAGTCTCCGCTGCCAAGGTCTCCAGAAGACTCCAAAATCACGCCTAGAAAACAGAAATGAAACCAAAACTTACGGCGAAAGGAACAATCTGACATTTTGGGAAATGCGGTTGTTTTCTCTCTTGCTGAGGGTTGGATGAGAACGTCAATAACACTCTCATATCTGTACAGGAAATGAGAATCTATTGCCTTCAGCAGGTGAGCTTAGCTCAGCACACAGACTAGATAAGGGGGACACAGCCAAATGCAACAGTTGTGTGGTGCAAATACACTGTGGTAATATCTATAAATTATTTCTTCCACGATGCTTCAAACTGCAAATCACTCCACATATCTTTGTTCTCTCGCTCAAACACATAAACGTGACTCTCTGTTCTCCTCTGTGCTTTGCCTACCGCAGTCTGCAGGGCCATGGGTGCGCGAACCAGCCACCTCGTTGCCATAGCGATCCACACACCAGCACTGTCCGCTGCTACTGTGACACTGGTGGGACCTGTAGTAACCTTCCTCATCACACGACGGCAGATACTGGCCTGCACATACAAGCCAAACACACACAGTGAGTGAGGTTAACATTAGTTTTTTTTTTTTTTGTGTATTTGTGTTCCTGTGTGTGAGAACGTGTGTCTCACCAAGGAGCTTCTTCCCCGCTTGCTTTTTGTTGATACTGGACAGCTCTGCTTTACAGGGAGAATCTGAAAAGAGGAGACAGGGGACTCTGGTAACTAAGTGCACAAGTCTGCTGTTCTGGCAAAAGCATCTGAACTTTGCCTCTTCTGTGTACTTTTTGCTTTTGTAGTGATGTTTGTTATCCTGCTGTCTTTGCTTTTACAAGTACAGCACCGGTGACTCATCAGTAAATACTGTTTCTCTAGGACCAAAACAAAATTTTGCATACTTGGTCTCATACAATAGCGTGTTCATGCAGTGATTGTATTGTATTGTGTTGCATTTTATTGTATTTAACAGAATACAGTAGTTTATTTTTTACATGTTGGTGCAAGTTAGTTTATAAATTAGGGAAAAGCACTTGTTTTTTGCAACTTGAGATGTCTTTTCGCAGTCTGGCCCTTCATTTCTATTAGTATTGATACCACTGAGCTCAGAATAATTGCTGAGATCTGGGAAAATGATGACATTGCAACACTGATGTCTGACAGGGCAAAAAACAAGCACTCAGACAATCAGGCAGATTTAAAAGAAGCCAGCATCAGCCATCTACATTATTTTTTTTGGAAGTAAAAGCGAAAATGCACCTATAATATCGATAATAATTCCTCATTGTACAAGAAAAACTGTGTATGAATTATGATAAATACAGCGGGTAAAAGTAAAAACGAGAAAGTCACTCTATAAATTGTGAAAAATGCTTCCGATAGCATTAAAACTATAAGCCAAAAGTTTTCTGTTTTCTTATCCAAATAAAGTTTGGCGAACTTTTTATTTATAATCTATATAACTTTCCACTTGTGTTTCTTTTTGCTATTATATAAAAAAAAACTATGTAACATAAGAATTTCCCTTTAAGGGTCTTAGATACAGAGACAGCAGAAGCTACATGACAACTATGTATCGATGTATTCTATATCTACAGGCATGAATGCATTTTAAGGGTTTTGTATTTGCACGGAAGTGCATGCAGATAACGTACCTGTGTACCTCTGAAAGCATGTGCACCACTCAGAGCTGGTTATAACTTTGTCTGCATGTGTGTCGCAGGATTTGAAGAACGCATCAGAGCATGGCTCATTCCTGTCCAGGTAAAGGCTCTTGATTTCTGATTGGTCCAGCTGGAGATCAAAGTTTGTGTCCAAGCGAGAGAACATCCAACCCAGGGGGTCTTTACAAATAGGTGATGCCCCAACCTCAAACTCTGCAGACAGAAAAGAGGGAAAATTTAATAAATAATACAAAGCAACAGTGACTGTGTTCATGCATGAAGAAATGTATATTTTCTTGTTTCCTTTGACTAAACTAATGTCATGCAACTCACTGTTCTTCTCTGGCTTCTGGATCTTGACTCTCTTGTGGTTGCCATTCTCATGCAGCACTCTGAACCAGTCCCTCAAACAGCTCACAACCTCTTTCAGGTCCGACTCACTGCACACTGAGGAACAATAACACTGATTATTAATGATGATAAAATGATGCTTCATTGTCCCAGTGCTCCCTTAGGGAAATGAGAAGTCAGAGTCAGCTACAGTACAGTACAGCACAGCACAGCTGCCCCGCAAGTTGTAGGGATTCAGCTTCATGCTAAGAAAGACACTTTATAGCAGGGCAGAAGTGCTTTAGGTTGCCAGGAAGGGGTTTAAATCTGGGCCTGGACACCACTGAAGACTTTCTTATTTTGAAAAGTATCCCAGCTTCCAGTGTGCAGTCAGGTGTGCAGAAATGTGTACCTTTCTTCTCTGCAGAGCTCTGTTCAGGCTGAGAGGGGCAAGGACACATGCCAGGACACTTCACAGCGATCTTCTTTCCTGTGATGCATGCCTGATAGTCTAACTTACACTATGCAAGAGCGACAGAGACAGAGACAGAAGGGATGAGACAGAAAAGATGCAGTGTGTCTCATCAAGAGGAAATGAAAGATGCCAAAGTGCTCAGATTTTTCTATTATAGGTGAGATATGATGTGGCTGTGTGTGCACTCGTGCAGGTACCTTGGTGGAGTAGGTGTGGCCATCAGTTCCACAGACAGGAGAGGGGTGAACCACAGGGCAGGGTTTGCACTTTGACCCTGGACTCTGGTACAAATTGGCATCTTTAAAACTAGAGAGGTGATTCAAGGTTATTTTAAACACAGACAGACTAAACATGTCACTATATAAAACAATAGCAAATGATCTATCATTTGACACTGCATCCTTCATCACAATACACTGTTCATTCTTCCAGCTTCATTCAGAGTTAGTGTTCTCTGAGCATTTTGTATCTGCGAGTTATTGTCTTGTTCTTACATCAGATTCAGAAATGAGACAAGGATTTAGGATTTATATGTGATTATTTTCTGATTTGCTTGCAGTGTGTAGTCATAATTATGTTGTCGCTAAGAATGGGAAATGAGGTCAGTATGGCGTTACTGTCCTCTGTCCAGTCCACAGCAGTGTTCCAGACAGAAACACACACACACACTCACTCATACAAAGCCCATTCATATCACTTGGCAGGACTTTGTGTCTGTTGTAAGGCAGTGCCAGTGCTGGGGTAATTGGACTAAACAGTAATGTCACACAACAGTCACAAGAGAACTGGGCAACCAGTGGACAAGCTGGAAAAATAGAAAAACAGCCGGCCGCTCAGGTGTTGTTGCTTATGAATGTGGGAGGAAAAAAGAGGCTGGAGAAAAGAGATGGGAAAGTAATAATAAAAAAAACTAATTGTTCCTAATCCTCTGTCATTTGTCTTTCATTTGAGGCCTTGTCAAGGGAAACATCTTAATGCAACTTTGAGGCACAGCTTTGAAAAATAGGCCTGTTCACAAGAGCAGTGTGTGTGTGTGTGTGTGTGTGTGTGTGTGTGTGTGTGTGTGTGTGTGTGTGTCTGTGAATGTGTGTGAGTGATTGTGTTCTTACCTAACTCTCCTCTGGCTGACACAAGTGGCAGTCTTATAATCATCTGTCACACACACCTTGTGGCGACTGCATTTGATCTTCAGACAGGGGTCCTTGGCTGGATCAAGGCCTAAAAACACAACACAGCCATGTTATTTGAGAACTCTTTTACTTGTTTAGACGTGCACTGAACATATGTGTCCAACCAAAGTCCAGTCTCTCTATTTGACGAGCTTCCTAGAAAGAAAATGTTCCTGGGTTACATTTTCCTTTTGTTCTTTTAATTCTAGATCAATGATTCCTGGTTAAACCGTGTATTTCCTTTTATTTTTACGGACTCACATGGACAGGTGTTTGAGCTGCATGTGTGTTTTATTTCTAGCTACAGTCTCTGGCCATGTCTCTCTCATGCTCAACTCAGAGCCATAATACCGTTAAGTATCCTTACAGCTAAAAACAGATGGAACTGGTTACGGAGGCTTCTCCTGACCTTACATCAGCCTGCACTAAGTGTCAGTCTCTTGCATGCTCTGGCTGAGATCCTCAAACTGATTTGGTATCAGATCCCACAGCTGAGAGCCATATCTGTCTTTTAAGGTAAGAGCTGGTTTTAGATCTGAATCTCAGGCAGAGGGTGTGATCATCATTGTTGAAGACAAGCTAGCTGTTTCTAGCTGCTTGCCAGCATTCAGATTGGCACCTATGAGCAAGATCTAAGACCCTCTGCTGATCTCGGAACAGTTTGTGAATGACCTCTGCTCTAAAGAACCTTACTGTAATCCCTGAGCAGCTTTGGCAGATTATCCTGCCTCCATCCTCCAACGCACTATCTAATGCTATTGTTTCCCTGACATGTCTGTGTGTTGATGCATGTGTGAGTGTGTTGGAGGATAAAGTGATAAGTGAGAGTGAATGTGTTCATGTCCTCATATGCCTGGGTGTGTGTATGAGCTTATCACTGTCAGTAATGAAATGGGAAATGCAGATGATCAAAAAAAATTGAAAATCATGCTGTTATTTTTTGTACAATAAATGTTAGCTACATAAATCATGTGGTTGGTGTTGTGATTATACCTTTTAATTTATATTTTTTATCATAATTTTTGATGGCTATAAAATAACAGATACTGATTCAAATATAACATTTTTTAAAGTTGTCTGAATGTGAAATGTTTCATAAAAAAAACGCGCATGTTGTAATGTATTCCTGTATGAGAGTACATGTATAGTGTGTGTAGGGATAGCAGCCCCTGTGCATTTTTTGCAGAGTAGCGTGACCGAGGATACGACATGGCATCTTTAAAACTAGAAAGGGGATTCGCCCCTATCACATTCCTTATCTTACTGCTACTGAGTCTTGATGAGTCACAGGGCTGATGCTAATTGGTAGTGTTTCAACCGTTTCAAGCTACGACATATTTAGAGCATCTAAATTCCAGGGACTAGAACAAAAATTAAGTGATGCATGTGATAGTTTAAGGAAGGTAAATCTAATATAAAAACTACTGGACAGCTTTCAGTGAAATATGGTGAGTTAGGCCATGCACCGAGAAACAAGTAATTGTTTTCTTTTAGAGAGGTTAGTGTGATCATGTGGCTTGTGTCAAGCGCTTTACTTTTTCGCTCATGACTCTTGAGCTGTTATGAACTGGACCAAATTCTTCCTGGATTCCTTCTTTCAGGCAAATCGCTCAGCACAGGCCCATTTCCAGCTGAATTTAATATATAACATACTGTATTTGTATTTTCATTACATACTCATTTGATTGTTGATATGTCAAACTGAGACTCTATAACCGGTTTCCAAATTTTTAGACGGCGCGACCTATTTGACATCGACTGGCATAATTCTTAGATGTATCATACTATTGCAAACATGTGTAGATTTTATACACATACTGACTTTGAGCAATTCAGAACTTGAAGGAATCTTACCTGTGGGTGGCATTTTGGCACCATAATAAGTGTGAGTGGTCATAACTCAGTGGAAATAAGTGTAACTCACTTGTAACTTTGTACAACTCATGCTCATTCATTCCTAATTTATTCCTTCTCAATTTTATATTGATATTAATATAAAAATCATGACCACCTTCACCCAGTCACCACAAAAGTATAACACTGTGTATCTTTTCATGCAGATACGTATCCATATGCAGATTAATCATTCTAACTAAACAGTTTCTCATAACAAAATCCAAAGTTAATGATTTTTTCAGCTTTGGAATGAGTTCAAGTTTTCTTCTAGTGTGTGCGTGTGTGTGTGTGGGTGTGTGTGTTTTAATCACAAAGCCAACAGCAGAACCTCTCCAGCGTTCTCACTCACACCCACCTTGATCGAATGGCTTGGATGGGGTCCATGTGCCAGGCTCCTGTAACATTATTAACAGACAGATTAAATCATGAAAATGCTGTTAATATGACATCTACAGTGAATAATACATGGGAGATACAAGACTATTAAGCAGTCATACAAACCTCCACTTCCTTTAGGAGAAAGCATTAAAGAGAGAGAGAATAAGAAACTCATCTTCATTAGGTTTTTCTTTTTGAGTGGAAACTTTGCATAATGAAATTAACAGATGGAAATCTAGGAAACACAAAACAACACCCTGTGATTTATAAACACATGGAGCATGCATATAATTTAGTCAAGATAATGTTGATGTGTTGACAGAAGTTCTCTGCCGTCATGTGCAATAAAGGAACCATGTGCCTTTGTGTGTCTCTGTGCATGTACTGCTTATCTTGAAACTATTAGTATTCTCTTTAGGCTTAGACTCAGGTTAGAATTAATGCTATTTGAAGTGGATTTCAATTACTGATTAGGACAGACATTTAAAGATGAAATGAATGTGTTTAGCTATTTACAGTTCAGAGGAGGGATGAGGCTTTTAGTGCAAGTAAAGTAGAATTTAGTGTCAGGCTTATGTTTGACACAACCTTTTAGATTTAAATTAAGATCTGCCAGTAATATCTGCATTGTATACATAGAACAGATAAAACTATATATGACTTTTTGGAACCTAATTTACTGTAAGGTGCTGATTGACTCTATTCTTCATTAAAACTAAAACGACTCATGTTATTTGATGGGTTTTGTCAAAATGTCAAAACAAGTTGTTCTACACTGAATATGAGTTATTCAGCTGAGTAGATCACAATATAGGCATCAGAACATTACTGTTACAAAATGGACCTTAAATATACAGTTGAATAGGAAAAAATCAGGAACTACATTGTGGCTTAAAGCAGGATATTCCTGGAAAATGTGATAAAAATGAAGCACTTCAAGAGTAATGTTTGCAGTGAAATATGGCTCATGTATCAGGGTTCTTTCTCTCATTCCCACATTGGTTTGAAAGTGAGCTTTTTTAATAACCTTCTAGACTCAGTCAAGTTATTCAGGATTATTTCTCACAGTCTAAATAAAGAATGCGTATACTAGAGGTGAGTGATTGCTGGTGATTGATAGAAGACCAAGATGGAAACACATCTATCTTTTTACTGTGTCTTTATCCACAGTCTGAGTTCACTGTCTGCAACCATTCAGCTCCAACGACCCCTGCTTTTAAAGACACTGCACCGTCTTCTCTCTCATTCTACCACAATGATAACCTTTTCTTGTAATCTCCGCCGTCCTCTTTATTTGTTCTTTTTTCTTCTCTCACTTTCACTCAAACACACACGGAGCAAGTACTGCATTGACTTACATTCGTTCTATGGAGACTTAACCTGACCATAACCATGACCACAACAAGCTTACTTCAACCCCAACTCTTCACCTAACCTTGGTTAATCCCTTGGATATTGCTTTTTGTCCCCAGGTGGGAAACAACTGACGTCAACTTAGGTCAACTGACTTTCATCAATACAATCTTAATAGTTAACTTTAGACGTAACTGACAAAACAAAGTTAACCCAAGATCAATAAATATTCACATGACAAATTAAGTAATTTTCTTTGCAACCAAAATAGTAAATAGTAGCTTTGCTTAAAAATGAATTTGAATTTAAAAATTATATTACTGGCTTAATTTACTAATTACTTTCTATTTACAGGTTTACTAGTTGATTAATATTATAAAAATACTGCTTAAAACTGGACATGTACAGCTTTGGCCTCTAGTGATTTATTCTAAGTAAGAAAACACATTTCTCTCTCTCTAGTTTCTCTAGTCTCTAGTAGTGTCTCTTTCTCTTGGTATATGTATCCTCTCTCTCGCTCTCTTTTTGTGTGTGTGTGTGTGTGTGTGTGTGTGTGTGTGTGTGTGTGTGTGTGTGTGTGTGTGTGTGTGTGTGTGTGTGCGTGTGTATGTGTGCGTGTGTATGAGTGCGTGTGTATGTGTGAACGGGTCTGGGTGTGTGTGTGTGTGGTGACTCATTCAGTTCTATGTACCAGAACAAATAGGAAGGGAAGGAAATAGGGGAGAAAAAAAAATCTTAGCATAAATCCCACAGTGTGTCAGTGTAGAATTGTGAGTCTTATCCGACCAATTAAAAGCTTGTATTGTAGATTTGCACATTTATATGTCGTGCAAATGTCCACCAACAGGATATATCAAATTCAAATTTTCGAATCCGATCTGAAGTCTTCTGCTTTTAGTTTTCTTTGGTGTACTGGGGTGTACCAATAATTTCAGTGGACAAAATCACTGTATTGTTTTGGTCTCTAAAGTGTTGTCCCCAGGTCTTCTGGCTTGAAAAGTTTGCTTTGTTAGAAATGTTCAGTGCTTGTTGAGATCTGGTTGTATACTCTACGTTAGTCATCTTCCTGTGCCATTTCATTGCTGATTTTCAAAGTTCACAAGGTTTTTTTTAAACAAGCTGTCAAATTTTCCTCAGGAGGCTGAAGTACATTTACACCTTGAACGTGTCTGCACCCTTTGTTTGTGAGATGCAGATTCGGTAATGCCTATTTCCTCTCGGAGGAAATAAACATAATGTCCAAGATCTGCTTTTCATGATGTTGCTGCATGTCTTTTTCTTTTCCTTTCTTTTTTTTTTTTGCAAATACTCTAGGTTGACACAAACATTTAATTTAACTTTACATATTAACTGTTGCTGAACCCAAAGTAATGCATTGTACTATATTTAACATATCAGTGCAATTGAATCTTCAAGATTTACAATCAATTCAACAATGCAATGAATTAAGTCACATGCTGCCTCAATACACATGCTGCCTGCCTCATTTGAAAGGTTACATATTACCTTTTCATAGTACAACCCACAACTCAATTAGCCTGAACTGATTCTGCAGATCCTAATGTAGAGCTTTATGTGTCCATGTGTATCTTTGTGTATATGGGTCTGTATGTACAGTGCATGTACTGTATGTCCTAACCCTTGAATATTGTGCGCATATATGACAGTTTTTACTACAAGACTCTAGTTATTTTTCACAAAGTACGACTTCAACTGTCAGGGAGTCTCTCTGTTTCACCCCCTTTTTCTCTATGAGGTGAAAAGGGTCGACTCTTGCTTTTTCTCAGCTCTAATTATTTTCTCCTTCCTGTCCCTCCTTGCTGGGCCCTTCTGACCCTTCACTTCAGACTTTTCATTACTCATCGTATCACTTCCTTCTCTACCTTCGACTCATATAAAGATCAATGTTAGAATAAGAGAAAATTCAACAGCAGTTCTGTCTGTGTCTTTTGTTTTTGTCAAACAGATTCAAAATTACGCACATTAAATACTACAACATCTAAACATGAAAAGAGAACATATTTTGAGAGCTTAAAAACAAATAGTGAGGGGTTTTTGTTTCTATTCAGGATGGTTTCTTTCTTGAGCTGCAGACTATGGAGACTAAATAATGAGAACATTGCATTATTGGGGCCAGGCCCTCTAGACCAGTCAAGACAACAAAAGTGCTTGCGGTCTGATTCCTTAATGGAATCAACTGACACACGGAGACACTGACACACACATACACACAGAAGCACACCAAAATACACACATATGCACATCAATACACACACACACACACACACACACACGCACACAAACACGCAGCCAAACAAAACTTATCACCAACAACACTGACTGTAGTGCCAGAATCTGTCAGCACTACAAAATATCAAATAACGCACTTCACTGCACAGACACCCACTTTTCCAAAAAAACACAGAAACCCTAAAATTCAACAATAGGTCTAATGGCCTCCTGAGTGTTTGCTAAAAATAGCAACTTTTCAAATCATCTCTCCATCTCTTTCCAGCTCTATTCCTCTCTCTCCTTCATATTTATACCAGACTTTTCTCCTCATGTGTACAAATGCACAAAAACACAACTGTGTGTGTATTCAGCTTTGTTGGCTAACATCCTAATTTGCTACTGTGCATATTGATTTTGCGTGGTTTTAGCTGCATGTCCACAGAAACAAGTCCCCATGAATGTACTGTTTCTGACCACGACTCTTCTCACCTTTACTTCAGTTTTTCACAGATCAGATTTTATCCATCCTAATTGTGTCCTAATGACTTCCTACTATTCCCTGGTTCATAGCTGCCTCCACACTAATGTCTAACCAGAGAAATACATGCATGTTTTCACTGTACTTGCTCTTCTTGTCTTGCTCAAGCTTGTCGCATGCACGCACGCACAAACACACAAATCCACACTGAGGTGCTTTGAAGTGGAAAGGCCTCAAGCTCTCTACCTTCCCTACATCATTCACCCTCCACAACACAAACAACACAGGACAGACATGTATGGTAGGAGCACACAAAGAGAGAGGAGAGGAGAGGAGAGGAGAGGAGAGGAGAGGGGAGGAGAGGAGAGAAGGGGAGATGGGAGGAGAGGATGGAAAGGGGTAATCTGCTCTAATGAGGCCGGTCTAAACAAGCATTTAATTTACTCATATACCATACAATTAAGCATCATGCAATTCATCACACATCATCACACATCATTCACTGTGTTTTTCCTTTCACTGTCAAACCTGTCTCCCTTCTCAGCTTATCTCTTCACTCTGCGGGTGCTGTAAACTAGCCAAGGTTCAGCAAGCGGAGCAGAATGTCTAAAAAACTGAGATGGCACCGGCGCAGCAAAGACTGCCCCAGGCCTCTCCAGCCATCTTAACAGGACTTACAGTGCATCGGTGGCCAAGATCCTATCAAGTGCACTTAACAGGAGATCCACTTATGGCTCTTGCTGAGAGATGAAAGCAACAGTACATGCCTAAAATGTAAAATTTAAATCACAGTAAGGGCAGATTTGGAATGGAATGCCAGTCGCCTGCATTCGCAGACAACCAATAATCACGTTATAGATTGTTCCTGAAGTCAAGAGTAATTAAGGCAACAGGACTGGGTTGTGGCTAGCTATAAACTCGGAGTTGGTGTGTAAAGTCCTAACTAAGCTCGAGCTAGTAGCAGATAACTTTTCTCAAACCGCTGATCTGCTAAGTAGTGTTGCACCATTAACACATAAGAGAAGTCTTAGCTTCCAAAGACTTAAGAAATGTGTGAATCGGTTGATGGTAAACATATGTAGCACAAACCATTCAAAAGCAATTAACTATGTAAACAGGAAGTTACTGTATAGCATCAA
>CM029114.1:13002500-13087500 GCA_016859345.1 Istiophorus platypterus | reverse complement strand
GCGCCATAATATGCGCCATGACAATCAGCGACGGCATTACTGCACTAAGTGACCTTATATAAACATGTCAGGGTAATGGTGGCTGACAGCACCTTGTTGAAGTCCGCTGGTGAAGACACTCACCAGCAGCATAATCAAGCAGATCAGTTCAGACACAATCACTGCTACACTGGTTGAGCGAGGAGACCACTGGGAGACACAGATGTTTACACTGCCACTGAGGCACCTTATAATAAATATTCCCATAGGGACCTTAAGCGTGTCTGAGTTTTACACTACTTTTTTTTTTTTTTGTCTTTGTATCGTTGTATTAACATGCTGTTATATTCGCAACTGAGACTTGTGCTTTTCTTGTAATATTAGTATTATATCTCTATGTTACATACACATAAATGCAGGCAGACATGAATATATATATATATATATATATATATATATATATATATATATATATATATATATAAAATGGCTCAAACATGCATGACACTCTTTGCTCTTCACTACTTAAGGGTAAGTGTTCATTCCTAACCAATCAGCCCATCCAGGCCTCTCTACTGCGGACTCCCTGCCTACACCTGCCCGTAATTAGGCCCCTTTCGGGAGGTCTGTGGTGCCCTTCGGGCACTTCGGCGATGAGCGTTTGTGATGTTTGTTTTTTTTTGTTGTTGTTGTTGTTGTTGTTGTTGTTGTTTTTCTTTTTCCAGAGGCCTTAGCCATCTCCGTTAAGCGGGGACTGCTATCGCGAAAACACATTTACGGGCGAGGAACAGCCCAGCGTCGCTCAGTGTATTTACTGTCTCGGTGGAGCAGGTAATGAACGTGTCACCAAACACCCCGACGGGCCCCGTGACGCGTCGCTCGGACGCAACGAGAAAACGAGGAGCGCATGATCACGAAACCAGTCGGGGTGTCCGTCGGGAGAAAAACGGGGGCGGGGGTGTAAACGAGATAATGAGGGGGAGAAAGAGGGGAGAGGGGAGGGGGGCGGTTAATAAAGATAAGCCAGAAATATCAACTCACGTCTCTGAATCTGTCCCATCTCCCGGCGAGCCACTTATCATCCAAAAAATTGCCGCTGTCGGAGCGAGCGGAGACGTGTCCGAAGGCGACGGCGCACACGCACAGCAAGGCGACGCTCGGCATCTGCGGACACACAACAACAGCACGGAGAGAGAGGACATCGGATCAGGGCTGGAGGACGCCGCAACCGCGCAGGAAACAAAGGCGGCTCTAGGCGCCCCGCGTCGGTGGCGCACGCCGGCCGACGGCGCTGAATGGGATCATGCGGCGGTCTTTCTCTCCTACCTTGTCGCATCAGCTGCTCTCCAGACTGTATGTGCTCGCTGCCGTTTTCTGTCACTAGTAATAGCAGCCCCCCCTCCTCTCCTCTCTCTCTCTCTCTCTCTCGCTCTGTGCGCAGCAGAAAACGGGGACGCGCCTGGCACCGTGCGCGGCCCCTGCGCTCTGTTTTCTTTCCCCCCCCCCCCTCTACCTCTCTTCGGTGCGGTCCTGATGGTTCACTGTGGGCTGTTATCGGGCCACCGCAACGGTGTCTCCCTCCTGGTTATGTTATTGAATAAAAAAATAAAATAAAAACACTGGGAAATCCTCTGATGAGGGGAGATGGGGCCATAACACAGCAAAAATACAGAAGGTTGCAGCAATGTTTTACTGATGTAAAAGAAAAATAATTACCACAAAACAAAAACAGAAAACAGCCTAAAAAACGCATTATAAAATATCGCTGAAAACCTGTAAATTCAAATAGGAAAAAAAATACCCTAGACACGGCTTCATTCGTGTTTGTATGTGTATGTGTTTCCTTTATTTATGCCACCTTTCTGCTCTGTTACAACCATCACACTGGAGCTGCTCAGGCTTGTTAGTACAGTAGGGACTCATGAAAGGGCTTTGCTCACATTCCTGGCAGAGGTTAGCTCAGGACTGTAAATTGATGCTACAAGATAACATGGTTTCCATAAGACACACTCCTAAGTGGACCACTTCAGATGATTTGTGGAGGTGGGTGGAATTGTTCCCTGTTTAGTCCTTTCTGGGACATGCAAAGACCAAAACATTCCTCTTCAGAATGGCTGAGTGTATTTCAAGAGGGAAATTTCGTACTTGATGGACTTGGCTTCAACAGGACACCACAGGCTCACAGATCATACTTTCATGGAAATTCTTTCTGTATATAGGAGAGTTGCTAGTTTTTTATGGTTGACAAATTATAGGAAAATAACATTATATACTGCTTTGATGCTCCTTGGTATTGATTCTTTAGGTCCCTGAAACTGAAGGAATGAAACACTCTTTTTCCACAGGATGTTCAATCACAGTGTGTTTCAAAGGTGCTGGTGTTTTACATGACCTGACTGTATAACACATCAGGTCGAAATCCCCCAGTGCTAATCAACTATATTGAAATCTGGTGACTGTGAAGGCCATATCATATGATTCACATCATTTTTATAATCACCAAACTCTTCAGTGATCTTTCATGTCTTGTTTTAAAGAATATTTATGTTTCTCCACTCATTTTTTTCTGGCTCTGTAGCTGGACAAGAGATTGTCAGAGGAGAATAAGATTGGAAAATAATAAAAAAAAAAAAAACCTTGCAAATGTGGAGAGGGTGAGCTAGTTGGAGTAATGATATTATTATCAGGCTATTCCCGGAGAAGCCTTGTGTCAGGTGTGTCAGGACATTTTTCAACAGTTGCTGTAGAAACCAACCTTGACCTCAGCTTCACATCTTCGTCTTCATAAGAAGCTGTGGAAAAGATGAGCGTGTGTGTGCGTAAAGATGACAGGGTGCAGATATTTGAAAGTCAAATCAGATGTATGAAGCATGCATGGCTGCATCACAGAGACACACAGAAGTGTGTCACGTGACATGCCCTAACTGAGATGCTAAATGGTCAGCTGCTTAAGCACACACAGGTACAGACAAGCAAAAAAATGTTTGATGTGCGTTCTGTGTTCACTCCAGCCGGAAGCGTGCAGCATGCAAACAGGAAACTGGTAGGAGAGAAACCACTGTGGTTGGCAGAGCAGAAGGTGTTGGTCTGCTTTGAACTGTGCTTTGTTCTCTCAGATTGGCACAAGGTGATCCAATAGTGGTTATGACTCGCTAGTTATGAAGATGGTAGTGTGCAGGACTGTGGATGACGTGGTCATTCTTTCATGGCTTACTTTTAGCTTGTGCTTTATGACATTTGTGCAAATGGAAGCACTAAAAGAGGTGTTTGTGTGTGTGTGTGTGTGTGTCTGTGTGTGTGTGTGTGTGTGTGTGTGTGTGTGTGTACGTGTCCTCCAGGGTTCATACATTATTCAGTCTCAGACATTAAAGATGTAGATGTGGTCAGAGACATATGCAGTAGAGACACAGAGTGCTCACACAGACTTACACACATAAATCCACACAAGCATTCCCACACACACAGACCTTTGTTGTTGCTTAATGAAACTCTGCATAGATTTTTCATTCCAATCTAATTTAATTTTCCTTTTTTTCCTCCTCTAAGTAAATTCATGAACATCACACATAGTTGACTCAATTGCTACGCAGCTCAAAAGAAAGGGATAAGGAAGAAGAGACGGAGAAAGGAAGGAGATGAAGAAAAATAGGACAAAAACAACATAATGTGTGAGTGTGTGCGCCTGTATGTGTGTATTTGGAACATGTCTCAAGGAGTGGAGATTTCACAGTCCAGTGACTCTGTCACTGTGCACCTGCTCAGAGACGGTGGGAGGGAGGAAATGGGAGGAAGGAGGGAGATGAGGTGAGGGAGTTTGGGGTAAAAAGAAGCAGAAAACCCATCAAGAGAAAATTAGGGTGAGTGAATCAAAGGAATTTATTTAAGAGAATTAAATGGAAAAAAAACTACACAGAGAGGCCTTCCATGCAATACCACATCTAAGCATTTTAAGGATGCCACTGATTACTGTGGTCAATAATCATCGAAACATGAGATCCTCATGTGACAATTGCACATCTCATTCCAAAACCGGGAAAAAACGATCTGCTATAACAGCCCCTGTGTTTTCACAAGATTTTGGAACCTGATGGTAGGGATTAACTACAGCTATATTTCAGATTCAGCTACAAGAGCATTAGTGAGGTTGGTCACTGATGTTTGGTGATAAGGTTCTGGCTCACAGGTGGTGTTCCACTTCACCCAAGAAATGCTGGATGGGGCTGGGATCAGGGCTTTGTGCAGGCCAGTCGCGTTTTCCACACCACACTCAGAAAAGCATTTCTTTACGGATCTCACTTTGTATTCAGGCATTTTCACCACAAAGTAGATAGGACATTATCATCTAAACCGTCATAAGCCTTTTTCTTTGCACTATGAGTTGTCGTAGTACGAAAAGCGCAGATGTTCCTAATGACATTTTCAATTGCTATGTTTTATTCAAGTGTCCTAGTAAGTCAAGACGGTGACAGTGAGCCAACAAGCAAAATTCCAGCATCCTGAAACTGAAGCAGCTAAACCGAATTTGGCCATCGTTCATTTTTATTATAATCCCTTTTGCTGTTTGTATTGTGACGGATCAAAAATTGTAATCTGCAAACAAAAAGGTATGTTGTGGCACTTAGATTTGACTTAATTGGTCCAAGTCTGTGAAAAAACAGCCCATGGGCGATCAAATACACTTGGCCTCTCTCGCTCTGTCTGTCTCTTTCTGCTACTCATTCATTGTAGCTCCCATTAATATACTTTAACAAGATGCATGTCACACAAACAGTATTGCGAACAAAAAAAACTGGAGCATTATAATCATAAGAAGCACCTTCTCTTTCCCTCTCTTGCCTCCTCTGTCTTTATCTTTTAGGATGGTGGAGGAATAAAAGCTAAACCAGAGAGAAACTCAGGTGGTTTTAATCTTTAACTGGATTTAATCTAATTCCCATTCTTCAGTGAAATATTTGAGTGTTTGGAGTTGGAACTGTTTTATGCCATTAATGCAAAATAGAAACAAAGTTGTGTGTGTATAAATATACATTTTTTTTTAAATTGTGTATGTGAATAGATTTGTCCAGAACTCATGTGTAGGCTTCTACACTTGGATATGTAGGTGTATGCAAGTGAATATTTTTTGAACATGGCTCTGTGTGTGTGTCTGTGTGTGAGTGTGCTTGTGTTTGAAGGAGAGAGATGTTGAGCGAGAAAGGGAGTGGTGGGTGATGGTGTTATCTTGCAAAGCAGACGTTTTGAGCATAGCTGTGACTATAAGGTCAGTGTGAGTCCTGTGTTTTAGCCCCAGGATGAAAAGCTAATAGCACAATAATGACAGAGAGGAAAACTGCAAACAGGAGATAAGGCAGACAGAAACAAAATGGCAATCTCTGAGAAGGCAATTACAGAGCATAAGAGAGGAAAAGAAGAAAAAAAGAGAAGCTAAAGAGAGAGAGAGCGATAGGTGGCAGGAGAAAAAAAAATAAGATAAGCTATATTGATAATGGATGGATGGATGTTCTGACTTTTGGACTCTCATAAGTTACATTCAGTTGATTTTCCATGAATTTTGAGAAGGTCACCATAACATATAAACATGTAAATGACCCCAGAAACAAGATTATACATCTGTCATGTTGACAGTCTGTTTTTCAAAGAGAAAGAAATATAGCTGCCTTTCTGAATTGGTCTATGATGACTGAACGCAACCATCCAACTGTAGCCTGTCATTTCAAGTCAGCAAACACATGCTATCGAATCCATTTATTCACCACTGGAAATATATTTAAGGCCTCAACTCCTGGAACCAATTAATGAGGATATACTGTGGAGGGTTTTTTTGTTATGGTGTTTGTTCTCCCCCTTGTGGTGGTTATGTACATTACAATAAGCAGAGAAATCTGTATCTATGAAGCACAGTTCTGTTATTCAGCGCATGCACAATCAGTGGCCACTTCATTAAGTTTATCTGTAAAATCTAATGCAATGCGATACAACCCCTTGGCTATAAATTCTACCTTTGCAAAGACAAAAAGGAGCGGTATTTAATGACATTGTCAGAAGGGTTTTAATTTAACTATATATAATGATACTATAGTTTAACTACATCATAATCTTCCTTATAAAATTTGAGGAAGATGTGTTTTAGTGAATTATATCAAAAGTATAGCTGTACCTAATAAATTGACCATGGGGTGAAAAATGGGGCTCCAAATCTAGTCCATGTAAACAGAATTAAGACACTATATTTTCTGTGTATTATATACACAGAATAATGCATTTTCCCTATTGCTTTCCATCTACAGTTCTTTTTCCATTAAGTACAGTCGAAACATGTCACTGACACAGTAGTCGCAATAATTAACACTGTAAATTTCTCAAAGTCAGAATTTATTATAAGGCTGTTGTAAGAGATTGCACTGGAGTATACAGCTGAACCTAATTGACTCCTAACTCTGTGTACATTAATAGCTTCTTTGTGGCTCTTTCAACACTGGCAGTCTTTGATACAAAAGAGACAGTGTATTGTTCCTATCTCTGTTCCTAAGACCTTGTAGTGTCCAGAAAACAGAATGGGATCGTGACCCTATTGCCCCCTGTTCCTCCAAACAGACCACAAAAAGCTTCTACAAGATTAATTCAGATTCACAGAATCTCTTAGCATAATTGCAGGGACCTTTTTCCAAAAGCAACAACAATGGTGCACAATCTTGGCTTTTTGAATCTCCTGAACATTCTGCCTTTAGCCCAGATTTAGTCCAGATATTTTCAAAGCATCTAGTTTTTTCTTTCTGAATTACTGTTCCGCTCTTGTTACTTGGCTCCTGAAACAAGTCATCCAGTGCTCGATCCAGAGCGCTGCAAACTCCACTTGTTAACTTGCCAAATTCTCCCATGTCAACCTCTTCTACTTTACAAGAATGGTCAGCTGTGCATTCCACCCTTGTGTTGACATGGCTTTGAGAGGATCTGGCCCCAAAAACCTCCAGGCTTTGCTCCAGCAGCTACTCATTAATCAATTTATTCATATTCTCCCTAGTTTTCTGTGTATTTCTTTTCAAGGCGCTCACTCTGTATATATGTTGTACACTCAGCTACCAGTTTATTAGCTATACTTAGCTAAACCTAATAGAGTCTAATACAACAGTTCAACAATAAATCCTTACTTCATGAAGTTTACGATAGTCATGTTTGGTTGACACTGATTTAACTGTATGGTTATTGTTGAGGCTGTAGTTTGTGATGCTGTTGAATAATGTGGCATCGTACTAACAGGTTTTTCAAATATCATGTCCAACCTCTCCAAGTACAAAGCACCACAAACTGCAGCCTCCGAAATGGCCATAAAGCTGAATCAACAACTCACTACAAAAGTTTCAACAAAAACTGAAAATTGATAACATTCATGAAGGTAGGACTTATTACAGAACTACTGTTCTGGCTGCATGAGTTTTACTTTGTTCTACTCAATACAATATCAATGATATATTAGACAATGGGACATGCTTAAGATAGTGGACATGATATAAATGTTTAAGACATTACTATTCTGGTCTTGTCACCCCTTTCTTCTACTCATAGTAGTATTTCAACACATCGCACACTATCAGTGGCATTGTTTTTTTCAGTCAGTCACATTTGTATCTTATGAAAGAACAAAACATAACATATATACCCCCATGCAGAACTTTGCTCTATTCACCTTTTTAGAGTCGGATGCTTCAGGTAATGATCAGAAAATAAGATATTTTTATACTGTAAAATAGGTAAAGTATACATTTTAATTAAACTAGTCTTACTGTGGTTACTGAGAGAACATTAAGAACATTTTAAACATCTAGTAATTCAAATTGAAATGATTTCTATTGTATTATATCTACTCTAGCCCTGATACAAACTAAATTCAGTCCAGTTTAACAGCTGCTGACAACACCAGCAGTGTCGAGGCCCTTTAGGATTATGATCAAGTTTCTTTTCTATAGGGGGTATGAACACATCATAAGCCTTAATGTACAACAGAGGTTGCTTTTGTTAGTCGTTGCTGACCATTTGATGTCTGACACCAGATCAGTGAATCATGTGGCAGGAGGAGCGCGAGTCAAGTCCAGTCAGCTTTTTTTATGTAGCCCAGTGTGACAAATCTCAAATCTTCCACAAAGGGCTTTACAATCTGTACAACATGTGGCACGACCCTCTTCTCAGAAGAAGTCTCCTCCTAATTGTCCTTCACACATCGGTAGTGCGGCAGAAAAGATGCGAATGAAGGATTCATGGTGTGTAAATTTTGCCATGTCTCCTTGGGATTGCAGTGCCTGTTTTTGAACTGCTGTAGGTCATCGCCTCATAATGGTATTCCGAAAAAAAATTTCATCGTTTGTCAATCAAAGATATGTAGGATAAAGCTGAGAGCAGGCTTGTGGTTACTTCATTGTAATGCCATAGTTTTGCCACTGGGGGGCATGGCAGAACATTTATTAAAGCATAGTCTTCCTAAATTTAGTTCACCTTGCAAAAAAACCCCATTTAAAGATAATGAGTATGTCCATCTAGTTTGTTGAGCCATGTTGCTTCCAGTGCTTTATATTCCCTGTTTAATTCAGTGTTAATCTTTATAGCCAAGCTCAAATTATTAGTATAGGTCTATTTTGTTAGTTTATGATGAATTATCAGTCTCCAAACAAACACATGCAATCAATCTTTGCGCTGTGTGTTACTTTTATTGCCAAGCACAGCATAATCCACACTCCCTCTGCCTCCTCACCCTTGCCCGTTGTTTTGCTCTCTCTCTCTCTCTCTCTCTTTTCTCTCTCTCTCCTTTCGCAGTGTCCTTTACCATTTCTCCCTCTCAGCTCTCTCAGCAGCTTTTTGACATCTCTCAAAATATTAAAGTCTTATCACCCAGGTCATCCCCTCTCTCTTCTCACATGCAGTATAGACACACACCATGACCACCACAACTCTCCATGGGAGAGTTCTGTCATGCTCTGTAGATTGGGTTTCCCAGGGTGATTAACTATTGATATGGAGCTCAGGTAACACACCCGATATCTGGGGGGGCAACAGGGAGAAAGGAAGGGAGGGGGAGGGGGAGGGAGAGAGGGAGGGAGGGAGGGGGCGGAAAGGAAGGGAAAAGCCTAGGACGAGTGTGTGTGTGGGGGGGTGAAGCAGAGAGAAATAGTGTATGAGGGATAAAGTGGGAAATAGACACATGATGGGTGAAAGTGAAGGCAGGCTGCGTATGCACCAACTCTACATACAGACCTTTTCTGGATCATAGAGCTGAGGGGAAGCTCAGGCACAGTAGCCAGCAGCAGTGTGGCATACTGTATTGTGATGACTCAGGGCATAGCTGAGGAAATGGGATGGTGGGGGCAGTGAATGTATCACAAGAGATGAACAGTGCGTGTGTGTGTGTGTGTGTGTGTGTGTTTGTGTGGAGGGCAGATGTATAAACAAATGGATCACTGTTAGAGAAGAAACATCTATTTGTCTTTAACTACACACATTATGGCTCTGCTCTCCAACCCCCACCTGCTCCCAAATTACTTTGCAGCCCGACAGTTTAAGTGTGTGTGCATTTGTGTGTTTACCATGTAAACAGACCTACCTCTTTGTGTGACAGTTACTCCCAGCATCAGCATTATTACAATGAACTCACTCTCCACCTCTTTTCTTCCCGATAAGCATCAGTCTTCTCTTGAGTTTTTTTGCTGGAGGGCAGTCAACCCAACTCCTTTTCCCAACCTTCCCTATAGGTGAATAACAAAAGCACAGAAAATCCGAATCAGAAAAGCACAGAATGTGTATGATATGATTGTGTTTCTGCAAATAAATGATGGATGTTGGTTCTTGGATGATTTAAAACTGAGCAACCTATAACTCGGTCTTCCCAGTTATTAGTTCATATTGCATAGTGGAATTTCTTTTGATCTAGAAAACAGAGTGTTTAACATTTGCAGGCAGAAAGGACTGATGCAGATGGTTTAATAATACGACTCAGCACAGCAGTTTTGCTGTGAATAGCTAATTATCTTGCTGATTGTAAAGATAACTTACAAAGAATTTTTGCCAATATGTTTTAGTAGAACAGAGTTCTGTATTCCAGCACCATCAGGAACTTATATATATATAATATATAGATAGATAGATAGATAGATAGATAGATAGATAGATAGATAGATAGATAGATAGATAGATAGATAGATAGATATTAGAGGCAGCAGAACAATTTGGAAACCATTTTAGTGCCTTATTAGGGACCGCTACCACAATACGGAACATCAATATCCAGCCTAATAAAACTACCAGCTCACTCATTTCAAGAATGCAAATGAACAGATAAGCATTCAGACTGTTTCCTCCCCTCCAGGAGCACTGTCGTCTCATAGTTTCATCGCTTTGGGCTCGACCGACGGTTCGATCCGAGGGACACGCCTCAGTTCCTGGCCTCCCTCGCCGGGCCCGGACAACAGCCTCCGACCCGCGCACTCATCGGCGCTGATGACAGTGTCAACAGGGACGGGGGTCACTCCGCGGGTCACTCCGTGGGCCCACGCCGCCCGCCCTCGTCCCTTATTGTGCCCTGCTCATCCAACCACGGGGTTTTTTTTTTTTTTTTTCCTTTTTTCTTCCTCCCTCCTCTCTGCCACTCCCTTTCCTTTCCATCATGCAACGAGCGACGTCCCGCCTCTCACGGCCCCTGTGAAAGGCGCTGCCACTCCGGTGCCTTCCCTCCGCCCGACCTCCGTACCCGGGGACCCAGTATATACCTCACGGGCATTTTTTTTTATTTTGGCCCCCCTCCCACCCCGCAGTCCTTTTTTTTTTTCTTTCCCTCCTGTGCGCTTTATCTCGATCTTAACTTTTTTTTTTTAATATTCTGTTGAAGGAAACCGGGACTGCTGCGGTTTCATCCCCTCCCCGCACTTCTCCCCGAGCAACGTTCAAGTCGCAAGGTAAGACCGGGCGGACGGGGGCGAGCGTCGCAACAGGTGCGGCGTAAACAGATCCCGTTTTTACCTGAAGGAAACCGACCCCTTTACTCGTTTTTCCCCTCGGTTATGGTAAACTCGTACTGTCGACGCTCCTGTCGACGATATTACATGATCCATTATCCGGACTACTCGGCTGTTTTTGCTGAAAGCTCAGGTGCGACGGTCGAAACCTCCCGAGGCGCAAGTTTAGCCAGGTTGCCGTGCTGCTTTCACGTCCTTTGCGAATTGGGAAAATCCCCCATGGGTGTTGAATTGCCATTATCTATTTTTAAATGCAATAGTGGACCTATTCCTGTATGAAGTTAACTTCTGCAGCATCCCTTTAGTAGTCTTAAATATATTTTTGTCAGGCTCCAGTTTGACTTCAATATGCAACCATAGCAAGACGTTTATAGATAGATACTGTTTTTTTTTCCCTCTGGGACCTCAGGACTCTGTGTTAGCTTCTGTTTTTCTTTTTAACCGACGACACTTACACTAGGTGTTCTATGTGTGTATTAAGCTCCAGCAAAGCAAACACTGTTATAAAACATATCCACCTTTTGCCAAAGCATGATGGCACTACATTGTATGAGTTTGTACGCTTTTTGATTACACTACACTTCTTGAGATTACAAACCGATATCATACTCCACATGTCCAGTGGACATTATAAATGATCCGAGAGGTAAGGTGTGCTACACCCCGGAGCCTATGTGACCTGAGTACTGTGATGCCCTCTTGGTTTTCCAATGAGCGTACCTAAATCAAGACTACAGTTGCAGAAAAATAAAAATAAATTCTTAACTTTAAAGGCAACAGGTTACAAAAGGACAATCCTGTTCTGAAAGTCACTGTTAAATATTCAAAAATCGGGCTGACTTGCAGGTAGATTGAGAAAGCTTTCGTCCTCCTGGAACTTTTAAACTGTTAACTGTTTAAACCCTCACGACATCAGTGTATGTTATGAGGCGTGCCTTTGCCCAAGGCTAAACATTATTATAAGGTATAAAAGAATAGCTCCACCTAGACCGAGAAGGCTTTCCACAATTTAAAAATTGTGTGCACAAGTATTAATGTGGTCAGTGCTAACTTTATAATAAATGCCATCCAAAGAATGACTGCTATGGACTGCATATGTTGTGTAAGGATATATTTACGGGGCAAACTTATGGTTTTACTTCCTTTTTATATACTACTACACCCCTGTTTCTTTATATTCATCAGTGCTTTTTAAATTGTATTAGTAGGAAACTGAAAACTGTGCAGCTTTGTTTCAGTCCCTTGTCTTATTCGTATGTTTTTCACAACAACTGTTTTTTTAGGAAAGCCTGTCTGACCTGTTCCATTGTGCTGTTGGTTGTGATTTGGTCGAGGTAGATTTAGAGGAAATATAACAGAAGGTAGGAGGTGGCGAAGAAAAAGTAAAATGTGAGGAAGGAGAGCTGAAAGGTTGGGAGTAAATGGGATTGAATTTTACATTGAATTTCTGTTTGGTCTGTAGAGTTACATTGAGAATGGCAGCAGACTGAGTTAATGCTGGGGAGAGGGTTCCTCATGCTGAAGGCCTGTGAGGGTGGGGGACTTTGAGGGCCATTGCAAAACCTTCATCTTGGGGTAGTTCATTGTGGATTTTGAGGTGTGTTTAGGGTCATTATTCTGTTTTAGAAGCAGTTCTCTTTTCATCTTCAGTTTGCTCTTACAGACAGTGTGGTTTTATGCTTCCAGAATTTGCTGGTATTTAATAGAATCCATTTTTCCCTCTACCAGTGAAATGTTCCTCATGTCACTGGCTGCAAATACAAGCCTCAAGCATGATCGAAACAGTTGGAGAGTTGTTATTTTGATGAAACTCTGCAAGCCTTTTTAACTAAACATACCTTTGTTCCATTGCTGCTAAAAAGTTCTGTTTTAACTTCACTAGTCCACAGGACTTGATTCCAAAATGCATCAGGTTTGTTTAGATGTTCCTTCCTTCTGAAACTGAATTTAGTGTTGAGGACACTTGAAAGGTTTTCTTCTGATGACTCTGCCATGAAGAGTCATATTTGAGCAGGTGTCACTGCATAGTAGAATAGTGCAACATTACTCAAGAGTCTGCTAAATCTTCCTGAAGGTCCTTTGCAGTCAAACTGGGGTTTTGATTTGCCGTTCTAGCATTCCCCCTAGCAGTTCTCCAAACTTTAGTGCAGTGGTCCCCCTTTTTTAAAAGGAGGGGAGCACCGTACTCAAATTGATACAAATAATAATACAATGATATTTCTCAGATTTTTGAAAGGAAAGTTTTATTTTTAACGTGATGCCTTTTGGAGATCAGTTCATCATCAAAACAGATATTTTGCACAGGGTGGAGCCCCAACGTTTTTACACCACTGTGTATACCTTTCTGTCAAATGGCAATGAAGCCTTGAGAGATAAGGGCATGCAGAGAGACCATGTTGCCATTATAAACAGCCTCTCATGGGTTTTTTTTTTTTTTTTGGCATTGGAAAATCAAGTATTCTTTTCCACTTTCATTTTGTTTTCACCAAAATTCAAGATCTAAAGGCTCTTGACCTTATCTTGAAAAGAGGAAAAAAGTATTATTTTATAGATGTTACATCATTATCCCTAACCTTCATTAGAGTTTAAACGTTCCTTTTCGCACATGTATAGATATTTTGTTGCAGACATAGAAATGCATCAGAGTTCGACTTTGATATTGTGAAACATGCACACCACAGTTATTTATTGCATTAAACTTTACAACTAATGGGGAGGAGGGGGGGTTATAAATCCGTGCCTGACCTGTAGTTTCTGGCTGTACTGTATGATCTGAAAACTATTGTGAACTGTGTATCCAAGCCCTTTTGGTTCGTGTTGTTCCATCAGTTTTTAAACCTTACTTACCTTTGTCTAGTTTTGCCTCTCAAGGGACCTTGGTTGGATTCTTTTCCATATGAAAAATATGAGGCAAAATAAACTGCTTGGACTGACTTGTTTTTGACTTAATATCAGTTCTTGGAAGTCCCATATCCCCTCTCAACAGAGTGCATTGAGCTAATGAACCCCTACTGTGTAAGCAGCAAGGATGCTCCTCCTGTGGTTCTGCATCAAGGAGATATTAGTCTATATCATGGTATTAGAGAGTAATAATCACCATATAATTACTGTCTTTTGTCTGAATAGATGAAAATTCTTTCTGCCGAAGTGTAATTAGTTTGATCTTCAATAATACATGATAGAAAGCTGCAATGTAAGCCAATTCATCTGGGATGATAACAGAGTTATGGTTAGGATTTATAATTACTTACAACAATTACGCAGTGGTAGTTGGTTATACAAAAAATGCTGCAAAATATGTTTTTTTGATCTCAGTTTCATTATTACTATTTTGCTCTTAATCTAAAGAAAAGACTATTTCCACAGAACATAGTGTTCAAAATAAACCAATCTGTCATATAGGTCTTATTAAACCTTATTGAGTCTTTGCCACAATTTAGAATGCGGCATTGACAGAACAACCTCATTACATGCACTTGCTGGAGTTTGCTTTGTTGATACAAGGCAGGCCAGGTTAACATCAGTAAAACCATATTAATCACACATGACTTATATCACATGATGGTACATTATCTCAAAATTCTCAAATTGATGTTCAATACAAAAAACTGTGTTCCATGTTTATGCATTACATCAGAAAGAATTCTGCAGGTGTAAATCAAAAATATTATGGATTTTATTTTTGTTTAATTACAGCTTGCTAGTAATAATAATCATGACTCTGGACAAAGTTAGGGTATCCAAATAAATCACAGTATTAATCATTCAAATTCAGCAAGAAATGTTATTTATCATACCTTAATTATTGTTGCTATTTTTATGAATTGTATTTGATGTAGAAAAACTGAAATTGTGGATTGAAAATACACAGCTTGAACAGTATGAGTATGAGTAACTAATGTTACACTAGTAGTGTAATTCCCTAGTAATGTGAATATGATGCACAAATGAGTTGAGGCATTAATTATAGATTGTACTATCTGTAAGTTCACATCTCTCATTTAGTGGTAATAAAGCTGGCAAAATGTTGATATGTTGATATATCTCTTAGCTATCACTCGCCGAACATTACATATTACATATTACATTACATATTATTAAGTTTTCCTTACAAGCTCAAAAATATTTTTTCTGCTGTTTTTAAACTATAGTGTGATTTTATTTTTTTTTTTTTCATCCCCTCTTCGTCCTCACCCAGATCCGGCCATCTTTTTGTACCCATTAATTCTCTTAATCTGGATAATTTCCTCAGGCCTCCCTGCGTGCACGGTAACCAGACTCCATTGTTAGTAACTTAAGTCATGACGCATCACAGTCCTCAGCAGACAGTGGCTGGTTTCTATAGTTACTGTCAACAGTCTGGGCCAAGAAGTGTTTGTAACGATATCCTCAGGACAATGCTAAACAAAATGGTGGCCACGTTGGTTCCTCTTCCTATCAGGCCACAGCTGTTTGCGGAGAAAATATCCATATTGTGCACAAGCAGGTGGTTGATACACTATATAATCTTGTGTAGATGCTATCAGCAGAAACAGTATGGGCCATACTATTTGATATAGATTCAGATGTAATGGCAATGAGATGGTACTCATCTCTTGTGATATCTTGTGGGGCTGAATGGAGAAAGTAAACACTTATACAGTTCAAGATGACCGGTTGCTGCAGTCGTTGTGTTTAAAAACTGAAGACCAGGTCTGGGCCGGATGGGACTTTTAGACATCTTACATCGACATATTAAAGAGTCTTCTCAAAAATACTTGAAATCACGAACATGCTCAATGAAGCACTGGAGATGGTCAGAGTTTGGTGCAGTAGAGTTTATTCTTACAAGCCTTTTCCGGACCAGACAGATTTTCCAACTGGTTTGTGCATCCTTTTATACCATAGAGCCCTACCTAGATCATTTCAATATTTTGCAGGTTTTTGCCCGCCTTCTAAAATAAAAAAGGAACATCCCATATGTTCTGGAATTAATGGAGTCATCAATTCCTCTTTTTGACAGCCTCTTTCTCCAAATGGTTACTTTTTTTTAACAGTATCTGAGAATACCCTACCGTGACGCCAACTTTTCCTGTGGTCTCAGGAGTCACTTTGCATATCTATTCTATTGGTGCCCCACATCTTCAAGTTTGAGCCCTTTTTGCTGCCACCTATTGTTTCCATTATTTCCAAGGAAGCTCTCTTTCATATTTAAAAAAAAAAACATACTAAAGTTTTAATATGATTAATAATCTTAAGGTCTATAATTCTTACAATACACTTTACTATATCTAATGTACTCAACATACATGTGTGTATTTCATCCCATCATATAGCCTGATCATGTTGGTATGTAGACTACATAAATCAGTAGTGTGTGTCCTAGAGTGACTATTGTAAACGGCTTGGTGTTAATGTCATAGAGCTAAATAACTTGGATTCCTTCCATACAGCCTATCCTAGTGCATGCTGGATGAGAGGCAGGGCACAGGTCCCCAGAGTGTCACATACAGATTCACAATAACGGTTACATCTCACATCCATACCAGTATGCATATTAGTGTTTTCAGAATAGAATAGAATCCACGCAAACACATAACCTTTAAACTCTACAAAGGGAACAGGTTGGCTTTAAAACTAAGACATGCCCCAATGTATAATCATTTTGTTTACTTAGCTTTAGTATTTAGTCTATTTTAAGGCCCATTTAGATACTATACTAACATGTGTTGCGCAAGATTACACAAGACCCTTCCTTACAGTCTCCTTTGCAGACTGGTAATCTCCATCGGTAATGCAATCTGGTGGTGTGGAAGAATGTATGGAAGAATGTATGCTTTCCGTGATGCTGCAAAACGAGAGCTTTGTAAGGAGATGGTAGGCCAAGCATTTTATCTAAGTAGGTCAAGAATTGCTGCAACATTTCGTTATGTTATTAGCATCACATTAAAAATTTGGACTACTCATTTTGCTACACAAAAACTTTAAGGCACAGCCCCGGTTTTCGCCATGGCTTTGTTTCATGCATTGCTTACTTAGCTTGATTATGTCCTGGTCAAAAGCCAGAGTTACACTTGTGCTCATGGAGTATAATTTATACATTTTTCTCAAAAGGTCTGTGATTTCCTCAAGGTGTAACAGATTGGAAGGCAAGTAAAAGTTAGTCATTGTAGATTAGAAAACCTGGATAATTGGTGGTTCTCCGTTAATAGATTTCCAGCGTTAATGATTAATCTAAGTGAGAAGGAGAATGAGTGTAGGCATTTAGGGCACAGGCTATGACATGGTGCCACGATAATGGTTCTTTGTGTTTGTGTTTGTGAATAGAGCGGCTGGAGGTTTAGAATGACGTTGGTGCTACCCACACCATGTCAGTGACGGCTGTACACTGGGAGGAGGGATGAAGGGGTGGAATCTGAATATGGAGAGAGAACGGCAAAGGTTAATTAGAATAGGTAAACTACTGCGAATAAAACATGTAACCATACAGAGACTGCGAAGCTGTATTCTCCCAATACTACTGCTCAGTATGTATGACAGAACTGAAACTCAATTCAAGACACAATTCATGTCTAGCCTTGAATTTTGGTGTGCATGAAAAAAGATTTTCAACTATGTGAAACTTCTGCCTCCTTTCATCATGGGTGACTGAAAAGAGGTGGGGCAAAGTAAGGCTCAGTAGATATAAACTTAAGACAACAGTCTTCTAATGAGCTGATTTCTTCTTTGACCTCTCCGATCTGTGATTTTATGTTCAGGCTTATCTCTAAAGATCTAAATTATACATTAAATGGCCCCATTTCAACTGTTGAGCAAGAGTGATTATTACCTGTATTATGACATAACTTTTCGATGACTCTGCAGTGCTAACATTGCTTCTCTATTATTTCAGCCATGCTACTACCCTCGTCAGTACTCCTCCTCCTTGGCCTCCTCACCTGGACGCCCAGTGCATCATGCGCCAAAGTGATTGTGGTCCCGCCCATCATGTTTGAATCACACCTGTACATCTTCAAGACTCTGGCCACGGCTCTGCATCAGGAGGGCCACGAAAGCCATTTTCTAGTTTCAGAGGGTCGTGAGGTGCCCTCCTCTCCTCACTACCACTTACAGCGCTATCCAGGGATCTTTAACAGCAGCACGGCTGACCATTTTCTCCAGTCCAAAGTCAGCAACATCTTCTCAGGCCGTCTGACATTTCTGGAACTGTTTGACATTCTTGACCACTACTCTCAGAACTGTGATGCTGTTGTTGGCAGTGTTGAGGTAATGACCCGCCTCAAGGAGGCCAAGTTTGACCTTTTGCTGGTGGACCCTAATGAGATGTGTGGTTTTGTGATAGCTCATATCCTGGGTGTGAAATATGCCGTGTTCAGCACGGGCCTGTGGTACCCTGCTGAGGTTGGTGCCCCAGCCCCGCTATCATACGTGCCTGAATTCAACTCATTGCTGACAGACCGCATGTCTCTGGTCCAGAGGATCACAAACACTGCTGTTTACCTGGTGCAGCGTTTTGGAGTCCATTATATTGCATTACCCAAGTATGACCGGATTATGAAGAAACATGGAGTGAAGCCTCATGTGGCCATGGCTGACTTGGTGCAAGGCAGCCGGCTGTGGATGCTATGCACTGACATGGCTCTGGAGTTCCCCAGGCCCACCCTGCCACATGTAGTGTACATAGGAGGCATCCTCACCAAGCCACCGAAACCACTGCCAAAGGTCAGTACTGAGAGACACACACACAGCCAGTAAGCATGTGATTAGACAGGCAAAGAAAGACACAAAGATTTTTTGTAGTGTGTGATGCTATGTACCGTGTAAGGCCAATGCAGTGTTTCACCCCTGAGATTCTGTTTTTCCTAGTATATGTCCTAATAGAACAAATGTGCTCCTATGTACTGCTTTCCTAAGTGCCACTGGTGACAAAATCAAGAGATTTAATATAAAGGTAGTTGGAAGAGCCTGTTCCTTTCTTTGTTTTATTGATTAGCACAAATCTATCAATATCTATCACCTGTTTTATTATTTTGTTTGAAAACGGTTTTGAAAGAATTTACTTGGTAAAAGTAGTGGTAGCTTGTATGTCTTATACCCACTTCAAGAAAAAATGGTTATTAATAGGCGGACTTGTAAGTGTGGACTTGTAAAGACTTGGCTGCGAGATGTATGAGGAAGGTGACTGTCAGTTCCCTTATAGTAACTGCACATACCTAAGCTGATTTATTAACAGCTTGTCTCTCTGGTTTGTCTTCTCTTCATATTGCCCACCCCAAGCTTTTTTGTATCTACCCCTGCTTGTCCCCATTGTCTCTCCTATCACCTAGTATCTCTTCTTATCACATCCAGCTACAAAGCAAGTCTTTATACATGGTTCTGGAGTGAGGACGGGTTTGGGTTGAATGGACACGGTAGGTTTTTGGAGCTGGAGACGGAGAGGAGGCATGGAGAGTAGAGGCGGGCGGTGACGGGGGTTAGTCCAGCGTTTGACTGCTGAGAGTGCGGGCCGTCGGTATCTACTGTGGAGGATTTTGGAATGCCACTCCAGCCAATAGGGAGCATTGTGCCATTTTGTGTGGAAGGAGTTATAATGGAAGTGGAAGGAGAACGAGGCCATTGTTCTGGGCAGAGAGCTGGGGACACTGAGACTCTTTTATGGGGTCACTGAGGCTGCGTTGTGAGGACAGTAGGGTTGCGCTGCTTGGACACAGAGCCCAGTGTGCCCCTTAGGTTGCTCCGTGCCAGGGCCGACCTTAGCTGCCGCAGCTGGACCATTTGCCCCCCTCCCTCTACTTGTCCTCCGCTTCTGTCACTCAAATATGGCTGCTCCCTGACCCCGCTACACCCACTGTCAGGCTTGCATCCTCACTTCCCATTCTTAAACAAGTATTTTACTAAACAAAGCATTGCAGCGATCACAAAAGCACATATGTACGCCAAAAACCCTATTCTGAACTGATAAACCCCTCTGTTTCTTCTGACATCCAGCATCCAGAAGCAGGTTTAATGGGTAATGGAGATAACATCTTTGAGTAAAATCTAGAATACGTCTCCTGCTTCCAGGAAGAGGGTCCTGGAGGCGGAGGATACTATTATCATGTCTCTAGTTTTCATTGCCTCAGAGCAGCTTGCAGTTGGTAGAAACTATTGAGAACAGCAAACTTCCTTTCTAATCTTTTTTTTACAGTAGAGTTCTGATATGTTAGTGATAGCCCAAACACTTAAAATATACATCCTATTGATGGACCACAGATAGTATTCAAAATTGTTGGCAGTTAATACAACCTTTTTCTTGAAAGCATTGCTGGTAGAGTCTCTATTTTTACAGTTCTATAGTTTCAGTATTCTACACTAACCCATATCTGTGTAAGGAGCTATGTAAGGAAATGATGTCATACAAAATAATGAGAACATCTGTATTTACCTCATTGAGATGTTGCCATATATACTAGTTTCAGACTTGCAAATACTTACTTTGCTCTAAATAATAGAAAATGCAAAAAAAATATGGACACTTCAAATGAGGTCCATTAATCAAGGTACTTTTTCTTTTACTTAATGTCAACTTGGTCAATGCTCATGATTTCATACTCCCACGTGGCCAGCTGGTGGTCTGGGGGAGAAAACTGGTGTCTCTCAGGTCTGTTGATAATCCATGTAAATAACACGGTTGGTTATAAACAAACATGCTGCCGTTAAGGTTTCTTAGAGCATCCCAAAAGACATTCCTGTTCATTGTATTGAGGTGGCAGAAGAAACCTAAGACATCCCAAAAATTTGGCACATGAAACTGACCCTGAACTGACCCTTTTTAAGGATGATGTGGATACATGGATTAGATGAAAATGTTTTATTTGGTGGACCTGTAAATGTGTTGAACATTATGTATTGTTGTTGTAAAGGATTTAATTACGTATCTGATGGCTGGCTGATTTTATGTAGTTTTATGATGCTGTGTAAATAATAATCAATCATGAGGGTTGTGAGTCCACAACAACCTTCCCAGAAGGAACCAATCAAAGATACAGTATCTTGTTCTTGTTCCCGTTGCAGACCTGCAGTAGTATTTTGTACAAAAGTAGGACTTTTTTAAAGAGTTGCTAATCGCTCAAATAGCAGAAATACATTACTTGCTGACCTTATGTACTTTCAAAAATTATAAAACATAATGGAGTAGACATGTAACATAACCAGAAGATATAGATATTCATGTCAGAATAACTGAAGGATCAAATGTGTCAAAAAAATTAATGTCAAATACTGTTTTTTGTATTTTTCCTCAAATATTTATCTCACTGAAAGACTTATTTACTGTGTGTCAAAAACAAGAATTCCTACTGCCTCACAGTCCCAGTGTGGGGAAATAAGGTGATCTAAGGATATAGGAAGAAAATAGTACTGGTCCACTAAAATTGGTCACTTTTTGGACTATCAATATTGTACATTAATGTGGTAATATGAAATGTTGATGTATAATGCAACACTGGGCACCAAAGTGCAAAATGCAAGCTCAAGTACAACCTTGCTTGAAGTTCTGAGGCATTAACTTTGATACATTTAACAGCTTCATGCATTGGATATTAGACTATGTCTTGCATGATAATCTTCCACTGTGAGCATTTTTTGTATTTAAAAAAATTCCTGCATCTGTATTTTGGTAATCTACCTCAAGATATAGTACCTTTTACAAGTGGTACCGTCTGGAATGTGATAACTAGAAATTATCCTTGTTAAGGTGTATGGTCTGGGAGTATTTCAGCTTATGTGCTGGTTGCTTTTATTCATTGCTTATATTGCTTTTATTTTATTTTGGCAAAATCCATTGAGTATTATGACACCATCCAACATTTATCTTTCAACATATAAATCATTCAAAATATGACTGTGAAACAAACCTTACTTATATCATCACCATAAACATGAATCTATTGGCTTTAGCTTTAAAGCGATAAAGACAAAAAACAAAAGCTATGTGAACCTCTTGTTTTTTTCATGTTTTTATCTTTAATGCAGTAAAAATAATCTGAGAAGCTCAGCTTTTACATTGAAATTAGCAGTTATTCATAAATTGGGTCATTTGAATTCTTGCAATAATTACTTTTTTTTAAGCTCTCACTGTCTGTTTAATCATATTTCTACAGGATTTTGAAGCATGGGTGAATGACACAGCGGAGCATGGCTTTGTGGTTGTGTCGTTTGGAGCTGGGGTCAAGTACCTTTCCCATGACATTGCTCACAAACTGGCAGGAGCTCTCGGCAGGCTGCCCCAGCGTGTCGTCTGGAGGTAAAGTATCTGTTTTCTCACTGTCACTCACACTGTGCACATCTGTCAGTGGGACAGATGTGATCTTTCTAAGGTAGTGAGCTTCAAGTTACAGACTTTCCTCCACTCAGCACTCAGGGCGCTCTGGATGTCAGAGAACTTACTTTGTATATATTACATCTTTTAAGCGGAACCCCCATAAACACATTTTCTACTTCTATTCAGTGACTTATCATAAGATAAACACATTGTTCCTGTGTGACAGACCAAAGTCCAAAGTCCAAAATGTCATTTCACGGTTACTCCAGGTTATTATATCAGGTCATCTAATTCAAGCAGCAACAACACTGAAAAGTAGATTTTAGAACTGATCATCCTTAGATGAAAAATAATTAACATGGTTTCACATTTTTATGTCTTCGCACTGGTGATTGACTGTTCGTCCCTTTCTCATGAGCATGATATATCAGGAAGGCCCTGATGGAATTCAATTTCGGCCAAAATCTTCACTTGGGCTCGATAAACTATGATAAACTGATCAGAATTTAGTGGTCAAAGTTAGAGGTAACCATGATCTTACGGAACACTTTTGGCTATTAATCAAGAATTAGTATGCTAATTAAGATAAACCTTCACACAAATGTCTAATAGGATACAATGCTGAATTTATACATCCAAAAGGTCAAAGGGAAGCTTCACTTTGACATCATAATGTTCCTAGAAATGCTTTTCTGGCCATTATTCAACATGAGAACTCAGGAACAGAAGGGGAGATTGTGACCACATTTCCTGCAACTTGACTGGTTGGCAGAGGCATACAACTGCTAGGTCGTGATTCTATGTAAAGAGGTACTGCACACTTAAACATATTTCTGAGCCGTAATATAAATTATATGACTGTATTATTATAATATACATCAATGCTGGTGTTGATATTGATATTTCTTATCTAAATTATAAAAATTGACATTTCATGGGATGATAATGGCTCAAATAATAATAATGGCACAGGAGTTTGCACTTATTTTTTGCTAACCCTGCTCTTTGTATTTTTCAATTTGGTGCAGTGGTTTTTGATTTGTGCTTTTGATGGCTGTAGAAGCACCATCAGCCTGTTGCCCACTTTTTTACATTTTTCATATTTATTGAGTGAGTGGGGTTAGGCTCAGGGCTGGGGGTGAAGTTACACTCTAACGAATGGAAAGATCCTAATATATTTAGCAGAGTAATATAAAAGAAGTGATTTATCCAGGACATGAGTTCAGTTAACACACCATGTAAACGGTTACTAGAGATTAGATTTCAATCACACGTTTATCAGTAATACATGGAGAGCCCAACAGAATCTTAAAGCAAATGTTATAATAAGAAGGAAAGTGAGACTAAAAGAGGAGAAATAAATGTGATAGCTAGTTTCCCATTGCTTTTAGACTTGATCGATGAACCTGTTAAGCATTGACCCTTGTCTCAGTATATTTGAGTTGTGTTTCATTGACCTCATTCACACAGATTTCTTCTGTTATTTTTATCTTATAGATATTTAAAGGATAGTTGTTTAGACACCCAAAGTGACTGAAGTTGCATAATCCCTGTTAATAATTTCTCCACTCATGACTGTTATGATTTTCAGTTTTGTTGAAAGTTTTTTTTTAAGAGAGATTTTGATAAAAACTTTATGGTCATTTCAGAGGAAGCAGTTTGAGGTGCTGTTGAATTTTATTGTGTTACATGGACAGGTATTTCTGTTTGTCCACACAATTTATATCAACAAAGCGATAGTAACTAACAGGTCTAAATAATAGGTCAATCTTTCTGGTATGTCCAAGTAATGCATAACAAATGCTGACAGCAGGAAAAAAGCGTGGTTCTTGCACATGTAGAAACAATGTCCCCAGACCTGATTTTTCTATAGATGTGTAGCTGGTTTAATGGTAATCGTTAACATGTCCCTGTGTGCAGAGTTTGGTGACTGCTGCTTAAGGTCAACAATTATGTCATGACTGACAAAATAGTCAAGTAACCTTTCATTAGGTATGTCATTGCCAGAATGATTACACTTTTAAAATGGTGTGTTTTTATTTAGTTTTGCTTTAGTTAGTTTTCACATGACATGTGCAAACTCAGTTTTAGTTTTCCTTTTCAGAGCATTGTTTTAGTATTGTGTAATCAGGTTTCTGTTTTCATTCCTTAACATTTTCGTTGGCGCTACAATTGTTCAAGTTCAAAATACGTGTTTTATTGACCAACTGACAATGGAATACTGAACTTTCCTTTTATTTCAACTGGTACACTGTAGCCATTAATTATTATAAATTATGCCACATTGTGCCATTGTATTTTCCTCTGGCACTATGTAAGGCGTGCAAATATGTAATTTACAGATATTTCATCAAGACAAGTTAAACTGTTTTCTCTTTAGTAGTTGAGTAACATTATATTTCAAGACCTCACACATGACAAATAACCCACAGCAAACGATGAAAGGGCGAGGTTCAAAATAACTCGTTGATTGACAAGCTATTCCTTTGGCCATAGAAAAAGAGACCATTAGAGTGATCCTGTAAGTTTTCAGATTTGTGATTTGAGATTTTTTGTTGTTTTTTTTTTTCTGGAAATGAATGTTATAAATTAGTAGAGGATGATATGAAGTTGATATGAATAATGAAAACGGAGAAGGAAATTATGTTTTGTAAGGGTGACACAGATTACGCAGGTTAACTAAGTTGTGGAATGCATCTGTTGACACAGTTGGAGTAACTGGAATATCAATCTACATAGGAGAAAAACTGAGCTTCGAAGACTATTTGTCTTACATGTGCAGCCAAAGCAAACCAGTCATATATGCAAACAGCAAACTCTTCCCACAGCGTTTATTTAGTAAAGCCTCATACCAACATATTGGCCCTCTATGCCTTCAACATGGGAATAGTTAATGTGCGTGACTGCTTTTCTTCGGTTCTGCACAAGTTTTCCTTGGTTGTGTGTACCTTGTTCTTTTCGGTGTATGTCTGAAGTGTTTTTGAAACGTGGTGGTGTAAAGAGATGGTGAATATAGATGTATCGGGTGTGACTTCCTGTGTGTTGAATGGCAAACAGGCTACTATGTTTCACACTTTGGAGGGTTGGATAACTGAAATCTTGCGGCCGGTGTGCAGACAAAGACCTGGCAGGTGTCACTGGGGGTAGTCAAAAATAGTTGTGGAAATCTGGACAAAAAGTATTGTGTTGTAATAAGGAGTGCTATATTTCTCTTGGCATTCAACATACATGTGTGATTATTTGTGAAAAATTATCATTTTAGCGTGTTAAATTTCAAAGGCAAATGAAACACATTCCTTTGTTCTCAAAGCACTGACCTTTCACGGTGAACTATCAGACAATGATGCTTCACATGTAGATCTACTTTTGAATTGAGACAACAATCTCCAACCTTTAGCCATAAGCAGGAGACCTTTGTAGACCCCTAGACTTTGTATCCTGAATTGAATGGTGATCTGGCTTTTAGTGACCAATCCAAACTGAGATGATGGAAAAGGAAGAGGGCTGATGAGAGGGACAGGGAGCGAGCCAAATGAATCGTGTCATTGATAATTGGCTGCATGAATGTAGGCTTTGATTGGCAGGACAGTGAATCGGTGCTTTGTTAAAGACAGAAAGAGAGATGAAAGAGTATGAGTTAGGGAGGGAAGCAGACAGAGATGGGCAGATGGGGGTCGTAATGTAGCATGCATATGTATCGTGTGCTGCGTTTTCTGGAAAACACGGCCGCATACACACACACACACACACACACACACACACACACATACACCAGCAAACATGCTAACAATGCCATTCATATTCACCACCATCAGTATAGAGAGAGTGGTTGAAACCAAAGTCTGAGTCAACAAGCAAGGCCTCACTGCTTTTGACGTAGGGGAAAAAAGGACATCAACTTTAATTTCCCCTTTGTTTGTTACTGCATTGTGTAAATTTCAGACTTGATTTATTTTGATTTATTTTATCTTCTGTATACACATTATCTCGTGTACACCCTACACATGTATCCTCTGCCCTCACTATGTGTGTATTTAGGCGCACAGCTGTGTTTGTAAGCTAAACACACTTCTGATAAAGGTTTAAGAAAGAAGTTGGCCTTTGAAGTTCTTACTGAAAGCAGCTTGGAAACTGAAAACTAATAAAACATAATAAATTCAATGTGTAAAATCCGAGGGAGATGAGATACCACAAATGATATTTGGTCAAAAGGTATAGCGTAATAAACGAATAAGTTTAGTAACAAGGAGAAAGATTTTGTGAAAGTATGGACTAGCTGTCAGATTGCTTACATTGTACTTCATATCAAGAAGACTCCACCAGAATTAAAATAAAAAAGAGTCAAGTACAGTTTACATGATGCAGTTCTTATTATTTTGTATTAGGGATACTTAGCTTTAGACATCTAATATAATGTATAACTCATTTAACCTAGCAGTAAATTGATTACAGGAAACCTAAACTGAAGGAATAGCTCAACATTTTGGGAAAAGAAAATACTTTGCTTTTTAATCATTTACTTCCTAGAGACTTGTAGTGACTTTGAGGTTTCCAGACAACCAGTCGAGAGTTACCGAGCCTGATTAAAGAAATGGTCCAACTCATAACCCACCCCCAAACTACGATGGGTTGTTTTTACATTTTCTTTTTTGTACACTGAAATAAATGAGATATAAATGAGATTATAAAATTTCAGTAAGTGAGATTTAAGAGGTTCCGGTGGGTGGATTTTGTTACATGTGAACAGTTGAGCTGCCGCCTCTTGCTTCCAGGCTGTGTGCTAAGCCAAGCTAACCCGATGCTGGCAGTGGCCTCGTATTTAATGTACAGACATAAGAGGTAGTGTCAGTCTTCTCAGTCAACTTGGCAAGAAAAAGAGTACCTACCGAAAATACTTTTCAGGATTTACCTGTCAGCTGAATGTCATTGCTTTTGGCAGCGGAATATTCAACAATTTAATGTTGTAGTTGTAGTGATCCATTTCAAATCCAGTACTATGTGTGCACTGTTCTCCCACCTAGACTAGTCACTCAGATTAAATATAACTAGAGTGAAATATGTCTGTTTCATTTCATTCTGTTTTCATTCATTGTATCCGTCCTTCACTCCTTCACTATTTCCTCCTTTCTTCCCGTAGATTCTCTGGAGTTCCACCCAGCAACCTTGGCAACAACACCAAGCTTGTTGACTGGATGCCTCAGAATGATTTGTTAGGTGAGTACATTGAAAAGATGCCATATAATGTCAAATTCACCTTGTAGTTCTCTTATCAACAGTTTAATCGGCTTGGTCATTTTATCATATATTGTATCGGATGGACGGAAATGTATTTTAAAGCACTTGTGAAAGCATCTTGATTCATTTCAAATCAGAATCAGAATCTGAATCTGAATTGCTTTATTGTCATCGTACAGGGTACAACGAAATCGGTTAGCGGTCCAATCGGACATTTGACACAAAACAGAAAAATAACAAGTTAAAACTAGGCTAAAATAAAAAAAGCTAAATATACTAGACTTATATACATTTAGCTTTTTTATACTAGCCCGGTACGATGATAATAAAGGAATTCTGTTTCTGATTCTGATTCGGGATGAACCCAGAGGCTTCGCTTGAAAACAGCTTCTCAACAAGTTGATTTTTTTTTTTTTTTTACTTCTGGTTCAAGGCATGTTTCGATATGTAACTAATCCTTGTTTATTTAATACAAGGTGTTCTTTCAGGTGTGGCAGAATTCCTCCCGTACTTACTCAATAACCACTTTAATTTTGTAAAACGAGAATATGAAGAGACTTTGCGCCTGCCAGGATTTAGGAACGTGCAACAACATCAAGTTATTGACAGCTAGCACTGTATTCACAGTTTAACAGCACCTTGCTTAGCTAATACTGAAACATAACATCCGTCTGGCTTTCTGCTGGGTCAGTAATAGACTTTTCAAAGGGACAGGTCACCACAAAACAATAATTAATCTTTCCTCTTAACTCTGCCAAATTGCATTTGTTGGAAAGGAGCAAAATTTTTACTAATTTAAAAAAATACATTACCATTGACCAACTAAATGACATCACATGTTACCCATGATGTCCACAGAACTTGTGAGCAATTTTTGCCCAAAGTATATCTCCAACTCTGCATTTACAGAGAAGAAATAAGAGATGTTCATTATTGAAGTCCATGGATTTCTGTGAGTAACTGTGTTGTCCTCTTTGGAGAGGAATGTAGTTTATAAACTTTCAGACTTCAGTAAATCACAATGAAACTATGCAGATGGATAGATAGAATCCCAATTCATTGGAAAATTAGATATCACAAAAAAATAAACGAACAAATAAAACTGTTAAGATAGGTACAGCGGGAGTTATACATTTACATTAAAAGTTCCGACAGGGAAATTAGTCATTAGGAACGTCCCTACTGTGAAAAAAAAAAAGAAAAGAAACAACCCTGCAAAATAAAACAACCCTGGAAAATAAGTACCTTATCAAAAATGACTAGTGAACATAACACCTAACATAAAAAAATAACATCCATCTCCCTGTTCCTGTCATAAAGGCCATGCCAACACAAGGGCTTTCCTGAGCCACGGCGGCCTAAACAGCATCTACGAGGCCATGTATCATGGGGTGCCGGTGGTAGGCGTGCCCTTGTTCGGAGACCACTATGACACCATGACTCGCGTAGCAGCCAAAGGGATGGGCATCATGCTACACTGGAAGTACATGACCGAGGAAGACCTCTACACAGCCCTGACCAGAGTCATCGAGGACTCCAGGTTAGAAATCGTACATGCACAGTCACACACAAATGCTTCGTATGTTAGCGTTTTTGTTTATCGGCGCCATCTGCTGACTAGTCATGGCATAACAACTCTATGATTTCATGGTACACGTACAAAAGTTTTTTTCTGATATGTTTGTGTCCTCTAGCGTGCTCAAATGTAGCCCATTAGGACTCGTTTCCATGTGTCCTTACACCCTTATCTTTCCCTACCTAGTTACCGTCAGCAGGCACGTCTTCTCTCTAACATTCACAAAGACCAGCCTGGCCACCCTGTGACCAGAGCTGTCTACTGGATCAGCTACATCCTCCGTCACCAGGGTGCCAACCACCTGCGCTCCGCGGTATACGAGGTGTCCCCCTACCAGTACTTCCTGCTGGACGTGATTATCACTGTAGGAGCTGCCTTGGCTCTTACGGGCTATGCCCTGCACCAGTTGGTTGGACTGCTGAGGGAGAGGGTCGGGGACCAGAGCAGAGGAGATGGTAAGACCAGGGATGATGGGAACATGGCCAATGGGCATTGCCATAATGAGAGCATGGCTAATGGGAAACACAAACGCAATGGCTCCTTGAAAAACGAGAAGAAGATGAATTAATGTTTTAAATGGCCAAGAGGGACGAGGAAGAAGTTGCCCCAAGGACTCAGCTCTAGGTTTGAATTCAGTGGTTTTATGCAAGCTTGAAGAGAAAGCTGTTCTTAGGTCTGCGTCAAGAGGCAACTGCTACTCAGAGCAAGCTACAGGCTGTGGTAGAATACACAATGCAGCGCGTGGGGACAGAGTGAGGAATCGGGTGCTCAAAATCTTTGTGTGTGTGTGTGTGTGGGTGTTTGTGTGTGTGTGGGTGTTTGTGTGTGTGGGTGTATGCGCATGTGTGCACTGAGACAAATTTAACAAAAACTCTTAACAGCAGCAGCTACAGCAAGACAACACCAATTTGGAAGTCCTTGAGGATGAACCACATGGAAAACTCTAATGGAGGACACTGTCTATACATGTGCGTCTTCTCTCCTGCATATTCTTTGTTTTCATCCTGCCTTCCTTACCACTGGAAGGATGGTGAAGAGCGCCAACCTCTCATCCTCAGAACAAAGCAAGAAAACAGATAACTTTTGAAATATTTGGGATTTAATGCTTTTAACTGCAAACTCTGCTTCAAAATGTGTCTGGTAAGATGTAAATAGAGGACAAATCTATTTATTACTGTACAAATGCATTTTAATTATGGACCTTCTGAAACTATCTTATTTTAATTTATTTGATGTATCAGTGGTGTGATAGCATTATGGCATATGTACACTCCCTCCGCTAAGCCGACATCTGCACAAAACTGTGTCCTTCATATTAGTGAAGCAAACGAAACAAGACTGACAGCAGCGGTCATTGTAGGCGTGCATAGGTCTGTCCTTTCTGCAGTTGCAACCACCCACAGTATCATGGTGGTCTCAAACTTACCAGAGAGTTGAAAATATATTCAGTGTTTTCCTTTTCACATGGTAGTGCCAACTTGTGACTGCACTGCCAGTTTGCTCTGCTAGAGAATAACTCCACTGTTTGGCTTATCACAGTGAAAAGGGGGATAATGTTGTCATCAGAAGCTATAATAACAACAACTCCTGTAAAAAACGTTGGATAGGCAGGGCCAGATCAGAAACATTCTCCAGCTTGTTCCGTCCGGTGACCATGGATGAGTTTAATGGTCATTTGCTTCATCAGTCCTAGGCCTTAATTCTGCATCCCCCATCTATTAATGATTAGTAAGGATTTGTCTCTTGATTGCCATTTTTTGTGCTGCACTTGACTTTGTACCTCATACCTCTGTGATTTATATGTTGTATAATTTCTAACATGTTGCAAAGGCTAGTTTTAAATTACACTGTTCATTCAGTGCTTCTCCTCTCAAAGTTAAAGTCTGTTTGGTTTAGCTCTTTAAGTTCATGTACAAACTAGGCAGACCTTATATAATTATATTAACTTTGAGTGAGAATGATCCACATTCTGTATGTTGCTTATTATAATACAAATACATTCATTTGTGTATGCATTGTGATTGAATAGCAATGGGTATGTGTGCTTGTTTCATTGCTCTTGTGTTTTAGATCACTGTGTAGCTTTAGCCTGAGTTTATGGATGAAGCAAAATGGGGGGAGTATGTTTTATCCCACTGTGAGTCATGTAAAAACAAGAATTGGCTTTTAACTTATTCTCTGAATTTATGTTACCTTACAGGGTGTACGCCCATCCAGGATTCTTTGTTTTTTCTTTTAAAGAGATTGAATGTGCACTCAGCCTTTTTTTTTTTTTCAATCCAGTCCATGTAATTTTATTCTTGTTTCTTGGCCAGCATTAAGCTGCTAAACTGTCTATTAATTCTAAATGCAAATGGAGGAAGGGTATAATCGATAGATTGGGAAAGGTGAAATCCACTACTTCTAAAATGTATAATAATTTGTCAAAGTGACACAAATCCATGCTGCAAAATTCTCTTATCTCAAAACCGTGTCAGGTAGGTCAAAATACAGGGCAAGCTAGAAGGGTATCTTTGGAGTTTGTGGGGATTCAGTATCTTGCTAATGTACATTTCAGAAGCGTACGTGCTGGTGGACATGGGGCATAAAATTCTAATGAACATGAGACCTCCGGATGGGCAGTTTGTCAGTTCACCCTGCCACCATACTATTCCTCCCAACCTACTTTTTTAGAGTTTAAAATTGCAACAGCATTTTGGCTTCCTAGCGAAGAGGTTTATTTTTTTTTACCAACTTAATAACATCTCGTGCAAAAACAGAAATGTAAATTTAAAGAAATCAGGGGGAATGCCATCACTTAAGCGGTAAAAGTTGTTGAGGACTTAACATCCAACCAACATGTTCACAAATCCTGTATGACCATTGAGAAAAGCTTCATGATCCTCCTTTCTCTATGAGCTTCAATTACATTTGCGCAGCCCGACCCAGCTGAAAACAGAGACTTTTATACTTGAATTATCATCATTTTCAGCCTCAATAATAACTCAGCTGTTGGTTATAAGTGGGCCTGCAGGTGCTTTGCAAGCTATGACCAGGGTCAGGAGAGAATAAATAGTTGTGAAGATTTTTTTGTTGTTCTTCTTCTTATTATTATTACAGTATTAATATTGTTATAGCCCACGTAGCTAAAGGCCTACCCATGCCCATACTTTAGTTTTCTTATGTCACTGTACTTAATCCGCAGTTTGAAAGGTTTCTGTTTATTTGACATTTGTATTTCGTCGGCTTGAATACTTTCCTCTGTCTTCAATTGTGCACTTGCTTGTTCCATTTGTCCACCTCTTTATCTTAATATTAACTTCCTGGTGTATTCTGCGGTCTTTGTATTCTTGTCTTTTTCTTCCTCATCCTCCTTAAATATTAGATGTCTCCATTTACTCACTTAAAAAAAAAAAAAAAAATTTACTTTGATTTTAAACAGACCTTTAGAAAGGCCTCAAGTTTCCTGTCGTGTGTATGTTGTAAATAGAACACTGTAAACAAAGTACTAATTCTGAATAAAAGTTACATATTTTGTTTGCAGAGATGATTGAAACTTTTTTTTTCCTCAAGATGTGTCCATGCTCTATTATTGTCCTTATGTTGGAAATATAAATTTAAAGAAGACAGTGAAATCGTAAATGGAAAAGTGGAGGAAAAGTTGTACCATACCTACAAAAGTATGGCTCATAACTCAACATATTTTACCTCTATTTAGAAATAGTTGTTGCATGTTATGACTACCAATGCACAGCAGTATTGAACAGGCAAGCATGTAAAGTCCTTACAGTTTTGAGACCTGATAAGGCTGATGTTGATTACAGCAGTTAATGCTGCTAGTCTCCTTTTGATGGGGGATGTATAGGTTTTCTGTACGGAATTGTTACCAAGCTGCAAGAGGTTTTGTAGGTATCAAATGGTAGAATCATCTAAAGTAGCCACCTGCAAATACACATGCACACAAGCCGGGTAGATAGATAGGGTTATCTAATGCTGTATACCAGTGCTGAGTGAGGCCGGGGTAACACAACACCGAGCCTGGTACCCTGCCTTGCTCACTGGCTCTGTTAAATATTCACACCGCCTGCAGGGGCCTTCAGACCTCACACGCACACACACACACACACACACACACACAGTCAAAGGCATCTGCAGGTATGTTTAATTTACGTTGTTGAAGTTGTTTTCCTTTGTTGTCGCTGGTGGCCAAATTGGGCGCTGTTGTTCACTGAGACAGGACGGGGGGAAGGTATGGAGGGCAGGCCTCTGCTGATTAGGAATCTGATATCACAGAAAGAACAGAAGGCATCATTTATGACATCCTCCATTTATTCTCAGCCACCACTCCCTCCTCAGACCTTGTAAGTGCCTATTATTTATCTTTCCTCTCCACCTCAAAGGAGTCATTGGGAGCAATTAACCACTTTGTGTTGGCCTAAGTGGGCTTACTGTACGGACTAAAAGTCTTCCCTCTTTGCTCAAGGTCTAGGTGTGCTCTAAATGTGTGCACACTCTCATTCACCGTCGGGGGGGGGGGGGGGTTGCTTGTGTGCACTTTGCTCAGGATGTGGACCTAGGTTGCGAGCGGTTTTGTGTGTGAGTTTGACGCCTGAGGGTGTGTGCCAGTTTTGAAATTGTTGATTTGGCTTGTATAAGCTTAAATGAATGATGGTCTTCCCTCAGTGTTTATTCATCTCTGTCACAGCACATATATTCCAAGAGCTCTACCTATGGATCTGCCTAGAGGCACATCATTTTCCTTTGTAACTTGTTTTAGAGGATTGAAAGACTCTTCCAACATTAATAAACCCAGAGCTAAACTGTCCTTGACAACATATATAATGGTAAAAACAAAGAAAGATCAATTATTTCAATAGAAAAGAGAATTAAGGTCAGTCAAAAGTTGCTGTCATTGCCCTGTATGAAAACAGACTCATTATCATCTCAAGGGGGATTTATCCAATACAATGGTTGATTGCCCTCACTCTTTCATGTACACATTTTCAAATTTGAACTGTGTTGGTGTAAAACCGTGTAAAAAACAGCCTTGAACAAAAATAGCCCGAAGTCCTAACATGTATTTTGGGATATGGCTGGTCTTATTACAGCAGAGCGAAGTGCTGCAGTGTGTACAGTGCAAAACTTTTGATTTTAAAGCTAAAAATATTTGCTTTTCTTCCGGGGGCTCCGAGCTTGTACGCTTATGCTTCATGTTGCCTTGTCACCCTCAAGATAAAGACTTAATGAACAGGTGTACAGTCCTCATGCACATAATGAGAGCTTTCATCGTCGTCAAAAAGGCCTGAGAAAGACTCAGCTAAGCGCTTTCCTGATATCTTCTTTTACTTGTTGTCTTTCATTGAATTTCTTTGCCCTTTTTCAGTCCAGTGAGATGTAGAAAGTAGTATGATTCATGTGTTTCAAGTCCTCAAAGGTTAAGATCAGTACAACAGGGAAAACATTGTCCCGCAGGTTACTCTAATGTCCAGTAGAGGGTAGTAGTGTTCCATAATCAACTGCTCTGGTCACCTCAGGCGCCTCCTCTCCTCTGTCTCTGTCTTATTTTATTCTTTTTATCACTCTACTTTGACCATCAGCTTATGGAACTGTTGACTTAAGTTACAACTTAAGAAGCTCTGCATTCTGATGCAAAGATCTTGCAATTGCTACAGTGTGAATGTGTGTGGCTTCCTGCAGTTTCATCTGTGGAGGGGCCCTGCTTTTGTCATTCTGGTCCAGTATTCTGTATCTCCATCTGTGACTTCTATTAAATCCCCCCTATCAAAATGTCTGGTCCCAAACCCTGTGTGACAGATGTTAACCGGCCATCCGTAGGTGAGGAAGCTTGGTAGAGTTCAGCTCAAACACCAGAGGCCTTCTAGTGCTGCACGTTTGTGTGTGTGTGTGTGTGTGTGTGTGTGTGTGTGTGTGTGTGTGTGTGCACATGTGCGCACATGTGTGCACGCGCACATGTGCATAAGATTTCAAATGAAAGTCAAATGATCCATGCGGAGAAACAGTGTCCCTTCAGCAGCTTCAAAGATAAGATGAGGCTAAAAAGAAACATATGGAGATAATAAATGACAAACATACTTGTGTTATATTTATGCATGCAGGCCTTACGTGTATTTAATATATGCTTGTGCATGTATATGTTTGTTTGTATTTGTATTTATATATAACTGTATGTATATTTGTATGTGAGTATGTGTGTGTTTCAGGGTGTTTGGGATAGATGGAGTCCTGTCACTGTGTCACCATGGAGATAAGAGAAGCCTGACAGCAAGCGGGAGAGAATGACAGCTTTTATATCAATCATAGTGACTTATAACTGTGTGTGTGTGTGTGTGTCTGTGTGTGTGTGTGTGTATGTGTGTCCGCACGTTATAGGGTTAGAAAAGGGTATTAGGCTGGGATCAAAAATAAATCAATGTCATGTGGTTTGTATGTCAACAGTTGTTGTCAGTTTTGCCTCACCTCTTGCTGTAATCTCTTAACTCCAGTTACCACACGTAAACACACACACACACACACACACACACACACACACACACACAAACACACAAACACACAAACACACAAACACACAAGGCACAGACAGATGTGTGTGCTGTATGTGTGTCACGTTATAGGGTTAGATAAGGGTATAGCCTGGACAGCAAGAAGGAGAGAAGAATGTTGGCCAAATGTTTTTCTGGCACAAAAACCTACATCTTTCAGTTTCTCTCTGATCTAATTCTCTCTTTTTTTTTTTTCTGCTCTCTTCTTCTTCTCTTCTCTGTTTCTATTCCTCTCCTCTTCTCTTCTTTTTTTTTTTTCCTTCCACTCCTATCTTTCCTTCTTTTTTCTTTTCTCTCTCTCTCGTTATTCACTTTCCATGTCTCCAAACATCGCCCAACCCAGAGTCTCAGTGTGATCTGGCGTATCTGTGAGCGTATCGGAGTTTGGAATTAATTTGGATTAAATTGGCCCAGTCAGCAGCCAGATATTTAATTATGGGAGTGAATTATGGCTGTGTGGAAAGCGTGTGTTTGTGTGTGTGTGTGTGTGTGTGCTAATACCTGGCAACATTTCACTAATATTATCTGGATTCTTTGCACCTAAAAGTATCTCAGACAGTAGCTTGGAGAGAGGCCAGTATTCAGATAGAAAGATAGAGAAGGGGGAGTAAAAGATAGAAATCTAACCTCCACTGTTATTAGGTACTGACCTCATAGGCCTGCTGTCTGCACTGATAAAGAATCAGGAAGACACACTCACACCCTCTACCCCATCGCTTATTTTGAACTCAGTAAATCATTTGATCCTTATCAGATGCTCATTAATTTCATTTCTTTCTTCTGTCTTCTTTCTTTCGCTCTAGGTTTTCTCGCTTTTCATATTTCTGTCTGTTCTCCCAAAAGCTAAGGAAAGAGATAATCTTGCTATGATCTGTTCTCTGAATCCATTGTTCACACAGTATCTTTCTTTTTCTCCGCTCCACTGAAAATTTTTCCTTTAATTCAAAACCTAAAGCTCAAATGCTGAGTTTCCCAGACTCCACTGATCTTGTCCTTTTTTGCTTGATTAAAAAAAAACAAAAAAACAAAAAAAATTGCAGATGTCATTGTTGATTTACCTATAGACATCCAGAATAAAAAAAAAATCCATAATGGTTGGCATTCTAAGAGCAATGTGCATCTTAGAAGAGACAACAATGGACACCTATCAGTATTAAGTGATGACTGATAACTTTCAGTCAGTGATAAGACAGTGATACTGCCAGTAAATTTCACGAACCGTGCTCTTTGCTGCTGCTGTGTTCTTGAAGGCCTCATCTGATGTCAAATAACTGCGTTACCAGACTTGTCAGATACAAGATATCCACTCTGTCAAACATAACTCATTTTGAAGTCTGGGTTAAATCAGGGGATAACATGGTTATCTCCTCTTATGCTGCATATCTGTTGCATCTATGCATTCATGCAAGCACACGCATGTGCAGACAGACACTTAGACACACCTCCATTGAGTCAGTCAGCGAGCTCTCCATCACTGCCAGCAGTAGCCTGGTGCTCTTTGGTTGGTTGCAGGTTGATGGATGAGTCTCCCCTGAGCAGCTCTGTTAAAGCGCCTCTCTATCAGGCTGCAGCCGCATGGGCCCTCACATTTGATTAGATCCCAATGGAAGCCAGTTGCTCCCTGTCATCACTCATACAGCATAGGCCCGAGATGCAACAGAGACAGCAATTGGAGCACAGTGCCTGACACGCTGAGGAAGCCATTTCGGTGCAAAGAGAGGATATTATGTGACTCATGTACAACCCTGTCTCACATGGGTGGTGCAGCACTTGGCTGGGGAGGAGAGATAGTGTAAGGGAGCGGGATACTCAAAAAGAGCAGTGTTATTTCCATTCTTCATGGCTTATATCAAAAGCGAAAGCCTCATGCAAGATTCTATCAATCAAATTGCCCACCTATTCGCTTAAATTACACCTGAATAATAATGAGGACCATTACCGCACTTCAAAACTCAAAAACCTTCTGTCGCTTTGACTCCATCTCTCTCTCTGTCTTTTTTTACCCTCTCTCTCTCTCTTTCATCTCTCATCTCCCCCCATTGGTATTTACATGTCAATGACTTCTGTGTGAGTGCCTTTTTCTTTTTTTTTCTGTCTGGTCTCAAATTTACATGTCAGTGGCTTTTGCTGCTTGATGGTGCTGCGTCAAAATGAAAGTAATTTGCTCTGTGACAGCCAGGCCATTTTACCAGCTATTACTCTCATCCATTCTGGTCAGTGAATACTGATGACAATGAAACCAGGGAGCTGTGAAGAAATTTTGCAAGCTCTCGTGTTAGTGACGCTGGTATGGCTTTCATGTGGCAGTCTTGCCCCATTCACCTGTAAAAGAGTTCTTTTTTTTGAATGATGTACAACATCCTTGTCTCTTTTACATTGGTCTTGTAAAACTATGCAGCCATTTGAATCTTTGTGCAAGTTAATTGCTTTAGCATAAAGTGTCTGGTGCAGAAGGAGAACAATTCTATTCTCACTTCTCATCTTAGAAGAAGAAGGAATAGCTGGGTTTGCTTTTGCTCCAAAGCTACCTGGTCACTACAGCCTTAAGTGAGGCCTGACATTCTTCATGAACTGAACAACAATGTGAAAGCCATTACACTTCCAGTAAATTGCTTTGAAAACTTGATAGTTGCCCAGAAAAGCAATTTCAGCATGAAACCATGGGACTTCCCAGTAAGGGCCTGGAGATAAGTCTCAACTGATGATGCAGTTTAAAAATAAAGACTAATTTCCTTTTAATCAGCAGCATAGACTCTGCTGCCCAGAGTATTAAATCACTGTTGCAGAAGTGATTTGAGGATTGTAGCAAATCATGGAGGATGGGGAAGAGATATAGTGAAGAGAGGTCACTGATGTGCCCACGGTGAGCAGCTCACGTGTCTGGATGGACAGACCACACATACACATGCACACGACTCTCTGCTGTGTTGTTTTTAAGAGTTCCGTTGGCCATCAATGATTTAGTCTTACAGGCAGGACAGAAATATGACTGCTTATGACTGAAATATTGATGGAGTCGGATGAATTATTAATGGGGCTGATTTCGGGAATAAAGATGCAGTTGACCTACTGTAGTCAGAGGTGAGTTACAGCGGTCCTGCTGTTTTGTTCGATGGATGGTGCCGCCATGCAAGCTTAGCTACAAGGTTTCACTGGGATGCATTTTTTGTGTATCAGGCTAGTATAAGGCAAGTATTCATTGTGTGTGTGTGTGTGTGTGAGAGAGAGAGAGTGTGGAGGTTTGTTTCTGGATGCAGGAATGTGTCTTACCCAGTAGCTTTGTGAGCCTGTGACAAGTAATCATCTGTTCCTTGAGATATGTATGTATAAACGAGAGAGATGTGCTGAGGTCATCCTGCCAGGGATTTTTTAAAAAAATTTTAAACAACTACATTGCCCACAGATTGTTAGATAATCAGCTGAAAAAGTAGCAGCCTAGCTACTATGCCAACCCACCTTTTTCTAAAACTACCTGCGCATTTCTTTATTGGTTTGTGCTGGCTTCAGATGAATCTAATTTGGCACTGAAGAGTGGGAGTAGTTATTGCAAATAATAAAATAATATGTTCGCTCTTGGATAGGTAAAGAAAGTACTGGAGTAGGCACATAAATAGTCAACGAACTGCTTTTTTTGTTAGAAGTAAAGGATTCATTTATTTTGCTCACATTGGATAAATTTATTAGTTCAAATTCAATAGTTCTCTCTGTATATCTTCCAACCTCCTGTTTTCCTTGCCTTGCTCCCTTAGTGATTCATAGGCCTTCAAGTTGTCGTTCATCTGTTTGAATATTCACAATCTCCTCTCATTTTCTTTGTTTCCTCATAGTTAGTAAACCATCACACTGGGTTTCATTGCTGGCTGAGTTCTCAGGCTCATAACTGTCCTCTCCAAACTCCTCACCTCGCCTCAGTCTGCAAATTTTTGAGGCATTGGATTGATTTTTCACACTATTGTTTAATCATAGCATGACCCTGTATAGAGCTTTTGGCGATCTTGGGTTTTTTATGGAGCTGTGATAGATAGATATGGAGTTCTGAAAATGGATATGTCTTTATGCTGGAGGCAAAGGAGACAGAAATACATGTTAATGACTTGCAAAAATGAGGCCCTAGAGATGCACAGTTTGGGTGACAGGAAAAATGTCCACAGCAGACATGTTTCAAGAAAGGACAAAGAATGAAAGGGGATTCTTCTCAAGCGTTTAGGCCTTAGCTAAGTTTGCTGTCTTGGGCTGCTTTGTCCTTCATGTGGGTCAAGAGGACAGGGATGCAGGGGGGCGGGGTGAACAGATAGTATCTCTCTCCTCAAGGGATGGAGGGAAGCTAAGGGGATAGGGAGGTAAGCGCTTTGAGGAAATGGAAAAGATGGAGGGATGGAGATAGAGGTGAGAAGAGGAGAGAGGCTATAGAGTGGGGGATGTTGGTGGGGAGCAGAGGTAGAAATGGGAGGAGGAGAGAATGTGAGATTGCTGTTTCTATTTGACAGATATGATAGTGAAGACTTGTATCCAGCAGCTCTAATTAGATTTGTTTACATTCACATTTTCATCCAAATAGATGGGGCATGTAATACACAAGGTGGATAAATATCTTTTCTGCTTACAACAATTGTTTCCATAGCTTAGTGATTCTGTGATTCAGTTGTATTGTGGGCCAAAGGGTGAATACCTTAGTTTAGATTCCTGATATAGATGAAACAGAGTTAGGGCTATAAAGAGATTAACCATAATCTATTGCTGAAAGCAGGTGGCTTAGAATAACATTAAGCACTATGGAAGTCTGCAGAATCGGGATTGTTCAGGGTGGAAAAGTGTGTGTGTAGATGTGAACGAGAGTGAGTGTACGTGTGTCTCTAAATGATGAGGTTGATTTCCAAGCCACCGCTTAATGCTTTCCATAGATTTGTTGGCAGCACCATGGGTACTTTGTTTTAGACCCACAAGACGGGCTGCAATATGTCACCCACTCAACCAGCCTACCGACGTCAGACTTACCGCCAGATCTGTTTGAATGGCTGTGTGAATACACATGGGCACGTGTGTAAGAGATGAATGAAAATGATGAAGACGGGGTGATAGAACCCAAAATGTTGTCCAGTTTGAGTGACAGAAAGGCATTAAGTGGCCTACCGGTTCCGTGCAAGCACGACTGGTGTTTAGCGGTCACGTCCACCCATGGGAATTGGATATGTCTCACTATGACCACCTGTGAAATCACAGCACCAAGCATTTGAAGCCTTTAGGCAAAGTGCTTGTTTCTCCAACAATACTGTTTTCATAAACAGCCAACTGGGAGGAGATCTAAAGAGAGAGGCAGCAGCACTAATCAATAGGAGAGGGCGGACCAGTGTCAAACGGCAAATAAACAAACAAGTCATTATCCTGACACACACATAGTCAAACACACACATGCACACACACACACACACACACACACACACACACACCAGGGTATGTACAAATGCAAAATCAGAGACACACAAAGGAACAGTCTTGGTAAGGGCATAATAACAAGTTAATGTGCATGATTGTATGCAAGTGGCAGAACGGAAACCAACTCATTCCTATTCAGGCTGACTCCCTGCACTTCATCCTCTTGCTTGTGGATATGTGTGTGTGTAAAGCATTCAAATGCAAACAGTCTAACTACATGAGTGTGTCATGCACATTTTTTGCACATTTATGATAAATAGGAGTGTATGTGTATGTTGTTTTTTTCCTTGGCAAGCAAAGGTGGCGAAAAGAAAAGAAAAGTGAGATCAGAGAAGAGTGTGGCTGGTGTAAACACTGATATTAGTGTATTGATCAAACTCTCATATCTGGTGGCAGTTAGATGGCCCACGGGTGTGACTCCATGTGTGAGCTTGTTAATGTGATCTGTGCATCATCTGTTGTGTATGCATGTGTGCATTTGTCTGTGTGTGTTCGTGCTTTATCTCTCTCTGTCAACAAATTGTGTTTGTATGTGTGTGTGTGTGTGTGTGTCTGTGTGTGTGTGTGTGCGTGTTAAAGTTTGTTGTGGGCAGCGCTGGTGACAGAGCGAGGGAGTGGGAGAAGTGCTATTGATTTTTAGCCCAGCCATGCTGGAGAAAGATCTGTTTGGGTGGAACTGTGATTACCTCCCTTCCTCACCCTTCTCTCCCCCTGTCCCTCTCTCTCATTCCTTATCCTTTCACTTAGCATACATGTAGTTTCTATCTATCCATCCAACATCTCAAGCCTAAACAATGCATGTGATGTGCTCTCCCTGTTGTCTATTTCTAGATGCCAGCGGGTCTGGGAGAGAATTTCTTTCAAAGTTTTTGCAGCTTAGAAATGGTGTGTTTATATTCTAAGTATACCACACTTGCCACATAGGGATTTTCTGTGCTTGTGTGCATCTGCATGCGTATGTGTGTTTGACTCAAATGTGTGTGCACTTTTTAAAACAATGACAATAGTATCTGAGGTTTTAAAAGATTTAAGAGTGAATCAGTTGCCTAGTTACTCGAGTCTGTTTGGTGGATTGCAGTTTGTATGCACACAACTGGAAACACTCATACGCACATCGCAACCACACCCACAATATGAATGCACACACTTTCATGAACATTCAAACATTTTTAATTTTCAGAAGACATGAACATGTTGTCATATTTGCCCTGTTTTCTTTGCCAAACTTAATCCTGACTGCTCAGTATGACCAGACTCTCTGGCGCGTTCTGAACCCAGATCCGTGTACATCTGTCTGTCCTCACATCTGTCTGTCTTTATGCTAATCAGCCTCTCACTCCTCCTCTTGGTCTGTTAGGACTGAACAAACAGCTACACTAAATTAATCCATGTTTCTCAGAGTATGTAGTGAGATATAAAAATGATTAGTAGCAATAGAAGAGAGCCAGCCTGAGTGTCATCATTATAAGGGAGAGAGGGATTGAGATTAAAAGAGCAGCATTGCATCTAACAGATTATTGGATATGTGTGTGTGTGTGTGTGTGTGTGTGTGTGTGTGTGGTTGGCTCTTTTTCTCATTACAGGATTAAAGAGCATCTGGTTCAATGTTCCTACTCAACCCTGCCATTCAAAGCCACAGGGGAAATAATACACTGTTGTTTCATGTAGGTGCACTGCATGCTCTTTGCTCATGTGTGTCCATCTGTGACTATGTATGTGTGTGTGTGCACACATGCCTCATACATGATTTTGCATGCATGCCAACTGGGAGAACAGATATGGAGCTGGACACAGGCAAAAAATGAAATTGCTGTGTCTAGAGGCTGTGTCACAGAGAGTGGAGAAGCTTGTATTGTGGGCTCTGTGTGTGAAAAACTCTTGACTCAAATCTATTTCTGGTTATATAATGAAAGGTGGAATGCAAAGGGGCTTAGCTGGATCTGCTGGTGAGTGCACATCCTAGGAATTGAGACAAAGTAAAGCTTGAGTTATTCTTCTGGACGACAATTAAGGTACTAATGGCTCTACAGATTTCCTGTCTAATTGACCCATTGTGGGATGTGGCAACACAGCGCTTCTCATTAACAAGTTACCAAGTAATTGACACTGTAAAAACATTTATCTGACCCTAAGGGTATTGTCCAAAACAACCTGCATTTTGCTGGATTTCAATCTTGAAAGGAATGTTTAGACTTTACGAAAAGCAAACTATGGAGGTCAGGCAATTGTATGTTAAGTTAATTCGTAGCTTCCACTGGATATAAACAGATACAAATTGTTCCTGGTAGTGCAAACTGAGAATTAACAAAAAGGGACAAGTTGACAATTTTTCAGCCTCATTTGAAATTAACTTGCAAGCAATGTTTTGATTGTATCCTGCTTGTGCACAAGAACTCACATGTATTCTCCACAGGTGGTGCGGTGTATATCCTGCAACAATGAAAAATGTGAAATCCCTGAGGTAAAAAAAACGAATAAATGCATCTCTTAATTTTATAGACTGTATTTTCATTTATGACTGACACATCAATGATACATCCTTGCGATTGCATTGTTGAGTGTTGTGCTTGGCTAATAAGAGTTTATGTCAGTATGTCTGTGTGTTTTTTGTGTATGTGTGTCTTTATTGCTTGTGCCCCTATTAATCAGAACCTATCACTTGTGCCTAATGGAGATAGATTATCAAGCAGAGAGACGAGAGACGTGAGTGTCCCCAGAGAATGTCTGTTCTTTGTGTGTGCATGTGTGAGTGTGTGTGTATGTGTGTGTATGTGTGTGTGTGTGCGTGTGCGCGCGCATGTGATATAGTAAACACCCCAATAACTGCATGATTTTCTGCTTAACTACTTGAGCCAGCATCGTTTATGTCAGCTGCCCCCGATAAGGAGGATGAGGCTGTGTTTCTGCAGACACAGAGGTTAAGCACACTCAATTCTTACTTTTTTTTCTGTGTGTACATGTTTGTTTGTGTATTTACATTGTATGAGTAGAATTACCTGAGACTATGCTTGCTATACTCCACATTTATTCCCCAAACAAACAGCATCTGTACAGGCTTCCTGTACAAGCCCGGAGGTAGAAAAAAGTTTGTGACCAGATGCAGCAGAAGGCTTTAATCCCTCAGAGACACCTATATTATCTTTGCCGCCCAGGGTAAATAATAAGCTACATGCTAATATTCCTTTCCTGCTTCCTTGAAATCTGTCCTTGCAGTGCTCCTCAGGATACCCCTTGGCCTCTCTATATCTTGGAAACGTTTCAGGTGTATTCAGCCGAGCAGAATTTACACATCAAAAGGCTACAAACTGCAGATCACATTAATTCAACAGGAGCAATATAGCGTGTGTGGTTCAGTGACAATGGTAGACCTAAACAAACTCCAACTGATCCTTGCACATGCATAATCCCATACTGCCATGCTTACACAAGGAAACACACACTTGTGTAAACCCATTTTACATCCATTAAGTATCTCTCAAAATGGATGAGAGCTCTCATTTCACGGAGCGCTGTCACCGACTTGATATGAATGTCTCTTTAACATGGAGACAGACACAAACGTGCATTAATTCTCAGAAATGTTCAACAGTCTGCCAGTGTTGTAGGTATAGAGAGAGGTATTCTAGGGGCTACAGACTTATAATAGAATAAAACACTTATATTACGTACTCTTCAGAAGACAGAACAGCTGCATGAGTTTGGATAAAATCTTACATAACACAAAGGGAAGAGAGAGATCATGCCTAGTGCAACAGATTCTACTGCATAAATAAATGTTTATAGCAGGGCAAGAGATGGTCATTCTCGTTGTTTTTGTTTATACATTTGTATCTCATTTTGAAAATTCTTTGGTGGCTGCACAGAGAGGAGAAAAATGTAATGAAATGTCCTCGAGTGCTATTTGGACCACTCGTTTGAAGGTCAGCTGTAACAACAACCAAGTTTTCTCATCTCTAAGGGAACAAAATACTCGAAATACCCAAATAACAGCCTTCTTCTCTTCTATTGATTGCCAGCTGTCTTCTGGGTAGTCAGACTTGCTGATGACCTTTAAATTCTTCGTGTGTGTGTTTGCGTGGCTGTGTGTCCACTGGTGCATGTGTATGTATGTGTGCCATTACCTCTGTGTCCGCCTGCAGTATGTGCTCTCTTTGTGTTCTGTCATGTTATCATATTTTCTCCTGTACTCGTCATTGATTACCTGTCAACAGGCTGGAAAGCGGACTTTTGTTTGACCAAGTTAGCAAATAGTGTGTGCTCTCTTTGTCCCTCTGTCTCAATCTCTGCCTTTCATTTTCCATGTCTGTTTTGCTCGTCTCCCTTATTTCAAAAAATACAAGATTCCTCTGCCAGTCTTTAGCTCCTTATCTTTATCTGTTTGGACGTACACATTTCCCCTTGTTGAATATTCAGTAATTGTGTTTCTTTTTCGCTTCTCTTCAGCTGCAAGGTTGTTAGACAACGTTGCGTAACTTGTTAAATACATCTGAATGTCTGTTTTTTTTTTTCCGTCTCATACAGTGCCTCATGTCCTAGAAAGGGAAATCAAATCAGACCTGTCATAACAGATCTGTTATGCATGACTTAGTTTGTTTATGTCTCTCTGTGTCATGTTTGTGCGTGCCGGTGAAATTGTGCAACCCGCATGTGTGTTTGTAATGTTGGTGATACGCATGGCTGAGCGCGGGCCGGTTCTCTTGCTGGGATGTTAAACAGCAGAAGAAGAGAAGGTTAAGTAGGAAGGTCAATAGTGTGGAGTGAGGGAGATATCCATCACAGAAACCAATACATTTCCGTGGGCACCATGGCTATTTATTTTTATTTCAATGGAAAAGAAGACAGTTTGTGCAGGTAAGCTGGCAGCCTGCCTGGGGCCAACTTGACACATCCTCTGCAGACATTTGGAGGAGAACATAGCCCTGAAGTAAACAAACTGACTGGGCAAATCAGCTTGAAAAGTTGTTTGCATCGTTGCAGAAGCAAGTTTATTTATTCTGTCAAATAAAGGGTCATTCTGTCAAAGCTGTATACATATATACAGTATATATATCACTGGAAAAAAAAAACAGTATTAACCTTTTAAGGCCAAAACATAATGGTAAGAGTACCAGCGGATTTCTTTTTTTCTAACCAATTAGTCAGTGAGAAAGACAATAAATAATGAGAGTGCCAGTTAGTCCTGACACCATTATGGGCATCTGTCTGCTTTAAAGAGAAACCTTACAAAGAGAAAATGTGTTTGTTTGTATCACATTCCATTGTACATGTACTCTCTCATTTGTACCCACATAATTTTTGAATTTAATGATATGATTTTGGCATATATTGGCATCAAAGTCTAATGGGACAGTGACTTTCAGTGTATCCATGTCATTCCATAATCCACACAAAAGATCTAGAGGGAGTTGGCTGGTAAATAACCTTTCAGAAAACAGCTGATTACAGCAGCCGACGGATGTGGTTCAACAGTTTGGATGAAGGGTCAGCGAATCTGAGAGTGAGATGAGCTGCTGGCACAAATGGTGAAAAATGCCCATCAACGTTTTCCGAAGCCTAAGATGATATCTTGAAATTGCTTGTTTTGTCCAACCAGCAATCCAAAATCCGTTGATATTCAGTGCACCATATACAGAAGACTAAGAAAACAACCAACTGTTCAAATCTAGGATGTTGGAACCACTGAAATTCTGGCATTTTATTCTTAAAAAAGGCTGAATGGCTATCGATTTTCAAACGTTTCCAATCTATCAACTAACCATCTAATGTCTACTGTGCACTTTTGGGGTTTTTTTGTTTCTTTTCTCTCAATCCAGGCCAATTAAATGGGAGGCCATAATTGTCTCACCCTCATACCTCTTTTTCTTTGTTTAAATTTCTCTCTCCAACCGTCAGGCAACTTGTTCTTTCTCCCACTTCTTGACTTTATCTCTCTCCACCTCCCTCCCACACGCTCTGTCACTACCCTTCTTCTGTGTTTTTTTTAATACCCCTCTCTGCTTCTGTTCTCCTCTCTTCTTCACCTCCCGTCCCCTCCACCTTTAACACCTCTTGTCATTATGGCTAACTCCTGCTATGACAAGCCACAGCTTGATCTATTTCTATCTTCTCTCAGACGAGTGTTATATATACACCAACTGCTCACACATGCGTGTTCTAGGGACAGAGAGATGGGGACATCGGTACACATGCACTTTTATTGCATGTGTGCTCAAGAGATGTTTAACTTAGATTTGAAAATCAATGTGAAAATTCAGGCTGCCAGCATGAAATTCACTGTCAAGGGTAACAATGTGGTCTTTGATGTTTCTGAAATTGGTGAGTTGACATCAATACGGTTCTTGATATGAAGACAAAAATGGTGCACATTAAACTGACGTGGAGATAACTGACAGTACATGTAATAAATTAAAATCAAACTGTGCAAAATTATTAACTTTGTTCTGATTGTTAAGAGCATGTCTACAGTTTTATATCCTCCTTTAAATAGGTTTTGACTTGTTCCCTGAAATGAGAATGATTACATAAGCTATTAATATTTAGAAGTTATTTATTCCACTGTTTAGCTCTGGAACACCTCAAGACATGTTTACCCATATTTGTCTTCGATGTGTGCAGGTGCAGGTCAGCATTGCCTCCCTGCTCCTGTATTCGTGAGTCTTGTAAAAGTTCCTCTGCTATTATGGTGCCCTGTTGTTAATGATTTTGTTAACTATATTGAGTTAAAGTTAGGATGACCAAAGCTTTCACAAGTAGCCATCCAAGCTGCTGGAAGCACTTTGTGCCCACATGCAAAAAAAACAACAAAGTCCGAAACAGTTTGCCTTGAGAAGCCTGCTACTTTTGTGTCTACAGGAGTTGCTGTCATTCTGGGTAACAATTCATACAAGAGTGTACATGTAACTATACCTTTTCATAGCATTTTGGTTATAGGGCCTGCAACTTTACTGCTTTGGTTAAGTCCCATCTTTCTCATCAGCATTGTTTCCAGATGCAGCAAGCAGCTCTTTTCAGCAAAAAAACAAACAAATAAGAAAAAAAAAAACGTTACCCGCTCAGCACCAAACATCAGACAGAAAAGGTCAGCAACTACCTGTTGAACATAGTGGAGCCTTCAAGTCAAGTCAAGTCAGTGCTAGTCAAATCAGTTTCATTAGTTAGTATTTCATTAAAATAATAACAATAATAATGACAACAAAAACAACAATGATAATAATAATAATAATGGTAATGATATATTTTTTAAGGGTGACAGGAGGAGAAGAGAAAATGAGAAAGCACAACACAAAGGTAAAAGGAGAGAGAAGAGAAGAGAAGATAGTTTTTAGAAACTGAACAACCAGATATGTTCTTCAGAAGTTAGTAGAGGATGTAACAGAACTAAGATGTTAGTGATTATTGGGGTTTCATCTTCACTAGGTAGCTGGAAACATGGCCCCAGGTGAAGTGGTAAATTGCTGCTTATCTGCCTGTTGTGTACATGTTTGTGAACCCATTTGCCATAAAATCTTGAAGGCGATAATATATCAGTGGTGCCAAGTATTGCAGGTTTGTTAAATAATTGGTGTGTTAACCGTGTTCTCTGACAGTTTTTTTTCACATTTTGGGAGCCTTACTGCGTTTGAGCATTTGTGAACTGCAATATTCTGACATTTTTGTAGATCTCACACTTTCCCTCTATGGGTCTCTATGGTTATCTTTTTTTTTAAATATTGATTTTAAACACCAGATCTAACCCAAAGCTAATCTGTCACAAAAAAAAATATTCAGCTGTTCTCTTTCTTTGCTTTTGACAGATGTTTCTTGCAGGGTTGCAAACTCGCTGGCACAGCTGTGGTTCACACCATTTTGGTGCTGAGGATTATCTAAAAAACAGTGAATCGTAAAAAGCAGAAGGAATAAAAAGTCGACTGTATAATTGTTTAAAAAACTAAACAATGTGTGACACGAAAGAAATCATATAAACTGTGACAAAGCCCATATTACACCCTCTCCTCCTTTAGTGTACCCCAACACAAAACACTACTGATCTCCATAAATCCTGGATAGCTACTTTTTTTCTGGCAGCTTGTTGGGGTCCACAAGTTTGGCGCATGTTTGTGTCTATTGAGGTTATCACACTCTTATGTCTTTGCTGTTCTCTCTGTGGGGTCATCAAACACTTCGCCATAATCTCCCTGGAGACCTTGATGTATTTAGTGTCTGTATGTGTATGTGTTTGCTAGTTAAGGCAGGACGCCTGTCTGTGCCAACCAAATGATAGCTTGGTTTTCTCTTTGACCTCCCTTGTACCCTTCCCTCAGGGGTAAATGATCCAATCAGAGGATAAGCCTATTTCCAGACCCTCCCCCTGAGAGCAAGAAAGATCCAATCGGATATGGGTTCATCTCAGATCAGAATCAACAGGGGAGTTGGATAAGGGACCACACAGACACACAACCATTAAAAGAAAGAGAAAAAGAAATGGAAAAACAGGCAAACGCAGAAATGTCTACACAGAGAATATAAAGAAAACCCTAAAGAGATGTATCTTGTCATTTGTTATTCTTTCTCTAAATGCACTCAGCATGAGGGGGCTTACTTTGTGTATGAGATTTCAGATAAGGACAGAGTGTGCTCCTGTTTCTCTGCATCTGACTGCAGCAGAACCCTTCTGTGATAATTCTAAGTAAGTGCTGTAGCAAGTGGAATAGCGTAAAATGACAGAAATAAGAAAAGCACTCAGCCTGATTAAAAATAAATAAATAAATAAAATGCAGCAATCTTGGCTGGAACATACAAAAAGGGGGGAGGGTAAATATTGTGGGGCTGAGGCTTTGATACACGCACACATAGTAACTTCACATGCTCTGCGTATCCTTGGACAACATTTATTCACCTTTTCTTTAATATTCTATCCCATATTTTCCTTTTCCTTTGTGATTAGCTTTTTCTCCTTTTCCATAAACTTTTCCAAATACATTCCCCTCGCATGTATCAGGTTACGCTTAGAGAAAGGTGACAAACCAAAGGAAACCCCAACATTAGGTGTGTTAGCGAGGTGTTGAGCCACTACAGAGCAGCGACAACAGCTTAAATGTGCCTTGGCATTGATTTTACGAGTCTCTGTAAGTCATTCATTTGGTTTTTGATGATGGTGATGGAGAGTGCTGTTTAACACATTGTTTCAATATGTCCCCCATTGGTGTTTGACTGGGTTGAGATTTGATGACTGCAAAGGCCATAGCATATGTCTCCCATCATTTTCATACTCATCAAACTGCTCAGTGATGGATAGGGCTATTGTCACCCTGTTTCTCCTCTCCTTTTCTTTAGGTTTTCTTTAATTTGTCACCCTTGTGTATGTGTGTGGGCTGTGGACTAGTGTTTTTGTGTGCATTGTGGTGCAATTGTCCCCAATGTCACTTTCGTCTGTGCCTGCTACTCTTCACTCTTTCTAATGCTTTGAAGATGCAGAGAGACTTTAATTCCCTTTTGCTCACAGTGACACCCAAATATGTCTCTCTCTCTCTCACACACACACACACACACACACACACACACACACACACACACACACACACAAATACACACATTCATATACACCCAAATATTCAGTACAGATGCTGAAAAGCTTCATTTGCATCCATCTTTTGGCCCTACAGGAACAGTTGTGATCTATGAAGCATCTCCTTCTGTTTAATTGTTTTGTTGCCCAGAGGATGCAATGATTATGCATGCTACAACATGCCTAAGTGACTATCTTTGTGCACATCAATATTTGTGTGGGTGGAGATATGTGTACAGATATGTGTACAGAATGGGCTATGTCTTTTTCGTCTGGGTGTGAGTGTGTGTGTGTGTGTGTGTGTGTGTAAGAGAGAGCTGTTGTTGCTGCTGTTGGGGGCTTTTATGTCTTTGTCCATACTGTAGCTGCTTTTGTCAAAGAACTGTACATTCCCTAGAATTATTTCAGTGGGATGTGGGTGAAAAGTGAAGGATTTCCTTTGTTATTACAAAAGAAGTTTTTGGCTCTGTATTCTCATTTTTAAAAAATCCTTCTGCTTGACATTGAGTGTTAATGGGAATTTGCATGCCTATGTGTGATTTTCTGCATTGCTAGCGGCAACAAATGTCTTTTATCACTATCAAAATGCCAAATAAGTTATCAGCACCTCTCTTCCTGCTGCTGTGACATCTATGCCCACATGTATTCACACACACACACAACAAATCAGCAGGCAGACAATATTACCCAGGCAGACAAACTGAACCATGTGTACGTTTTATTAACGAAAGAGTGAATTATTTTGCATTTGAATAAAATAGACTATGAAAACCATTGAAAAATGGGTTTTGGTGTTTGTTTGTATACACGCCTCTCTGTTTATATATGTGTACTTTAAGTATAGATGCCTTATTGGTATTTCTTCAACATGAGTTAAAAACTGTTCTACAGTATAAATGTAGATTTTCACCTCTGTGACACACAAACACTAATTCAGTTGTATTATCTGGTTTCATACTTAGGAAGCCTGGGGCAGTTGAGTGGGTTGGATTTCATAAATAATCTCTCTGGCAACTTATAATGGCTACTTTGGACAGTGATACATGAATTAATTAGCAATGCAAAATAAGAGGGAACTGTCCTGAGATTAGTCGGATTGAAAACCAAAAAAAAGTAAAAAATGGCATTCTCAAAGACATGGAAAATCCCTCACGGGCATAAAAAGTAATATACATATGATATAAGCATAACATTACTGAATTCTGAACCACAGCAGTGCCAAGGATATCTGTTCCACTAGGGTGCACATCTTCTAAAACATGAGAAAAGAAACTTAAAACTTACAAAATGTACATCCATTAAAAATCAGTTGTTCAGTGTTTGTCATAGTGACTTTCCAAGCAATAGGCACAACACATCCCCTCAGTGCACTGGGGGTGCAGTGGATTAATTAGTTTCATCCAGTTGTAATGATGGAGCTTCCAAAGGACATGATGACATGAGAAAATTCAGGAAAATAGAGGAGAAGATAATTTGTTTTTATGCGAGTTTTTGCCCTATTGTCTCACTATCTATCAAATAACTTTGTCCCAGACGCTATCACTCCCTGTTGCTTCCCTAAATTCACCCTTGGTATAGTTAAAAAGCACAGAAATTGGAGGAAAAAGAAGGAAAAGGTGGCATTGAACATTTAATAACATTTTTATTGGTACTTTTCTACAGTTTTTACATCAGAAACCACTACAGTGTAATTCATCTCTAAATAACAGAGAATAGAGTCTCCGTCTGTAGCTCAGTGCTCATCCCTGCCAAACCAAAGTATTACATTACGTTACAAAGAATTACCTAATGCAATATAATAAAGTTAATCTTCAGTTTGTTTTTTCTGTCTCCCTTACTTGCACTTTGTCTCCCTCTCCAACATCCAAAATACATTAATTCCTAACCCTGATTAAAAATAATAATTGTAATAATAATAATCATAATAATATAACGGGCATATTTACCAAAGCAGCATTGTCTAACCTTTGTTAAACCCTGGTCAGGAGGAGGCTAATGAAGCCTGGTTTGAAGAATACCCTGCCAATAAAGTACAAATGCGACTGTAAATCCTGTCAGTCTGTAAGTCAGAAAGCAATATAAAGATCTCCTTTCCACTTAAGGCCTTTCTGCTTGCAGCACAGAAAGGTACTTCCCTTGTACCAACAGTTCTGTGAAAATGAAATGCAAATGGGAAAAAAATTGCTGTAAATTGAGGATGCTTTCAGAAATAATGCCGGCAACAGGTTGAAAAATCTAACTCAAATCAATATTTAACAGCTCCAGTTTTCCTCAATATGCTTGATTACAGTTTTTCGAGGTACTTGCTAAAGTTCTTCTGTGAATTCAGGCTGTTTCTCTTTTTCCTGTCTCTTCATGTAATCCCAGACCCACTTGAAGATGATGAGATCAGGGCTTGGTGGGGGCCAGATCATATTTTGCAGGAATCCTTCAAGTGTGAAGATAGTATATTTGGAGTTGTTGCTGCAAACTGAATTTGGGACCAATCAGAGGCCTGCCTGAAAGTGTTGTGTGATGGATAAGAATCTAAACATCTGAAGTGCCTGACACTTTTGCACAATACGGCACATTACACCTCACCGAGGATGAGGTTAAATCTCTAAAGACATGATCTTCAGTTTGAGGCTCAGCTTACACTTTTTAATTTAACAAAGGTCAAAATCTGATAAGTTATTGAAGTTTAATTTTATTAGTCCCTGCTGACTGCACTTACTGTATACTGAATACTGAATTTCCGCTTTTATCAGTAATGCTCTTTTAGAACAATCAAGCTGAATATTTGCTTCGACAAAAAAAAAAAAAAGAAAAATTAATAGATTTTCTTTCTTAAAAGCCGGAATTGAACTTTGCATGGTTATGGATTAATGAAGTAATTTTTTTTTGACATTTTGCAAAAGACCCCTTTGGCTCTGAGAATTATTTCTTCAGTACACCATGGTATTATTGAAAGCTTTCTATCAAGTTTTTTAATATCTTCTTTCATCATAAATGTATGCATTTGATGTGAGTACATTAATGAGTTAGATTTTACTTTGTTATTCTAGTGATGCAAAATCAGTGTAATACTAGCCTGAATATTCAGCAGGCAAGTCAGCTGTAAAGATTTGGAAACTGCAGACTCAAACAGATATGCACCTTTTCTTTTTCTCCCTCTCCCTGCACTCCCATGCAAAAGCAGAGGATTTCTGTCTCCCATACATGTATAATTATCAAGCATGCTGGATCCTTGTCTCTGTGATCATAGCAGTGATTAATTCATTTCCCTCACCACTGTGTGTGTGTATTTGGTGCATAAATTCATGTAAATTGTTAGAATGCAAAATTAAATTACAGCATGTCTGGATCAGCAAGGGTTGTTTTCCCTTTTTCACATTCATGGAAAGTGGTTTCACTCAGTTGCAGAACAAAATGGAAAAAAACACATCGGACCCATCTAGTGATGTTTAATAGCTAACGAGGCGGATTCATGATAATGGCCGAAACTGATAGCAGAAGTACATCTATGTTTTAAATATATAGGTCAGATCGGGGCTCATTAGTGGTTCATACCAAGTGCCTTAACTCTGCAGGGAGTAGTAATAATAGAGTACATGTTTATGAATGAGGTTTGCCGCATGTACAGTGGCTGGTGTCCAGCTGCTCAAGCAAATGTGACACTTGTAAATTAATGACGAAGTGATGCAGCTGGGGTGGCAGTGGTAAATAAATTAGCCTTTACGAGTGAGCTTCCTTAGAGATTTCGGAGTTCAGAAGGAAGGGAAGAAGAAAGGGGCAGAGGCAGGGTCTAGTCAAAGCAATTGAGGAGGAATGGAACACACAGAGATAGATGAGCAGACACAATTTTTAGATTTTTCTTTTCTGTCTTACTCTCTGTGTCACATATTTCTCCTCTTTTCCGCTTCTATCCCTTCTAGCACCCCCCTCCCCACCGAAAATAAATGTTTTTCCGTCTGTCCTAGCCTGCACTCAGTCTGTCAGCTCTCCTTTGAGAAACCAGGAACCAGGAGATGAAAAGGAGGAGGGAGATAAATTGGGAAAGAAAGAACAAGAGATGGAGATGTAAGACGATGACGCTCAGAGAGTAGATACAATTTCAAAATTAGGATAGGATGCGATTTCAATAATAGAATTTGACCTCAGATCTCTTCCTCTCTGCCTCTCTCTCAGTCAGCCTTGCTGTCGTGTTGTGTTTTTCACCGGGACAGGGTTAAACTGGGGGCTAATCCATCTTTCTCCTCTGAGGACACACACAAACAACATAATCTGACATCATGTAACCTCTCGAATGCTTGGAAATTCAGATGAAGATACCTACAGCTTAGAAAGTTCGTTTTCTCTTATGACAGTTGTTCCCGAACGGTCTGCCAAAGGAACAAGAATCAAGGTGACTCACAACTTCTGAAACACCTTCATTCACACACATACACACGTTGTAGTACTTCCCGGATACTCAGTGTATTTGAAAAAGTGGTTTGACTCATGTGGTGAGGCTGCTCTTCGTTTACACTTCCTGCTCTCGGTATCAGTGCGTGACAGAATTCCTCTTCTTATCACTGATGTTTCAAACCAGTTTCTCCCCTCGACATTCTGATTCATTGGCCTCTAGTTTTTGACCAGCTGTGCTATTTCATCTATAGCTGATTTGCAGGTGCAACTGGGTACTAATGGAGCGAAGAGCTGGGACTAATTCAAAATAATAAGTGGTGCTGGAATGGTCACTGTGCTAACTCAGGCCTTGTAAGACGTTGCCCCCTAGTCTATGTGCAGTTGTAGCTGTGTAGCTCAGGTAAGTTACCATTGCCCCCTTCTCCCATTGTATACTGGCATTACTTATAATGCCAGTATGCATTAAACGAAATAACCACACACTATGTTATATCTACATTGAGATTTTGTTAATATGGTTTAATTGATAATGAACTAACTTTGGTTTATTTCTACAAGTGGCTTCCTCTTTGAAAGGTGGAGGTGGAGGTGGCCCTTGCTAGCTGCCATCTGAATTTTAATTTTTTTTTTGGATATGGTTTTTACACAGGCAACATCTACAATCAGCCTGAAGAATCCTGTTTTTTTTCTGGTAAAGTGAGCAATAAACCATACAATTAAAATTATTCCTCCCTCCATGTGTCCTTTCTCAACCACTTGGCCAATCCTTACAAGAACCATATACAGTAAGCTACTGATTTGATAAACTTTTATTTCAGCTTAATATAATTATATTTTAGATCTTTCAGTTCTCAGTTCAGCAACGACATAAAAAGAATTACAGTGCCTGAGCATACAGCCCTTTGAGAAAAACACCAGATCCAATATAATTGAAAAAAAAAGGGAATTATCCCTGCACCTTTAAATTGCCTTATTTACAGTACTTTATTTTTTAGCATCTTATTCAACCTATTAAACTCCCTTCTACACACAAAAAACAATGACTGTGTATAAAATGCATTATTGATCACATTTCTGTGTTGTGTAGGCGAAAAAGGATGTGTTCTCTTTTACTGCAGGACTGCATTATAAATGTAATTTTACCCACCACCAGTAACTTTTAACCTTTTAGCTAAATTTCCATTTTTTGGATTGCATTATCTGTTCAGGACATAAAGAAGATTTTTTTTTTTACAGAAAACTTACACTGTTGGGCCTGTTTGTCCTGTTTGTATGAGAGGAACATGCATAACACTGGTTGGAAATATTATAAACAAGTACAAAAAGTCATTTTCTGGGACCCTACATTATCATACTGGTAGCTGATCTTTTCAAGTTTTGCATTCCATAATATACATTTTTAGTGACTGTACAGTGACCTCAATATATTTACAATTCTTTATTGAACTTGTAACATTACTAAAATGGTATAAAATATACTGCTGTACTTTCTGCTGTAGCCTCCCAAAAATGGGGTTTGTGCTATTTTCTCTAATGGATTTTAAAGGACCTGTTTTGATGATGACATTTGTTGCATTTAATGCTGTAAAAACATAGCACTGGGGCATTATTAGCTAACTGTGCCAGTTTACCACCATTAAACCAGCATGTTGTACTCTTTTATCCTTTCATCCCACTTGTCCATTCACTCCCAAAGCAGGAGCCAAGAATTTCCCTCTAACTGGAGCAGAAAATTCTGACTGTCTGCCTTATAGCCCTTATCCCCCCTACCTCGCGCTCAAACCTGAACATGCTCTTCTTTTGCCCTTGCCCTTTAGAGATGAAAATAGTGTGTGTGTGTCTGTGTACATGAGTGTGATGCAGTTTGTGTGCGAATGGGTGTGTATTTAAAAGTGCGAATGTATCTGTGTTTGTGTGTTTGCGTGGAGAGAGGGAGGAAAATGAGGACATATGGCTATGAATTCCCTGAGATCCAACCTAAAACACTGCAGTATTCAAAGCATAAATCACCCAGATTGCTGAAACACACGGGATAACTGCGCTTACGTTTAGGCACCCGTGTGTGTGTTTCCACGCACACGCACCTGCTCATGTGCTCACACACACACATACGAACACACACACACACACACACACACACACACACACACACACACACACACAAACTGTGCACAAGCCAGTGAGTATTTCCCTGCTTGCACACTTTGGTCAGTGTGATGATCACACACATTCATTTGCATTTACATGCCTGCACACTTGTACGGACATTATGTAGTGTATGTGTGTGTTCTCACGCACTTGTGTGTATGTATGTGTGTGCGATTTGCATACCTGTTTACTATAATGGGGCTGCTCTACAAATCCTGGCCTCTAGCTCTGGTCCACCCTACCCCCTCTTTCTCCCTCTATCTCTTTTGCAGGTTCAGCGCAGGTTCTCTAATGCTATCACCCTAACCATATGGTAGGAGCATCAGTTAAATTGCTGCTGTTTCAGCGCTGCCTGGCCTACGTTCAGATCAAACACTCACACACACACACAGCTGTATGCCCACACATACACATTCACACGTGCACATACTCTGGCTGGCCTGTGTACAGATCCAAACAAAGCCATATGGCCCTTCCCTTTCTTCATTCACTGTATGCAAACCCGGTGCAGCTGAAGGACAAGAGGACCCAGTAACACCTGTCTTTGCAGGCACCTGTGCACAAGAAGAGGGATGAGTAAATTGGTTCAAGTGGGACTTTCCATTCAGTCTGAAGTCAGCTTAGATCCTTGCTCTCCTGCTGCCCAGAGCTACTTACAATCCACCGCCAGCTACACAGGATGAGCAAAGAATGTAGGAGATTAAATTATAGGATTAAATTAAATTAAATTAAATTTTACATCTCCTCAGCACTGCACTATGCTGCAGCTGCATTTTTCAAAAAGTATGGACATATCCTGTTTGCTTGCTTTTTACTCATGTTAAAAAGGTCAGAGCTGTACCCTCAGAGGCCAGAGTTTATCCAAGAGAGGACAGAACAACATCACTTCTAACTTCCTTAACTAATGCCTGTGTATGTGTGTTTATGTCCGGGTGTGTGCATGCATGTGTGTCTGTTTTGTGGAAACATGACTGTGGATGTTTCCTCTCCTCCTAGCCATTAGAAGGGGCTCATATAACCAGCCTCTGGGCCTCAGAGAGACACACTCTCTATAAATACACACCACTTAAGGGCCTGTGGGGGACTTGGTACTCACACACATACACACGCACACACGCACACACACACACACACACACACACACACACACACACACGCACACATACACACGCACACACACACAGCACAGAAGTAGTTCCATGATTCCCTATCAAGCCTTCAAATGGATGTTTATGCTTTTGCTTAATAGGAACAGGCCTCAAAACTATATGCTTCAAAATTCAGCAAGGTCAAAAGAACAAAACTTTGTGCTGAACCTTGTGCTGAACACTGAATGCGTTCTGCATTCCTGATGCTTACCCTAACTATTACACATTGTATCCATATGTGGCTTTGATTAACCAAATGAATAAAATTTGTCATTCATAGTGGACTTAGGGGAGGAGAAGGTTGCGTTTTTAGAGTTCAACGTTTTTAAAAATAAGGTTAGTGCTCCCTTCATACATCATTGTGTGCCTTTAGAACATTCTGCTACTAAAGAGATAAAACTGTGGAACAGATGTCCCTGTTGTCCTGCTGCCCTGTGTCTGTGTGTGTGTTTGACTGTGTGTGTACGTGTGTGTATATGTGCATGCCTTTGTGTGGATGTGCATGAGTGTAAGAATCTTTTGCCATTAGTATTTTTAGTCTCTTAGCACCTTGTTTTGGCAGCATGTTCACTACTTTTATCTAGTACCTTGGTAATGGCCAGAGGAGTATTAGACTCACATGCATGTACACACACACACACACACACACACACACACACACACACACACACACACACACACACACACACACACACACACACACACACACACACACACAGAACACACACCATTAATGCACGCACACACAGACTGGTATATGAGCAAATACACATCTGCATACACTTTAAAGCTGAGTCCTTCCTCATGTCAATGGTCTTCAGAAATACGATGTCCTCTCTTCATCTGGCCCCAGGCACTGCAGCCCCATTTCTGCATCAGAACGTCGAGCCTGTTCATTTTTTTGTGTGCCCATTTAGTGTATCCCAGTAGAGCTTCTGTCTGTCGGTATGTCTGTCTGCCAGTCTGATCGTCTGTTAGTCCATCTCATCAAAGCTTGCATTTCCTAATAGAAACACCATCTGTCTATCTGTCTGTCTGTTCAAACTGTCTGTCCATCTGTTTGTCCACACATATTCATGCCAGTCTCTCTTTGCCCTCTTTCTGTTTACCTTTCTGTCTTTCTCTCCAGTTATCAATCTTGTTAATTTATCAGATAGTCTGTCCATCTAATTGTCTTTCATCAATCTGTCCATCTGCTAGTCTATCTGTGTGTGAGAGACATACCAAAATGCATTTTTGCACCCCCATACCAGGGCATCATAATTTACAGATGCCGATAAAATAATTTTATGTTGTCTGTAGATTCTGTGGAAACATAGATTGTTATGTGTTGAATATTTAATATGGTATCTATGGTTAAAAAAATCTATAAAACTCTATATTAGATTAATTTATTTGGAAATTAGATGAAGCTATCAATATCCGCTTATTTTCGGTTTCTACTATGTAAAAATTTGTAAATGCAACTGGAGATAGCTGAAATGTTTCCAGGTCAAGATTACCAGTGCATGCTGGGTATAAAAAACAATTATCACTACTTCTCTATTAGATTTTCTGAGTAGATGGTCTGGTGTGAATTACAAGCTGTTAACTTAGTGATACAGAGACAAAGTATAGGAATATTGGATGATATGTTCATTATTAAAAGGTTAATATTATTTATATATAAATACATTTTAATATAATTATTTGTATTAATGATAGTGTTCATTTCAGTGTAGATTAAAATAAATTTTAATGGAGCAACTTATAAAGTGAATAAAGCAACATAACATAAAACATTAAAAAAAAAAAAAACCTACTAAGCAAGTTTAGTCACAGTGCAAATGTGACTGTTGGTGAGACAGAGTGAACAGAGCAAGTAAACCATGCCATTTTCACAATCTGCCATGGATATGACCGAGTCAGCGGCGTGTTCAAGATTGGCTGTGGTGCAGCAAACTGTATGTGGCTGCTCTCTCCCAATCAGTGACAACGCAGCTGACAACCCACAGGCGCAGCAAGCAGGAAGGACTGCAAATTCAGCAAGCTGTATTGCCACCTCCCCCTTTAACATCTCCAGAGTTCAATCACCGGGCTCGTTTGCAAATAAAAGTTCCTAAAGGTAAATCCAGTGACACATTTGCTAAGTTGGCATCGCTAGCGTGTTTCCAAGGATAACCCATTAGGTTGACTTGAAACAGTTGCACATTTCAACATGCGTCGGTCACTTTGCTTTATATTGAGTAACTAGTACTTCATGTAGTGCCAAACTTGAAAGAAAAACAAACAAACAAAAAAAACCAAACAGGAAACGTACATACTTCTTAGTCTTACAGGACACCTAAAGTAAATGCTTTGATTGATTTAAGTTGTCTACATAAACATGGATTCAAATTTGAGAGGTTTAAATCTTTTTAGATTGAATTTAATACATCATTCTGCTCACTGTATTGAAAACTCCACCATTAAAGAGAGAGTTCGGTATTGTGTTTGTGTGGAAAGACATTTCATAGGGTGAAAAAGGCTTACATCACAAAACCATCTTCCTATCCACAAGTACTGCACCCCACTTCAATAAATGGCAAACTATCTTATAAAGAAAGAAAGCCTGTGAAATGTGAACAAATGTTAAGTAGTCCACATGCATGGTACATTTTCAGCTTGAAGTTCATTAAAGCACAATTAGCCTCTTAAAGCAATTCCTGTCAATATTAATGTCTAAACACAGATATTCAATATTTATCTCTGCATTCACACATTTCCCAGCACAGCTGTTAGGGGGCACGTGGATTTGGTTACATTTATGTGCTGAGCTTTTAGACGCTTCTACGACTATCTCATACATTCTAGGAGGAGTCTTAATTGAAATATAAAAAAACAAAAACAAAAAAAATCTAATAGCCAAGACAAAGCAGACTACATTTATTTCACTGGCTAAACATGCAAATGTGGAAAACTTTATAATACTTTAGTAGATTTAACTGTGAAAATAAAAGTTAAAATTTCAACTCAAATAATTTTTCATTATTTGAGTCGAAGTACACGTATATATGTGCACAGAGCTAAGCAAAAAGAAGCGGGAAGGTCATGTACAGTACATAATGTCATTAAAGAGAAATTTAGTGAAATGTACAGACATACAGTATGCCCCTAAGCAAGTATCATTGTTTATAAAGATACAATATGTTGTGTAAAGGCTTTGGGGAGGAATGCAAGTCAAAAATATTCAAGCACAGCAGCGGCACAGAGTGAACGGAAACAATAATAGCCCAGAGCAGTACAACGAGACAGTCCAGGCAGTTGCATTAATTCATTTTCCATACCCGTTTATTCATTTTCAGGGTCACTGGGGTGCTTGAGCTGATCCCACGGAAGGCAGGAAAAACTTCGGACAGGTTGATTGTGCACTGCCGGCTTATTCATAATCAGGCAAACAAATTCAAACCTAAGGGCAATTTAAAATCTCCTCTTCACCTGACATGGATATGGTGTGAGGGAAACTTACACAAACACAAGAAGAACATGCAAACTCTACATAAAGGGAAGCTGAGCTGTGACTCAGACCTTGCTGTGAGCCGACACTCTTAACCGCAGAGCCACGGAGCCTGGTCACACATTATCTCTGCCTCGAAGACAATTTAGATGAGGTCTGCTGTGGCAGCAGGGATCAGGGTGCAGAGGGAGCAACCAATACACAGCTTTACTACAATAACTTGTGGAAAATTTAACGATGCTTTGTGTGTGCACATGCACATACAGTATGCTTAACTGTGTGCACATGGTAGCATTATTAATCCTCTACCTTATCCATCCAGTTCAACAGATGTTAGAGTTTGAGACCCAGCCTACAATCATTAGCAGTAATTTACATTGTAAGTGCAATCTGATTACTCGCAAAAACCCTGGCGCACAAGCACCGATACACATAATTTGAGAGCTGAGGCTGCTGAAAAATAAGAGCCTGTGAGATCGACACTGAATGTGTGAGGTTTGAAATTATGCTCCTGCTCTTGCTCTTGCTGCTGCACCTTTGTCTCTTGTGTGTGCATGTGTGTGTGTGCGTGTGTCTAAGTGTGCACACGTGTGTGTGTGTGTGTGTGTGTGTGTTTTTTTTTTTTTTCCTGCAAGCGGTGATCCATTACTCTGTCAGCTCTATCCCATGATGCTTAACAGCAACAGGAACATTGTGTCTGGAGAAAATGACTTCATCCTTTGGAAGACAATACTACCTCATTCCTTTATTTCCTTCAGACCGCCTCTCTCTCCTTTGATCCCTTACTTTTACTTTTATGGTTTACTGTATAGATTGTCTCCATCTCTATCAGTGTCTAACTCCCTACCTTTCTGGACCACTTCAGCTTCTCCTGTTTTCTATCTAGGACTGTTTTTTTTTCCCTCCTACTACTCCTCTCTTCTCCCCTCTCCTGCTCACTCTGTCTGCTTAAACCTACTCTGTCTGTCTTTTTGTCTCAGATGCTATGGTGACATGCATTTGGATTAGGGATGATCGAGCTAATGTGACATGCAGTTTTCTGTTTCCTCTTTCTGACGGTGTTTCTCTCAAATTGATATGCATGCATGTATTAATTATTTATTTACAGTATATTTTATGTGTGTGTGTGTGTGTGTGTACATGTGTGTGTAGGGGACATTCACTGTTCCTCAGGCATGTGGCATGTCGATATTTATTGGGTAGAAAGACATGTCTTGTCTCCTACTCCCAGGAGTATTTTTGATTTTTTAATTTTATTTTTGTCATTTAGCTCATTGAAATGAGGATTTACTGAGCAGAAATGGTTAAAATAAATGTTCCTTATTTCATTATCTGGGTTTGGAGGGCTTTGAAATGAAGGGTGTCCTGGGGGGGTGGATTAAAGGTGCTTAAAACTGTGAGTGCTCTCTTTTGACTGTTGATTGTCAGTGGGCATCTGCCTAATTCTGCTTGAAAGGCATCTCTTGGTGTTTTCCTTTGTATGTGTAAAATGTAACTGCAGAATTATGCAAGTAGAGATTGTGTTGGGCATTTATCCCAATGGTTATACAGTCGCTATGACTCCTACTTCACTACCATAATGCGCAATGGGCAGGATAACACCATCAAATTTTTAAGACATATTTTAATTGGAATTTGGAACTTATAAAACTTTCCCCCAAATCATATTTAGAGCTGTTAGAGATTTCTCTTTTAGTACATTCAATCCCATGTTGAAATTTCCTTAAACTGTTATGGTTATACACAGGTAGGCAGAGCTCATACTGTGTTCAATGATTTGAATATTTATGGTAAACTGGTATTTGTTTTACTGACATCTGAGGTGTTTTTGAAAACCAAGATATTAGTTTTGTTCATATGTACTGCCAGGGCCCAGTATTTTTTTTACTATGTGCAGCTGTTGCTGTAGTGCTTATTCAGTGGGAGACAGTAGAACAAGGTCGTCAACATAAAAGAGAGACTTCACCTTTCAGTCACGGAGGGAGAAGCCAGAAACAGCATTGATCCAACAGAACAGCAAGTTACATACATCAAATGATGTCAGACTTGAATTGCATCCCTGCATGAAACCTCTTCTTTGGGTGAATATTTCATTTTGTCTCCAATTTTAACAGCACACATTAAATACATTGATTTAATGAGGTCATATATTTTCCCCCTAATCTATTTCCCCCTAACTGAGTCCATCATGCCAAATTGAGATAAAAGCTTTTTTGAAATCAATAAACATGTGAATATACAACAATTTTTTAGTCTGGTATATGTATTTTTTAATTAAAGTGTGAAGGGTATAAACATGGTTGGTGGTGAGGTGTTTTGGGAGGATGCCAATTTGATTTTTTGAATATGGTGTGTTCATCAAGGAAAGCTAGTTCTCTTCCTTAGAAGACTACAGAATAATTCACCTTGACAACTGCTGACACAGATGGCACAGTAGTTACACAAGTCTGATTTGACCCCCCTCTTATAAATGGGGGAAATGAGCCCTTTGCACCAGATGTCAGGAAAATATCCTGACTGTAATGTGATACTGAGCTTCAGCCCTTCACCCTCTATCTCCAGGGTGCTGTGTTTGAGCATTTCATTTTTAAGCAGGAGGAAGAAAGTGGGCATAGCACAATGCAGATTTCACACAGAGTATACAATAATAATGAGACTAACAATAAAACTAATAATTATAATGACAGGGCTGATAATAAGACAAAATGACAATAGTAATGATAATCACAATAACCTAAGTAATGGGTATTGAGCAGGATCATGGGGCAGTAGGTGGTTTGCAGTAATTGATCCAGATGCTGCAGCATCAGAGGCAGAAAAAAACAGCAGAAAGTGTGAGGAGGAGAAAGGAAAGAGACGAGAAAACACAAAACAACGAGAGAGAAGAAGTAAAGTCAGTAAAGAGTACTGATGGGATATGAATATCTTCAGATGGAGAGGAAGAGGAGGAGAGAGGAGAATGATGGGAAGTCCTCAGCAGTCTAGGCATTTAGCAGCATAACCAGGGGATGGTTTAAACTGAGCCTGAGTCAGCTCGAACTATAAGCCTTATCAAAAAGGAAGGTTTCAAACCAACTCTTAAACATGGAGAGGGTGTCTGCCCCTCAGACCCAAACTGGAAGATGGTTCCACAGTAGAGGAGCCTGATAACTGAAGGCTCTGCCTCCCATTCTCAAGTCACCACGGGCTTTCCTTGGCTGATGAGATCTAATCTGTGTGGTCCTCCCAAGTAACTGAAAAATCAATGGGTTTTTGGTTGTCTTTAATTGTTTCTACTAATGTTTTGGAACTCTCTCTCTCTCTCTCTCTCTTACAGACAGTAAGATCATATCCATCTGGGCATGTACAGAATAAGCATTTGAGTGGTATTTGAAAAAGGCTGGCTAAAGTGGAATAGACGGTGTGTTGATAAATAGCGAACCTCTCAGCCAATCACATTACTTGTCTCACACAACAGGGCATGATGAAAACTGCTCACGGTCAAAACAGCATCAATAGAGATTTACTGCACCTGAGACTGTTGCCAGTCACCCTCTCTTTGCTGCACTGCGTTTTCCAGGCATTTAAACTATTCCATTTTCACAACAATTGAAGAAACAATTTTACAAAAAGTTTAACAACAGGGCTGAGGTTCAGATTTTTACAGACCCTTGCTCAAATTTGTTATTCGAAATGGGAAAATTGTCAAGCATTCATTCAGTTGTTTTTGAATAGAAATAGTAATTTAATTTATAGAAATACTATGTGTGGGTAAAATAGCAAGCTTTTGTGTTAAAACCGATTGCAAAACTGACATTTCTTGGAGAAAGCTGTTAAGCCAATAAGTGCGTTAATAAGTATGCTTCAACATGCTGAAAATGCTGTTAAGAAATCTTTTCATCCAGATTGATATATGAGTTTGTATAAATGTTTTTTTTTATCACACCAAGACAATAAGAGAATCATCATATAGATACATATAGATACATATAGAACTCATTTTCAACATGTTTCTTACCAAGAAAATCAGAGCAGTCACAGTAGATTTTTGTCTACAAAAAAAGAAAAATAGCCGTATTGTCTGTTTTAAGTATGTAGTACATATGTAGTTCTGCCAGCCTACTCATAGATATATGACTGTCACTTTTAGCATTTTCTCTCTGTCAGTAGACACAATCATACTAGACACAAACATTTTTGTTTAGAACTGTGATCTAACCTGCTACCACTTCTGAATTACTTTTACAAAATCATTACAACAATCATTTCTAAATATTTGTTCTCTGAAAATAAAAACTTTGTATAGTCTAATAGTGGGGCTGAGGAGTGCCCGTGTCAGTATGCAGTGAGAAATGCTTGAAAAATAGGTCTGTCTCATTTTAACTGGGCCATCTATTCACCCTGTTGTCCCAAATCTGGGCGGGTGAGATCCATTGGGAGTCTGGATATATGATCTACATTCTGTAGTCTTGCTTTGAGTCCTGCTGCTGCCTTTGGAATGAGCTGCTATGACAGGAAGCTTTATGGCTGAGGCAAGAAAAGAAGGAATTATAATTATCATTACATAAGGAAAACAAAGCGCTGGTAATTTTATCCAAATTTAACAAAAATACTAAAGAATTTCCTCTAACATAAAGTAAAGCTCAAATTATGGTTAAATCTAATAGTCTTTTAATAAGGTCATCAAACAATTTCTTGTAATCAGTTGGATAATACATTGATTATAATCTACAAGAGTCAGATACAAAATTCAAAGAATTCTCAAAATTCATGTCCAGTCTGGACAGTGCCGCCTCATGCTATCTCCTGTCTCATTGCTATCACCCTGTGTTGATCTTGAAGTCTTTGGGTAATCATATGCATGAAGTAAGTTTGAGTGGAGTTAAGATTGTATCTCTCTCAATTGGTCACTTTATCACCTGTGTGAATAGTGAGCTAGAGGGGAGAGACATGCATTCATGAATTTCTACCAATGTCCTGCTAACACCATCTGCTCAAACAGAACAGTTCATTCATTATTAATATTGCTATGATAATTGTTCATTGTTCATTTTATTTTATATTCATTGAACCTCTCAAGTGTGAATCCTGTTTGTGCATGCTAGTGGAAGCAACAAATAACCAAATCGTTAAGTTGATGTAAATACCAACTGGTCACAGAGCAGAATTATAGACTGATACCCCTGAGTAACTGCTACACATTAATGAATATGGGATATGTAAATCATAAAATATTGGACTGTGACTTCTGATTAATATATTTACACAGAATAAAATACTGGACTGTGACTTCTGATTGATATATTTACACAGAATAAAATGACTGTGAATAAAATGGACTTAATAGGTGAAATCATAAATGTAGGGTGATTGAATAATTAAGAATAGTTGATGTAAGAAAGTAGGTTCTACAAGGGTTTATTCAAATATCCCCTGAGAAGCAAATTATCCATTAGAACAGTAAAATACCTCTTTCCGTGTGTCAACTTTAAGAGTCATTGCAATTGGACTGAAACCTCAACTATGCACTGATTTGCAGTGAATGAGCTTTAATAGCACATGCTCATGCTTTATATGAATCTTTTGAAATTATACATTTTGTTCCATTTGCAAGAGTTCAGGGATTTGCCAAGTTTGAAAAATCCCTTGGTTTGGTCTGGGTATCTTGTGAAGGTTACTGTTCTTGTAAAGCAGATATTTTGTTAAGGTTGGCTCTCAATAATCTTTCATCGGTTAAAAAAGAAATAAATTATATATATATATATATATATATATATATATATATATATATATAGGGTTAGGGTTGGGGTTTGGCATTCATTTGTGATGGTTACGGTTAGTGTAAGGGGCTAGGGAATGCAGGGACTATGCCAATGACAGGTCCCACTGAACACAGAAAAACAATGATGTGTGTGTGTGTGTGTGTGTGTGTGTGTGTGTGTGTGTGTGTGTGTGTGTGTGTGTGTGTGTGTGTGTGTGTGTGTGTGCGCACATGCGCATGCACATGTGCAACAGTCGTCTCTCTACAGTATTTTTCCACACAATGACGGCCCATTCAAATCCAATTAAAGCGACACAGAGGGCTTCACAGCATCACTCATTCATCTGTCACTCATTCTCTCCCCCATCTCTCTCACTTTCTCTCTTTCTCTGCTGCCTATCGATGACTGGGTGGTAACTGGGTGGTTGAGTTCCAAGGACGAAATCTTCACTCAGACTTTGGGGAAGGAGTGGGGAATGAGTGAGAGAGAGCGAGAGAGAGAGCAAGAGAAAGAGAGAGAGAGAGAGGGTATGGCTTGGGGTGAACATAATGCATCCAGTTGTGTATGGATGAATGTTATTGCCACAATAATTGGGAAAATATTAATAACTGAATACAAAATTTTGACATTTAGTCACTATTGAACAACCTTTTTATCTCATCTCAATACTTCTTTCCTGGTTCTTCATGGTTAGTTGGAAACCTTGATGTTAACAGAGACAGCTGATATCCAGCTTCATGATACCGGTTATCTAGGGTCAACACTGCTAGTTTCAGTGAAACAAGTAACACAAAAGAGACAGAGATCTCAATACAACAGTTTGGAAGTTAGCTAATAGCCAAGTTCTACTAATTTTTTTTCTCTCGCCCTAGACACAATGTTATTCAAGTGTTGTCGGAGTAATACAGTTTCTTGGTGCTCACCTTCAATCTTATCCTTTGCCCCTCATATGGAGTGCGTGCACATATACTCATACTCCTTTTGCTTCTTTTGTGGTCTGCCATTACGCTTAGTACAATGAATGCTCCCTTCACCGGATCAAGTGTACTAATTAAACACAGGAAGAAATAGCTTGAAGTTTTGCACATGGATGACATTTTTGGGGGGGGTTAAATTTCCCTCTTTGGTTCACTGGGATGGGACATTCCTCCTATGCCCTGGGGCAATTATGTGCATGGTGAAGGCTAAGTATCACTTCCTCATTTTATCTCACTATCATTTCCTTTAATAATTTGTGTCTTGGCTTGACACCTCGGGGTAAATATATTTTATTTGGTATGCTATCAAGATGTTTATTTGACTAGAAGAGAATGTGTGTTTCAGTGTATGTGGACTTATGCTAACCCTATCACAACATGTTTTAATTTGTATTCTGGGTAGTACTCCATTCTGAGCCTTGTATTTAATGCAGCATTTGTATAACACTGTTAACAATTAAAATGGCAAGTTACACACTAAAGCAACAAATACTTTAGACTGTATGTAAAATTGCATTTTAAGTGTTTATTAGTGTGTTGTCATGTCACTATTATTTCCTATGAGTCATTTTTAACTTGCATACACACAGTTAATGAATGCATGACAAAAACAAAATAGCCGTAATCATATATGACGGCCTGCCCTCTTACTAACTTATTCTAGAGCCCTCAGAACTACTGCAAGCTTCTATGTCCAAGTTCATGTTTGAAGATTTATACCTAACATTTTTAAATGCCAACCAACATGTGAACCCACCTGTGAATGATTTGTATGTGTGTGGCGACATTTAAAAAAAAATGCCTCACAACACATGGTGAAATATTTTTAAGGATATGTTGAAATTTGTTATTCACAAAACTGAAAAAAATCTCAATAAACATACATCGGGATATTTTTAAACAGTTTTATCAAAGTTTGATGGTGTGTATCATTCATGTTGCTTTGCATGTTGGAGCAGAAAACAAGCTGCAAATCCAGGACCTACTGCTAAGCAAGGATGCTCAAATAGCAGCCACAGGTTGTCCCTTTTGGCAGTGAAGGAACTAGTCCTTTTCAGGGCTAAAACACTATCACCACCAAACAAGAGCGTGTCCCACTGTCAAATGTCAACCCTCTCCAAAGATGATAGAAACCTCTTCGAAGCCCATAACACCATCACCAAGAAGGACACTGACCATATGGAAAAAGCACCAGAAAAGGTAAATAGTTGCGAAGGAGATGTTGAACTCCTCAATTTGAGCATCATTTTGTTTTGGACATGACTAATCTTACACTGCTATGGAGGCTAATTGACAGAGCCAGCAGATGTAATGACTCGTACACTTGAAGTCTGACTCACTGTCATGGCAACAACTACAGAGTAGAGATGAAGTTCCATTCTAACATGTTTTTATCTTTTATTTCTATTGTTTTGTTTTAGTGGATTAAATACTCTGTTGTCTGGGTATCTTGTGAAGGTTACCATTCTTGTAAAGCAGATATTTTGGTAAGGTTGGCCCTTGATAATCTGTCATAGTCTTAAATATATTAAAAAATCAAAAATGTTTTAGACATGTTTAAAATATATGTCAAATGTGATTTACATATATATATATATATATATATATATATATATATATATATATAACCAAGCAGCCATATTACCACCTGACAGTGTATTTCAACTGGGTTGATATAGGTGTATGTCTATGCGTGGGCTTGTTTTTTTTCTATTTTAAAGGGGTCCCGCTGGAAACCTACTATGCTTGTGGGGTCCAACAGCTCTGTGAGGACCAAAATGCTGAGCCCCACAAACTTAAATGGCTGTCTGAGGGTTAAGACTTTGTTTTAGATTAGAGTTAGAATTAGGTTTATGTTAGGGCTGGGGTTTGGCATTCAGTTATAATGGTTACGATTAGGGGCTAGGGAATGCATTATGCCAATGACAGGTCTCACTGAACATAGAAAAACGGTGTGTGTGTGTGTGTGTGTGTGTGTGTGTGTGTGTGTGTGTGTGTGTGTGTGTGTGTGTGTGTGTGTGTGTGTGTCTGTGTCTGTGTGTGTGTGTGTGTGTGTGTGTCTGTGTGTGAGTGTGTGTGTGCGCGCTAGGGGTGCACTGCAGGGAGCACTGTTTCCATTAATGTTGGCACTAAAATGCAACTCAGCTTTCTGAATTATGTAAATGAGGTACTGTAAATTCATGACAGAATCAATGGCTTTCATTTTTATCAAATCAATCAGGCTTCCATCAGTCCACAAACTCCACAGTACTGCAGGATACACACACACACACACACACACACACACACACACACACACACACACACACACACACACACACTGCAAGGCCTTATATTAATCCTGCCAAGACAGGCCTTAGAATAATGAGTTTTGGAATGATGTGTATAGAGTCATAAATATAATTTTTGCTTTTAACCATCAGCTGATTCATGATAATATGTGTGTGTGTGGTAGAAAGAGAGAGAGAGCGAGAGAGAGAGAGAGAGAGAGAGAGAGAAAGAGAGAGAGCGAGAGAGCAGTAGTAGTAGTAGTAGGGCCTTTGTGATGAGTCAACTATTGGGAAGTTACCAAATGGACCCCAGACTGATACACTATAAGTCATGAAAGATGAAGAGTCTGGAAATTTCACTACTGTACTTTACACATGCTCTCAGTCTCTCTCTCACAGACATATATGAAAATGCCCTTATTAGAACCATAATAGTGTGGCCGTGACATGTTGTCAGAAATGCAATGTGAAAATTTGAGAAGCTACATCCTGGTGTCTGGGTAAAAGGGAAACTAGCACAGTATTGTAACCATGCACGCTGCATTTCCTTTTTGCAGGGCATACAGGCCTCTGGGCTCTGTCAAATACACACCTTAATTCCTGTAAACAAAGTGTGTTACAAAAACCATCACAGGCAGAAGAACCACAAAGTAACAGAAGTGTAGCAAAGGATCACTGAAAAGGAAGTTCTGGAGGCAATTTTCTAAAAATGACTATAGAAAAACTTGGATCTTGTGAAATCTGAAAGCCTGATTTTCGGTTTATTTTTTTTGCTGCCATCTTGGCAAACTGTTGAAGCCGGGGTATTTAGGCAAAGAGTATGGGAGCCCTAAGTGTACTTCAGGAAGGATTAGTGAGCGGGGTTGTGGTCTAAGACACCTGTCAATACCCAAGTTTAGATGTTTTTAGATGTTAAGTACCCTATAGATCAGGCTTGTAACTCACTCACAATGAACGTGAACCCACTCTCATGTTTTGCAGGATTCTCCGAAGTGAGGAGCTGTTCAGTTATTGCTGGAGCAGTACAACACATGGCAACAGTCCAACTATTGCAGAGGAAAGAAGATGCAGAGGTTTATGATGTTATGCTTAAATTTTCAGACAATTTGCTATGTTACTTTGTTTAAAGTATGTATATTATCTATACAGCAACCACATTTATTATAAAATATTCTTTGCTAAAAATAGACTGTTATTTTTCATGCTTTTGACTTTACTTTCTCACTTTTCATCGTGACAAGAAAACAATTTGTGTGTGGGAGTAGACTTAAGATTACATTCAGCTTTTTCTTGTATCTTCAGAGCTTTTTGTACATGAAAACTACAAAAATCTGCCATGTCAAATCGTCCAGTTCTACAATTATTGTGCTTCCTGTTTGGAAGCATCTGTCCACTTCAGTATGTCTCTTGTGAGTCACAATATCAAATTTTTCTCCCAAGTCACTTCAATATCACATCACCACTTCCTTCCTATATCAAATAAAGTCTAGCAGGGGTTGTTCAGTGCAACCTTGATCTACCATTAAAGGCTCACTTCACTGTCTGTCTCATCATGTTACACAAGCGTTGCATTTTACCATACCTTGCCTCCTATTTTTCTCAATTTTATGTCAGTCATAATATCAAACTTTATGTCAAACCTGGCATAACTTGACAAAAGCTTCATCTATTTTAAGATTCTATGACTCAGTCCTTCCTCTGTGCTACTTGTCAGTTGCAGTGTTAAGCAACGTTAAATCTTTTCAACCATCATATCAGCTTTTGTTAAACCAGGTTGCATCAGCTAATTAAATACAAGCAAGTGCACATGGTAGATTACTTTGGAACATGAATGCTATATTTCAATTGTTTACCTCACAACTGTTGCGACAAAAAAACAAAATGGTTCCCGCTGTGATAACTTACTGGAGTTGTAAAATCCTGTCTGGGAGTAATACAAATCATTGTGCAGTGTTTTTACATCTGATAACCATTTGAACACATTCATTTGTTACTCAAACTGGCCCTCCCGGATTGTATTTCATTGTTTCACCACTACCTTGAAAATCAAAACCCCAACAACTAAGGCCCCTGTGCTAATTAAAAGTAGTGCTGATTTTGGACTGAATCACACTTGAAGCTTAATGGTCAACAAGTTGTCGGTGTGGCTCCTTTTTCTAGGAGTATGATTCTCGCTTCGCCATGCAAGAGGTTCGAATCCAGGACAGGCCATGAAATGGTGTAACTTTAAGTCAAGCAAGCAAGTGTGATGCAATGCAGCACAACTTCTGTTGTGTCGAAACTATGATAAAGTGATCACGGTCGTGTCTTTTTTTAGACGCAGCCGATATGGAAAAGTTGGTGTATCAGTAAAAGCAAAATGCAATTAAGTGCAATGGAACCTGAAGACTTGGTGAATGCAACATCACATACATGAAGCATGCAACTCAAATTAATACATGAAACAAATGTAGATGTCATATTTCCATCATGACTTCTACATTGTTTCCTCCTGGTTTTGATAAGTGCTCTTTTAATTACATCATCCTCTTGCATCATCTGCCAAGGTTTAATGGTGCCCCCCCCTGGAGAATTTGTATCACCAAATGTTGATCTTGTGCATTTTGCAGCCATCCTCAGCAGAGGGAGTTGCCATTAAGGTGCTTTAGAACACAAAGATGGACCTTGTGTTGGTTGCGCTCTTTATTTTGTAAGGCTGTTGTTTCCAAAGTCAGAAATAAACCACCAAGCTGAAATAAGAAATTGACTGGTTGATTTTGATGTTACATTAAAATGTATTTCAGTATTCACAAATAATTGGATGAATATCTGTGTATTTCACTCATTTGTGTGAGTATATGTGAGCACTTGTCTCTGTGGTTTAGGTACTGGGTGTGACTGTTTGCTTTCACTTGCCAAGAGCACACAGGTGTGTGTGTGTGTGTGTGTGTGCCAGAAAAGTGTTTGCATGTGTGTGTGTGTGTGTGTGTGTGCGTAATTGCTGTTGGGGTGCAATCATTTCCTGTCTTCTGGTTTAGAAAAGATGTTGGCATGACAACATGACACTCGGGAAGGGTTGGAGGGGAGACATAGAAGGAAAAGAGGAAAACAGTGCTCTCTCTCCATAAATAGAAAACTGGGGGTTTCATGTCAGCTTTAAGTGGGAACTTCATACTTGGATTTGTTTATGAACATACTTCAAATCTCAACTTGCATCTAAACCTAAAAATATTTATGAAATGAAGAATTTTTTTTTTTTTTAATAAACATGCTGAATCCTACCGTATAAAATCTGTTTCCAAAAAAAACTGAAACAAGAGGAAAATATCATTAAATAAAATAAACATCAAAGCTGACTCTTTTATACCTCAGTTTATTTTCAACTAGAATGTAACGTCACACACAAGCAATGAAAACAGTACATTGCTATTCACTCAAGAGAATGAATATAAATGTATGTATGAGATTTTCTTTGCATAAGTGTAGAGTTTACAAATTGGTTTTATACATTGTCTCCTTGTTTATGAGAAGCTAAGCTGAGATAAGCAATCATTATGAGACATTATAGTCATTCAATATGCCTGGAATATTGATCCTGTCTATCTGTCATTTGCTCATATAATATTCATGAGGAGGCAGCATACTTCATTCATCCATAACAAAAGATATCAGCTCAGATACACTTAAATACTCTTGTGTGACTTTATTGCCATTTTGAGCAGTTTGCTGAAACTTGTCAAATTATCTATTACACTGCTGTGTCTAGTTTATGTAGTTGCAAAATGTATCACTTGATAAATTAACTGAAATTAGGCATTTGACCTATAGAATTTCCACTTTCTGTTTTACTTTGCATGTAGTCAGGGAAAGCAGCCATTAGTGTTTATTATACAGTATATACTGTGTACTTCCGTTGAAGGCAGTTTTCTAGAAAATAATCAAAATGAGTAGATAAAATAATAAATGGAAATGAATATACTGTGCAAAAGAGAAGGAAAAAAATGGGGATGTTATCACCTGAATTATTAATCAAGATAATTCAACTCCCAATGACAAGAATATCTATCTCTGTGCGGCACTCGGCACAGACTTACATATTCACATATACACAACCACACACACACACACACACACACACACACATTTGTTCTCGAATATGCACAAGACACTTTTATCGTGCGTACTCAACAGTTTTTCCTTAAAATGGGTCAAGACAAAATGAAAAGCGAGAAACTTCTCATTGCGTGAAAGAGTTAGACAAGGAAAGAGACGGATTACAAGGGAATTAAGAGAGGAAAGTTGAGGCTGGAGGGACGGAGGGAGAGAGGGAGAGGAGAGTTGTATGACTGCCAAAGGAAGTCACCTCATATGTGTAGATTGAGTGTAAATTTGTATTTTTTGCATATTGTGAACATGTGGGTGGTTGTATGTTTGTAAGTACAGTCTTACACAGAACCAATGAACCCTTCCCAAAATATAAAATTTAAAAAGTGCCATTGAAAAGTGAAACTGTTGTTTTCTACATTGACTTCTTTTTCCTCTCTGTTGCCAAGACAACAGACATATGAAACTAATGTTTTCCTCTGGTCCAATTTGTCCCAGTTCCTTTTTCTCCGAGGTCAAGAAGTCTCAGAGCATCCAGTGTAATATTGTTATATTTAAGGCTAATGATTTCGTAACTTTTTAAAATCTTAAACAGAGTTTGTCTCATAAGAGAGGCAGAGGGAGAAAGCAAGAGGTGCGAGTAAACACTGACAGAGGTAGAGAAACTGCTAGAGAGCTTGAGAGGAGCAGGGGAGACTGAAGGAGCATCATGGATGACAAGAACAGTGACAAATGCAAGACAAGACAGATCTTGGTGATGGTATAGTCCAATAAGATCCCCAGATGCTTCATTTGCACATCATTTTCTTTTTTAATTGGTATGTTGATCTAGTTAGATAAATGACAGTCACAACTGTTTAATAATGAGAAACTGATAACCTCTAGTATTTTTACATAGCTATCAACATTCATTATGGCGTCACACAAACATGCCTCAAAGCCATACACTAATATACCGACAACTTTTTTTTTCAGTGCCTGCTTCTTGTCAGTCCCCCCCCCCTCATTGCCACTGGCTTTATAATAATTACATTTAGCCTTTTTTGAGATCAAAATAGAATCAGCTTTAAATAACAGCACCACACACCATGACACTTTGGCTATATTGAACGTGCACTTTTTAAAGGCAAATTTTTTAATCAAATTGTCAGACTTTTAGCTTGTATCAACACATACTAGATGAAGGTCATATGGAACCAAAAGCACAATAATAATTCTGTGATAAAGTGTGCGAAAGCTGTGCCTTTCACACTGCTGGTCTTCTGACATGCGTTTTGAGTCTTCCTGGAGTGACTGGTTTTCCCAATAGAAGGCTGTATTTACCACTGCCTATGAAACACTGTGTGTCCTGACTGTCATATGATGGTATATAAGTGCACCCACATCTACATCTACTTGTATCACTCTTTCAGGCCTGTCTGCAGGTGCAAGGATAAGAAAACCAGCGATGGGGGACAAGACAAGCAGAGATGGTCAGCAGTCACTTTGAACAGATACAGCAGGATATCTGCTGAACACTGGTTACTGTTTTTTTTTCACATTTTTTGGCTCAATGGTGCATATGCAGCGCTTCATAGCTATAACTGAGCTTCAGTATGAGGAAGAGACTTTCATAATTCAAAACCTTGGAAGCCATTTTGTGTTTGATGTAACCACTTCTGCTCAGTTTTAACTTTTGCCATCGTTCACACCTTCTGATTTTTTATTTTCTATTTTTTTACTTTGTTTATCAGATACCTCTTGTGTCCAGTTCTGGAGTCCAATAGTTATTGGGGTAACAACACAATAAAGCTGCATATACACAGTGTGTGTTGTACTTTCTGCAGGTCTGTGCAGGCTCTGAATGTTCTAAAAGATTCAACTAATGAAAACAGTCATGTTCCTATCTTTTTTGCTTGTTGGTGTTTTCCTGTAAACGTGCTCAAATAGTTTCAAATTCATTATTTTTAGCCCCTCACCCATAGTAATCCTGCAGCGTGGATTTACAGGATAAAACAGAATGGACCATGTGGAAATGTTTAACAAGAAATCCACTGGGATTCCTGCACAGTATGTAAATGAATGGAAATCATCTGTCATGCATCATAAGCTGTGGTGTTGAATTCTTGGAAGGTATTTCATATAATTATGTTGAGATCATAAATAATATAGAATGTTTAAGGATATAAAAATACAGGGAATACTGTAGATTTTTTTTCAAACCTCAGGCTTTCAAAAAGAGCCAGCAAATCTGAAATACTTGTTCAACATTCACATGCATAATTCAGTTACATTTTAGTATTATTATGCAGCTTCCAGCATTTAATGTATGCTGAACATTTTAGAGTACATACAACTTCACATTTCATTATTAGTGGTAATAGTTATAATAAAATGTTTACTGACGTTTTCTGCATAACTCAGTTCCAGTTACTTTGTACAAACATAAATGTTCTGAATGCCACATTTGTAAAGTAAAATATGATTATAAAAGAGGCCATATTCAAATTAAATATTGAAAATATGGGCAAGTGGCTGCACTGCTTCTTCTGGCCAACACCAATGATTGATTCAGCAACTGTAGCTGTTCATTTATCTAATGACTTTAAGCACAGTGCTCAGAAAAATAGAGGAAGAGGGAAGCAACAAGTAACAACGGAAAGATTTTTCTGTATTTAGCTTAAAGTTTGCATAGTAGTGTTGGGTCAAATATTTTATGTTGTGGATAATTTCCTGACTACCAAATACAAGCTAATGAAGTGTGATGATGTCAGCCAACGTTTAATATGTGCAGCAACCTAAACCTTAGGTAATGTAGAAAGGAAGAACCAGAAGACTTAAGGTGAATCACTGGCATCTGTATATGCAATCTGTTGCTGTCTTAAAGCTGTTGAATATTTAAATGTCAAGATACATGGGTCTGTATAAACCAGCTATGCAGATTTATGTTTAAAACCTCTATTCATATTTAATAATGCTAATGCACAAAACGAATAACCGTTTTAATCTAAGGAGTAAGGTTGCGACTCTCAAAACAGATGACAGTCTTAACTTGCTTTTTTATACTTTTTTATACTACAGTCTGTGCAACTTGGTTTGGAAAATGAGATGACTGGTGACCGGTGGAAGATTTGGCTCTTTTCCTCTGCTGATAAGTGCACACAATTTAAATGTGTACATTGCCACACCCTCAAAGGGTAATTAGTAGCAGAAGTTAATTAGGTTCATAGGCCAAGATTCCTTGCTAATACAAAGTGGAGAAGACAATCAGCTCTCTTTACAGTAATTATAATAGCATTATCACACAGCTAAAAGTGTGTGGGTTTTTTTTTTCTGAAATATCAACTTTTTCAAAGAAGAAACACATATTGATTCCAGTCTTGGCCTGTGCAGCGCTTGAGCATATTCCACTAAAAGCTGTTACTGAGCTCCATTGTCTTAGGCAACTCAGTAAATACTAATTAATACAATAACTCATTTCCAATGCTTGAGTTCACTGAGTCAAAAACCTAAGCTGTGATGTCAAAAGAAGAGGGAGATATTCTAAATGTGAAATTTGTGGATTCTGCCATGGCCTTTGTTCGAGTTTCTTTCACACCCAAATGAGCTTTATTCATAGTCAAATCAAAGCTTTGAACCAGAAAATGTACCCACATCCCTCAGGTGCTTTCAAAGACAGTCTCCAATTGCTTGTCAATCAAGCATTAGATAAATATTTCATGTCTCCTTCCTTCAAGTTTTATAACACGTATTTATTTAAGAAAAAATCTTAATCTTGAAAGTCAATTCTGATTGATAATTACTATGAACCAGCTAATTTTGAACTGTGCTGCTCACATCTTTTATTAATTATACGTTTTGCAGGCTATGGCTAATTCAATTTAAATGACAATCAGTAGACTTTTGTTTATTATCTAAAAAAATATGAATTATGCTAAATACATTAGAAAAGATTCATACTCAAACAAGCACCTGTATTTTAATGACATAAAATAAATAAAGAAAAAGGTTGGAGAAACCTAGTGAACTAAGTGCCTGTAGAACTACCGATGACAATATTTGAGCTCAGGTGGGCTCATGGTGGTTTTGCACTGATGAAGAGTATTACTAGCTATTACTTGAGATCAGTGCCTCTGTTAATGAGGGTGATGATGATGTATGACCGCTGTGTGTGCACGCGTGCCTGCGTATGTGTGTGTTGTGTGTTGACCACTGGCTGCAAAGGAAAATACTGTACGTGCTCCACTCGACTCTACTGTAGACTAGTGAGCCGTTAAATGTTCTGAGTTACAAAAACAATGTAAAAACTATGATACTGTAATCTGTGTTTAAGTCCTACACAAGTCTGTATTTGTGTGCACATGCATGTGCTATATTTGTATGTGTCACAAAAAGAGAATGATTATGTGATTAACAGGCCACCACCAAACACCGCTGAGTTTCTGCACCTCTCCCTTCCTGCCTGTCACAACTTCTGACTAGCTCAGTGAAAAGTGGTTTTCACACATAAATGCTCACAAATACACACAAGTGCACACAAAGACAGTGCACACAGACACACAGAGACTGTGAAACACATAACACACACTTCATTTGCGCTCTGACAGCTCAGTACATGTTCTAGATGAAAGAATTGACAGTTCAAGGTGATGGCTACCTCCAATCAATCCAGTGTTGCGCTGTGTGATGTGTAAGCTCTGTATGGAGGATTTGTGTTTGTGTGTGAATATGTGTGTAAGCGCACATGTGTATGTCTCCCCTTTTGTAGTGTTGGTCTAGGCAGGGGGTAGCTGACAGGTGTCCCTTCTTCTTAGCCATGCAATTTATCTCCCCACTGGTGGTAGGGACCTTTGCCTGAGTCCAAATGCCCATAGAATGCAATGCTTACGCTCCCTCTTTCTTTCCCAAAAAACTAAACATCTTAAATAAGCAATGATTAAATAACCTAAAACTTGAGCCTTAGATATATGATAATATTGCTCTGTTACAACGAGACCTTACTGTTAAATTCCTCTTTCTGTTTCTTTCTCCTCTCTCTTTCCATCTCATTATCCATACACTGACAATAGCAGCAAAAATATTCTAACCTGAAAAAAAAAGTCACGGCATGCTCAGCAGCCATGGAGATTTTAAATTTTTTTTGTTCTTTCTGACTCAATAATAAAAAGTGTTTCAGGGCTCGATATGAGCCAGCTGTCAGAAATAAACCATGCCTATCAATACCACTCCTCAGATATCATTATTTTAGTTCTTTTCAATTAATTATTAGAGCGTGGTGAGTCGGTACTTTAGATCTCATTTCAGGGCCTAAATTGGTTTGTGAGCATAAAAAACCTTTATTGTGTATGCCCTGTGGCAGACACACACACACACACACACACACACAGACACACAAAATGGTGTGAAGAGTGAGTTTGGATATGGAAGTTAAATGTATTATTTTGTAGCTGGAGATCACAACATTTTGCTGGATATCGACCATCTTATCATCAAGCTTTTATTGGAGGTAAAAAAAAAAAAAACCCCAAAAACCCACTCTCTCAATATTTTGTTCCACTGGATGATTTTTTTTTTTTTTATTGAAATGCACATTCCTTCAGTCTCTCCTTGGTAACAGTAGCTTTCTCTGTGGGAAGCTCCTCATCACAACCAACCCACACCACCCCCAAAACCCCTCCTATTCTTTTCATCCTCTGCTGCTGTACTGAATCAGCTGGGGGTGAGGGCTTTTGGGAGAGTGGGGGGTGGGCTGGAGGGTTGTGAGGGAAGCATGAACCATGGTGAACAATACAAGCATAAAGACAGGCCTTAAAGTTGAGATACAGACCCAATCCCTTCTTTTTTCTATTTATTTTACCCCTTCTACTCTTTCTTTCGCTCTAGCCATGCTGTCTTCATCTCACCCATCTCGCTTCTCTCTCTCTCTCCTTGGCAGTGGACAGAAGGAGTCAGGGTGATAAATAGGTGGTGTCCGATGTGCTTCTCCTCTCCTGTCGTTCTTTCTCTCCTTCCCTTCCACTTTCCTCCTCTATGGTCTCGGCTCACCGCACTCCCAGCCTAACAGCATGTTCATTCCTGTCAGCAAAAAGAGAATCACTACAGTGCACATGCGCAAAAACACACATGCACGCAGACTTTTACACTTGTGCACACTCTCATACAGACCCATACACATGAGCATCACTAGAGAGAGCATAGTAGGGTTGATAAAATAGGGCGGTGGTGGTATATTAATGTGTAAAATGCACTCTGAGATTCGCAGAGAGCGCACAGTCGCACACCAAGCTTACAGTACATGCACAAACACACTCACAGCCAGGGTCTATTAGTGTTCACAATGCACACAGTCTGGATGAATTAATGTCAGTGGTCACCAGCATCGACTTTGCTCATGCACTTATTTATCACGGGCTCTTTCTTGTGTGTATGTGACGTTGTGTGTGTGTGTTTGTAGTATTTGGCTAGAAAAAAAAAAATCCCAATTTAATAGAAAGAAAGAAAGAAAGAATGAAAGAAAGAAAGAAAGAATCCCACAGTCTTAGCAAGAAGAGGTGGTCAATACCTACCTCAGTCGTGATTGATAGAGGCCCTGAAGTAAAACCGGAATGTAGCTTTAGTCCTCCTACCCTCTAGTGTCATGTGTCCTCCCGGAGAACCATTATCAGAGTAAATGCCTTTATCTCAAGCAGCACCATATATTTAAGCCTATAAGAGCTCTGATTAGCTCAGAGTTCCCGCATCCATTTCCAAAATCTCTTGAAACGCCCACCTGGGCAGATCTCATCAGTATATCTCGAATGGGAGCAACACATCACACGCTGAATTCTGGCTTATAATAACGTAGCCTGCAGTGTCGGTTCACCCTCTCAAAACATTCTCAATGTAGTGCACTTCCCTTGACCCCTTACTAGGTAAGTGAGTGTGTCATTGGAGCTTTATTGAGAAACAATTGATGTAAGCATCCCCTCAATGTTGCCATGCATCACCTGTTGTATAATTGACGAGGCTGAGTGCCTGTTAATGATCCTTTGCTTGACCCTGGGCCTGTATTTGCATTGTTTTTAGCTTAGCACTTGGCTAATAGCTAGCCCGAAGGCACGCCGGCCTTGCAAAGGATCGAATACCAATTTCCTCCATGCCAAGGGTGAGCTAACCACATCATTTGAAACACAGGAGAAAAGGTGCATGCCTGCACACAAATGCAGCCACTCATTCTCTTTATTTCCTGCTGCAACTCAGAGTGTCATGCGCACATGCGTACAAATACACCGTGTAAGTGACCCTTTGTGGCCTCGGGCTGTGTTGAATAGGAACAGTGAAAGGTGCTATTTATTTAGATGATGAGAGTGAACCTGTTATTAGAGCGGCTGTGAGGGGGACGCGCTAGCACCCTTGGAGAACCGGCTCTTTCCTCAACCCAGGAAGGCTCTTTTAAAGAGGTCGCAAGGAGCAAGGAGCAAAAATGGCTTGTACAAAAGAAAATTGAGCCTAAATAGAGCGCACTAACACAGAGACCCACCCCACACCCCCTGCCATTTCTCTCTACATGTCTTTAAATTGGGTTGTAAAAATGTGTATCTCTCAGGTTTATATGAGGATCCAATCTGCAACAAGGAGGGGGTGAGCAACAGAGCAAGTGATAAAAACAAATAAATCAATTTAGTTGCCGGATTTATTTTCCGATCACAGAGAGCAGTGAGTAATAAAAACTGTATTACACCAATGCTAAGCTTCGCTTGCATTTTTCATTTGTGTGCAAAGCGTTTGCGTGCGTGTGTGAATATATTTGTGCAAGACAGTTGCTTTCATCAGCAAAAACAACAACTTTTTGTGTGACAAAAATGTGACTTTCTATTTACCTGGCAGATGTACAGTGTCATAACCAATACACAGTAAAAGCCCACTGGGTTCCATTTAACAATACGGAAATATCTAATACGGTATGTGCACAGATATAAACAATGTTATAGCCCCATCCCTGGCTCACCGTCCTTATGCTGTGTCTATACTTCACTCTCTTTATGGCACTTATTATTGGAAAGTCAACAGACATAAAAGACTCAGTGCGAGTAGTAAAGCCAAGCCAATGTTTTGGAGTGTCATTTGGCAGGTGTAGTGGGGAGGATATTGGGAGACGTGCTGCAAAATTGCCTCAAATCGAAAAACTATACAGGAAATAATTTACTTGGACTGTATGTCTCTAGGCACTCAACATTTAGAATGAGCTCTGCTACTTTAATTGAAGGGGAAAGAGAGACAGGGAATGAGAGAGAAAAGCTGTTACAAACAAGAGCATGATTTATGAAATCCATCCCTCTGTTCGTCAGAGCGAGCTCATTATGTATGCACAACAGTGAGAGTATGAGAAGACGGATGAGTCGTCCCGGTGGCGGAGGAAGAGGAATGGCGGCGCTAAACTCCGCCGGTAATCAACTGGTGAAATTAAACATCAAAAAAACAGGAATGATTGTGTGCGGCAAAGCGATTTGTCTGCAATTAGCAACTGGTTGCATAACTCACAAGCAGGCACACATAAACACATTCATGCTTAATGGAACAAGACGTTATGCTGGGCGTGTATTTGTGTGTCTATGCAAAAAATACAGCAGAGGTTAACCATAAAACAGTAAGTTAATAAACTTGAGAGACATTAAGAGGACCTTGGGCAATTGGTGAACAGTTACTTCATTTGTCAGCAGATCTTATTGAATGCTTTCTGAGAGGTAGCTGCCCGTATTTATGACCTTGTCTCTGCCATTTGTTTGTGCTAGTTTAGTTAATGTGAGAAAGAGAAAGAGAGGGGTGGAGTGTAAAAGTCCAAGGAAGAGAAGAAAATACTTTTTATACTTGTTAATTACAGTATAATATACCCAAGCCAGTTTTTTTTAATGGAGTACCAAAGACCCTGCGATGACCTTTATGGTGTTCTGTGATCAAACATAAAGAAACTTTACCTCTTCACCTTGGCAGGATGACATCTGAGGTTTGTATTTGACCCAGTACACTCAATGCACCCAGTATAAAGGCGTAGTGTGAATGTGTCAGCTCTTTCTACAATGGAAACAATACAAGGAACGGCTATCTGAGCCACAGAGCCCCATTCGGGGCTGAATTTCATTTTGGACATTTTCTCATTGTTGCCAGTGTAATACACCAGTGTATCACAGCGAGTACTGTTTGCCTCAGCAGGGGTGTCACACAGCAAAAATCCAATGTCAGTGTTGAAAGTGTAACAAAACTGCAAAGGTCTTCACTGGTCCTTCCTTAGTAGCTAACAAGCTGTTCTTATATTTCTTTCCTTCTGTCTAATTGAATTCCCTGTGTATCACAGGATTACTACTTGTCTAAGCTCAAGCTTATACTTTTCTTAATCCTTAACATGACTGCCTGTGGTTGTCTCGTGTGACAGAATAAACAGTGTCATAACAACCCAGAACACAAGAAGCTGCAAACAGCTCCTTCTATGCTTAGCAGACCTGGTCACCATAGTCAGCTACTGCCGGCCTGTGTTGTTTTGGGTCAAGAATGCAGTTTTCTGTGTGTTTCAGTCTTACAAGAATAGTCCCTGATTAATTTTTGATTATTTGCAAAAAAGTGTCTAATGAATTTTGCCAGCATGTGATTGGTTTCAGTTTTTTGACTGCTCACTGCTGTCTTTTCCTTCTGCCTTTCTCCTCTCTCTCTTATTTTTATCCCCACTAAGCTTCAACTGAATCTTCTGTTTGTCTTTAAGATCTGCTGCTTTCCCCATTTCCACTATTACAGAACAACAAGAGAACTAGGGATTGATGGCCTGGTCATAACACAACATGGCTCAGCGAAATTCATGCTCAAGTCTTCACAAAACATGTGGTTGTAGAAGCTGAGTGATGTTTTGACAACTCATGGGGATAGCTGGTGAGCTATTACTTGACTTTACAATCATGAATGCTCCTTGTGACCAAGCATTTAGATCCTAGTTGTACAAGACTGGATCAAATCTGCTCAAATTCCCATGAATAGTAACAAATCCCACTTGTCTGCTAAAACATAGGTCTCCGAAATGAGTCAGATCAAGACTGGTTGAAAAATGAGTTAAGACTATAACCAGTCTATTGTAGTCTCTTGATTGAAATCTACAATCTGTTTTTGTTTTTTTTTTTTTTTTGCTTTCCTCTCTTCTAAGAACAGAAAATTCCTTCAGAGCAGCTCACAGATTACATTTTGGCT